>JAVLUX010000017.1:1772500-2055000 GCA_032164185.1 Moxostoma hubbsi | reverse complement strand
TGTCAGAATGGGAAAGAAAGGTGATTTAAGCAATTTTGAGCGTGGCATGGTTGTTGGTGCCAGACGGGCCGGTCTGAGTATTTCACAATCTGCTCAGTTACTGGGATTTTCACACACAACCATTTCTAGGGTTTACAAAGAATGGTGTGAAAAGGGAAAAACATCCAGTATGCGGCAGTCCTGTGGGCGAAAATGCCTTGTTGATGCTAGAGGTCAGAGGAGAATGGGCCGACTGATTCAAGCTGATAGAAGAGCAACTTTGACTGAAATAACCACTCGTTACAACCGAGGTATGCAGCAAAGCATTTGTGAAGCCACAACACGCACAACCTTGAGGCGGATGGGCTACAACAGCAGAAGACCCCACCGGGTACCACTCATCTCCACTACAAATAGGAAAAAGAGGCTACAATTTGCAAGAGCTCACCAAAATTGGACAGTTGAAGACTGGAAAAATGTTGCCTGGTCTGATGAGTCTCGATTTCTGTTGAGACATTCAGATGGTAGAGTCAGAATTTGGCGTAAACAGAATGAGAACATGGATCCATCATGCCTTGTTACCACTGTGCAGGCTGGTGGTGGTGGTGTAATGGTGTGGGAGATGTTTTCTTGGCACACTTTAGGCCCCTTAGTGCCAATTGGGCATCGTTTAAACGGCCTCCCTGAGCATTGTTTCTGACCATGTCCATCCCTTTATGGCCACCATGTACCCATCCTCTGATAGGATAATGCACCATGTCACAAAGCTCGAATCATTTCAAATTGGTTTCTTGAACATGACAATGAGTTCACTGTACTAAAATGGCCCCCACAGTCACCAGATCTCAACACAATAGAGCATCTTTGGGATGTGGTGGAACGGGAGCTTCGTGCCCTGGATGTGCATCCCACAAATCTCCATCAACTGCAAGATGCTATCCTATCAATATGGGCCAACATTTCTAAAGAATGCTTTCAGCACCTTGTTGAATCAATGCCACGTAGAATTAAGGCAGTTCTGAAGGCGAAAGGGGGTCAAACACAGTATTAGTATGGTGTTCCTAATAATACTTTAGGTGAGTGTATATATATATACACATATATATAGATAAATGCATTCCACTACAGAATACATGCTGTAAAATGTAATTTGTAACGTATCCCGTTAGATTACTCAAGGTCAGTAATGTTTTCTAAAATGTCTAGAAATATATATATATATATATATATATACAGTATATATGTACATTTATAAACACACACTTTTTGTTTAATCAGTTCTTCGTATTTGCTAAAATAATGGAATATATTTAAATCTGAATTATTATATAGGCCTATTACATTTATAATTATTTGAATGATTATGCTTAATTTAAATTGAATTATCTACACATAAGGGGCATTTCTCAGCAAAAAATTCAGACATGCAATTAATTGATTTAAGCGATTTGAAATATGGGACACTAGAAATGTCCTCATAAACCACATTTATAGAATAATACCAGATTGTAACCTAACAAATTGTCCTCGAAAACCACATAAACACACACAGACACAAACACACACACTCACGAACACATACTCACACACACACAAACACACACACACACACAAACACACTCGCACACTCACGCACACACACTCACACACACAAACACACTCGCACACACACACACACGCACTCACACACAAACACACACACGCACACACACTCACATGCACACTCACTCACACACGCACGCATGCATAAACACAAACACACACACACACACTCACACACACACACACACACACACTCTCACACTCTCTCACACACACACACACACACACACACACACTCACACACACTCACACACACTCACACTCAGCAAATTTACATTTGCATTATTTTTACACAGTACATACCTGTATATTTAGGTAAAATGTGCATTAGGTTATTTGCCGTGTTGTGAATATAACTCTTCACTAGATCACAAAATATTGTGCTTGCACACAATGTGGCATTTAACATTTGCACCTCTCAAGCCTCTGCGGTCCCTTCCTCCAGACACGACATCATACGTGATAATCATGAGTCAGCGCTTCTGCCCCTCTGCCACTGAGGCTGATTACACGCTCATTATGTGTGTAACGTTGTGTTAGGAGGTGTCTAATGCAATTACTTTATGTACTGCATTTCAATAGTACTCCCACACAGGAGCATGCGAGAGCCAAGCGGTGACACAAAATCAATGGGCATATATTCCAGCCGCTGTGTGAGCTAGCGTTCTTCTCTCTGATGTGTGTATCCTGATCCTCATGCTTGTGTGCTCTGAACGACCTCTGTTTCAAATGCTTTCAAATGAGCCTGGTGTGGGTAATTAATTATTTCATGGCACAGTGTCTAAATTACAGCTATTTGACAGCTAAGTCTGTTGCAGGCAGTGTCAGTGTGTGTTTGTGTGTGTAGTTGTGCCATGTGTTTGTATGTGCACAGTAGCATAAGAACGAGTCAGTGGAATACGGAGCGTGTCACACCAGATGTGGCTAAATTACCTCAGAGCATCAGGTGACATGACACTGGAAACAATCACAGTAACAACGATCTCTCACACTGCAGAGTGGGAAGAACACAATATAAATCCCGGAGAGTGACAGACTGGCAGATGAGGAAGAGGAACGAGAGGTGTGTGTGAAGATAAAGACATAGGAAAGACTGACAAGTCGAAATGTAAAATGTGTGTGAGTGTATATGTGTGCATTAAGACAGAGAAAGTATGTGTGTGTATGCGTGTTGAGTGTGTCATCAACATATATTTGGAATTGTTTGGATCAGGTTTTCCCTGAGAACATGCACACACAAATGTTGGCACATGCATATGTTGATGTGCTTTCAATGTAGCACAGGGTGCACAGAATTTACAAATCACCCCTCCTTGTTCATTTGCCATTTTGCATGTTCCAGATTTCTGGCATCAGATTCAGAGTTTTGTTTGAGGCACTTAGAGTATTAAGTGCTTGTGGTAGTAGCAATCCACAAAAGTGCGAAGTGATCCAAACTCTATTCAGTCAAATGTCTGGCTCTGCAAAATCTTTAAAACCATATTGGCTGATGAAAATGTTGTTCCAGGTCCATTAAGGCATTTTCCCTTCACGGTGTCCTGCCATGAACACCATACCTGTTTAATGATTTCCGTATTGTAGACTCATGAACAGGGATGTTAATCAGTTCCTATGATTCCTTCAAGTCTTTATCTGTCACTCTAGGGTTTCATTTTTCTTTTACCTCATTGAGCATTCTGCGGTGTGTCCTTTGAGTCATCTTGGCTGGATGGCCACTTCTAGTGAGAGTACCTATAGTACTAAATCATCTCCATTTATAGACAGTTTGTCTCACTGTGGACAGATGAATATCTAACAGCCACTTCTAGTGAGAGTACCTATAGTACTAAATCATCTCCATTTATAGACAGTTTGTCTAACTGTGGACACATGACTAGCTAAGCTCTTTGAGGTGATGCCATTCCTCAATATCTTTTAATATGCAATCCATGCTGATAAACAATAGCGGTAACAGAAGAAAAAATATGAAAGCATTTGATAATCTGTAAATATGAGCTACAGTTGGTCTTGTTTATTACTCTACCATACACGCCACTGTGATCACTTTTTAAATTCTAGAAATTGTAGTCTATTATGGAGCATAACATCTTACCCTCGTCTTACAACTCAAAAATATCAAAATGACTAATTTGAATCAATATATCAAATTATGTGGTGAATTTTCAAGGTATCAGGTTGCTACAACCAGTACTTCTAAAGCAGAAATACTCAATGGATATGCTGATTACTGGCATCAGATCTTTGAAAGATATTTGAGTTTTGTTTGAGGCACTATGCAGTCAAAGTCTGTCTATGCAAAATCTTTAAAACCATATTGGCTGATAAAAATGTTGTTCCAGGTCAATTAAGGCCTTTTCCCGTCAGATGCAACGTGATTATGTGAAGCAAATTACAGACAAATGGCCCTTTCACATGCAAATGTTCACCATTAACACATTCACGCATTTTCAATAAGTGCTACTAATCGAAAAGCAATTTTACCCCAGTACTGTAGGTGGCGTACAGCACCTTTCAGCTATTCTGCCCTCCACCCATCAAGGATGGCAAATTAGCCAAGACAAGAAAACGAGAAAAGATCAAGATATGTAAATGAAAACATTTGAAACACTACATAAACTATTTCAGTTCTCCTGCTGGACAAGTTGACTGTCTGTATTATCTTATACAGTTTACAAAGTCTGAGGGGTGATTAGAAAGAATAAAAAAAGAATATATATATATATATATATATATATATATATATATATATATATATATATATATATATATATATATATAAAAGGTAATACTAACGGTTAAAACATGTTATTGATTGAAACTATACACTACTGCCATGCATACTGTATGTCCTTGTGTTATGAACTGTGCATTTGATTAAAAGTAAAGATGCTGCTATATGAATTATGGGGCTTTTCCACTGCATGGTACAACTCGACAAAGCCGAGCCGATACTAAATGTGACGTCAAAACCCTGCAGATCACTGATTGGTCAGGGAGAATCGTCACTACCAGTGGCACTGGATTTGCGACACGGGACATCAACCCGCTAGTTTTAAAGTTAGCAACAGCGATAACAGTATCATTTGTTCACGCGACTTTCAAATTATAAAAATAATTGGCTGTGCGCAAAACCACGCCGTGGTCAATAAACGAGGTGCAGACGGTCCACTCGTTAGCGATGAGCGAAACGATGAAGTCTCTCAGGAAGTGTCTCAGCTGTTGGCAGCAGACGGATACCACCAGACCTCCCAACAGTGCAGGGAAAAGGTAAAAAAAAACTTAAAAGTGACGACAGAACCATCAAGGAAATGTGGAAGTGGTTCGACCAAATGGACACTATCAAAACGGCGAGCAATGGGAGGGAGAGTGCCCTGGACTGGTGTTGATCCACGATGGAGGATGGTACATTTTGTTACGTTAACTCAATACTCTGCTTGAAAGCGGCACTTTATTTAGTTGACCAGCTACTGGAAGCTTCTAAAACAATCAGGCCAATTTAACTGTTACACTTGTGTAAAATCACCATGCAACAACTGCTTTATGCAGCACAATGAGCTAGCAGCTAACAGCTAGCGCTCGTGTTATTGTTTATTGTTTTGTGTTGCATTTAAGATGATGTCACGGCAGTAGAGGTGGCGCAACTATGACGATCAGCCTATAATCCCACCCACGTTGAGGCGGCACTAAACTGCAGTGGAAAAGCAAACTCAGAAAAGTAAAGCGAGTTGAGTCGAACTGTAACGTGCCGTGGAAACGTGCCATTATAACAGAAATATAAGAGAACTCAAATAAGATTAAATGCAAAGGCATCACATGCAGCATTATGGAATAAGTTATGAAGATAATCCACATGAGATCAGATTTAAAGGGGATGCAAGGCAGTGATGCAGTTACATGTTAAGAGAACCTATATAAGAAAATGTATTTCCGTTTTTTAGACATTTGATGCAAAGGAAATACACATCCTCACTGCTGGTTCAGGATATCTTTCTTGAGTTCATTCTGCGTTTAATGTCGGTGGTCAAAATAGTGTTCTGTGATTTAGCGCCACCCGTAGCTGCTCCTGACATGTGATCCAAAGCTCACTGCATTTCATAGCGGAGCGGCTTTCATTTGTCGACGTGCAAATGTTTGTTCCAGGTTTAAATGGCTTCTCGGTAATCCATTGTTTTAGTTTATAATGTTAGGCCTAATCATGGAGCAAAATTACAGCAAAAATGTGCGTTTGGTGTGCAAAGGCCTTTAGGCGTAGGGCAGGTTTGCATATGCTTGCTTTCAAGCTGCATTGTAATGTTTTACAACTGTAAATCTTTATTTAAAAGCATATGGAGTTGAAGACAGTGTCATGACAACTACTGTTACTCTGGAAGCGTGCGGCTGGTGAGGCAGAGCTATGTCAGCTCAGACACAGAGCTGGTGCAGAAGAGTTGGGTAAGAGACCCAGAGAGGACAGGAGTGGGAGGTGATCAATACATTAGCATAGTGTTAGAGGAGCAGCATGTGGGGGGGGGGGGGGGGGGGTGTGTCAGAGTTAGGCCTTTAACTTCAGTGAGACTGAGGGCTTGAAACTAAACATGAACTAAAAGCAACACTAAATCTGACCTCTGCCACAGTCACTCAATGGTTGTTGAAAATCAGGTCCATGTAATGACACAAGTTGGCGGTGGTTAGGTGACTGTTTGCAGGGTAGGTATAAACTTGGGCTTCATCATACTTGTCATACAGTGGTCACAGAAATGGACTCTTCAAACACAGGTGACCCTGACACCACTAAGCACTCATCCTCATCCTCTCTATTTCCTTCTTTGGATATTTGTGTGAGAGAAAGTGAGAAAGAGAAAGAGAAAGAATACTGATTTTATAATGTTCATCAGGTCATGTCTATTGTGTAGGCCATAAAAAAATCTTTACACATTTACATGATCTTGGCAAATGCTTTCTAGCCAAAGTAACTTACAGGATCAAAGGAGATCATTTATAATACTGAGACACTTATGGTCTCAAAATATAGAGTTGCCGCAGACTTGCCGCTCATTCTTTTCACATGCAAATGAGCTTTGCGGCAAACTCATCATTGTTACAAAAGTTCACCACAACCGGTGAAGAGCTACAAACTTTCGGCAAACATGTGTGGTGAATAGCAAGCTCATTTGCATGTGAAAATAATGAGTGTCGAATTTGTGGCACAGAACTCTACATTTTTTGTAAGGGATAACTTACTGAAAATTTTTATTTTTTATAATTTTTTCCCCCTAAAACTATTTATTTGCAGCATTAATTTGAGGCAAATTTGTGAAAATCCATTTTATAATGGCGAGGTAAATGCACACAAATGTTGTTATGGAATGAACAACAGTACGCAGTGAGCGAGTGAGGAGCCTTCAAATTTGTATCACACAACTTTTATTGTAAATATATTACTGTTCGATTATAAATGTTATTATGTACATGGGTGTTGTTTGTCCTGTCTGCTGTATAAAAAAATAAAAACAATTCCCAAATATGCTTCTTTATTATTATTATTATTATTATTACTTTCTCTGAAACCTGTATTTATATATTGCACTATTTTACTATTAACATTTTTTATTAATTCATTTAGTTGACAAAGAAAAACAAAACATATGTTATATCAACATTTATCTCCCTTAACTACCCCCCCCCCCCCCCCATCACCAACCCCACCCCGACACAAACAAACATCATAAGTACACACACACACACACAAAATATACAGTATATAATCATACACATCTAAAACTATGCCTCTCTCTCCACTGCCCCTACCCAAGAGTCCCCCCCCCCCTTTTCTTTGCATTTATTTACAAAGAACTATTACAGCTTATTTACAGTGTAACGAGAAATGACGTCCAGTACAATTATTCTGCTCACAAGTGACATTTACACATTGTAACACTCTTGTTTTGGTCACATACTAAATGAAGGGGATCCATTCATCCAAGAGTAGAGTTAAGTGTCTTAAGTGTATTTATGTTTTTGTGAGATAACCCAAACTATATAGATATATACACAACAGCAATATTGTCAGCAAATCATCACTTCATTGTGTTAGTACATTTCAGTTCATCACATGTTTGAATCCAGGCAGAAATATAGTCAATTTCTCACCATACCACAAGTAATTCAGGTTAGAAGCGAGTGTTTCCAATATTCCAAAAGTTCATTAGAAGTCCCGGAGTAGAAGTCCAACAAAAAGTGTTTCAAATCATAACCAAGCATCAGTCCGTGTAATCACCAAAGGTGTAGAATCAGAGCACAACATAGTCCAGATGAAGTGTCCATTTTAAATGAAGTCAAAAGAAAACCCTATTGAGCTGTTGAACCAAAAAGATTCCTCATAATAGGGTTTCCTGCATACGGCTCAGTTGAGCAAACACTCAAAGCCATGCCAATACCTCCCTAAACACTCTTACTTGTCTCTTTTTAAAAGGATATCCCTATCCAAAGAAACCTCCATAGCTCCCCCTTGTGGCGGGGAGTAAAATTACAGCACAAAAAATGGAACATTCTTTCAGAACTGTTACACACTCCGCCCTTTAGAGAAAGGTTAGACATAACCGTAAAACTTTTTCAAATTCTCTACATGATAAGTTTCAGTTTGCACGGGGTCTATTGACACTTCAACTTTATAATTGACTTTGTTCAATTGTCTGATTACCTTTGCAGGTCCTTGCCACTTAGGGGCCAACTTTGCCATGAACGCATACCCTGCCCGAGACACTGGATGAGTACGAACCCAGACAAGATCACCCTCTTCAAAAGTCTCTTGTCGTCTCTTCTGGTTGTAGTACTTCCCTTGTCTTCCCTGGGCTCTTGCAACATTTTCTTTCACCCTGTTCAATAGGGCTTGTTGGCGCTCAATGACATTATATGCAGAATGGTCAGGATCTGGGTGACGATATTGGAACTGATCCATCCTTTCAATTTGCGTCCTATGGCAATTTCAGATGGAGTGTATGAAGTACTCTCTTGCCACGCAGAATTGATTGCAAAACGAAACTCATGAACCCACTTATCCCAATGTCGATGGTTATCTTTGACATAAGAGGCGATCATGGTTTTGAGAGTACGATTCACTCTCTCTGTCAAGTTGGTTTGCGGGTGATACGCTGTGGTAAGTTTTTGAACCACTCCCCACTGCTTGCATGCTGTGTTAAGTAGTTGGGACGTGAATTGGGGTCCCCGATCTGATACAAGGTAAGTCGGAGTTCCCCAACGAGTAAAAATCTCCTTGACAAGAATGTCTGCTATCACATGAGTCTTGGCTGAGCGTAACGGGAACACCTCCACCCACTTACTGCAATAATCCACGACAACCAGCAAGTACTCATTCAATTTTGAGCTTTTGGGGAAAGGGCCCATGAGATCCAATCCCAACATATATCCAGGTTCCTTAATGGGTGTAGACTGTAGCTGTCCAGAAAGCTTGTGAATGCGTGGTTTATACTTTTGGCAAACCTGACACTGCTTGCAATGATTCCAAACATCTCGTCGAATTTCTGGCCAGTAAACCACATTGAGTAACCGACGTAACGTCTTCATGCGTCCCAAATGTCCGCTCAATGGGTTATCATGGGCGAACTCAAGGAATTTCTGACAAAGATCTGTGGGAATAACCACTTGCAAACTGCTACCCTTCAATGAGTCAGGAATGCATCGGAACAAAAACTGATTCTGTACAACGTAGTGTATATGATCTGGGTCTTGTGGGGGATATTTGGCTTTGTCCCATAGATCCCGCAAAGCTTGGTCGTCCTTCTGTGCTTTTTCTAACTCCTCCCAGTCCACAGGCAAATCCTTACCCACATCCTGTGCTTGACATATTGCAATAGGACTCGGGAGATCCTCTTCAGGTAAGGCACGAGATAATGAGTCGGGAACAACATTGCATTGGCCTTTCCTGTATTGCACAGTGAAGTCAAGTCCTTGAAGTCGGATGGCCCATCTCATGAGTTTCGAAGTAGGTCGAGGATGGTTAAATACCCACACAAGAGCTGCGTGATCTGTGATAATTTGGAATCGTCTTCCTTCCAGATACTTCTGCCACTTTTCCACCGCCCACACCACAGCAAGACATTCCTTCTCCGATACGGAGTACGATTTCTCCGCTCCCTGAAGCAGCCGTGATGCATATGCAATGACACGTTCACCTTGGTCTGATTCTTGGGTCAAAACAGCCCCCAAGCCGATATTGCTTGCATCAGTCTGTACTTTAAATGATCTGCTAGGGTCTGGCGGTACAAGAACTGGGGCCCTTTGCAAAGCATCCTTCAGTTTCTCAAAAGCATTTTGGCACTCATCAGTCCAATTCCATGGTACATTCTTCCGCTTGAGAGCATGTAAAGGAGCAGCAAGCTCTGAAAAACGAGAAATGAACCGATGATACCATCCAGCAAGACCGAGAACGCGTTGAACCTCCTTTAAGTTCCTTGGTGTGGTAAAGTTCTTCACGGCTTCTACCTTTGTCCCCTCTGTTTTGATCCCTTCTTCAGAAACCACATGTCCTAAAAAATACAGTGATTTCTTACAGAGGTTACACTTCTTGAGGTTTAATGTCAAACCACCTGCTTCCATTTCACAGAAGACAGTCTTAAGATTTCTGATATGTTGTGGGATGTCTTTGGAATACACCACAATGTCATCAATATACACGAAGCAGCATTTACCAAGCAAATCCTTCAGTATTCTATTCATCAGTCTTTGGAAGGTAGCTCCCGCATTCTTCAGCCCAAAGGGAAGACGGATGAATTCATATTGATTATTTTTGGTAATGAATGCAGTCTTCTGGACGCTGCAGTCATCCATCATGACTTGCCAGTATCCACTCCTAAGATCTAAGGTGCTGAATACTGAGGCTCCGTACATCGACTCCAAGATGTCCTGTATTTGAGGCATTGGGAATCCGTCTAATGGGGTTTTGGTGTTCAACGATCGATAATCTACACAAAAACGAACACTTCCATCCTTTTTTGGTACTAGGACTATAGGAGCTGCCCATGGTGAAGTAGACGGCCGTATTATGCCCTTGTTCAACATCGATTCAATTTCCTCATCAATTAACTTTTGTTTGTTAATTGGCACAGGGTATGGTCTTTTCCTTACAGGGATGGAATCATTAGTCATAATCTGATGTTTGATGACGGAGGTTTGACCTAGATCATCTGTACAGACAGTGGGCCAGTTCAGTAAGAGACCTTCAAGTTGCCTCTTCTCAGTTCGTGAAATATCAGCTTGACTCACCAAATCCTTGATGATGGTTATGGTATTTTCTGACACTTGTATAGTCGATAATGCACAGTGAACGTTAATGCTGGCAGGTTGGAGATAGCAAGAAAATGACTGTGGTGACTCCTGACCAGGAAATGAATAAGAAGAACTATTGAAGTCAAGTTTTAAGCCAACTGACACCAGGAAATCAAGGCCAAGAATGAATGGAAATGATAGGTCTTGATTCCTCATTATGAACAGCCGCACTGGGTAAGTATTATCTTGCAATTTACATTCCCAAATGACTTCCCCTATTGCTCGTTGTACTTGGCCATTGGCAAGAGCAAATGACAGTCCTCTGCTGGATTTCCAGGTCTCAGCATCTTCTTTCCATCTCCTCCACAAGGATTCTTGAATAAGGGAATATGAGCTACCAGTGTCTATGACAGCATCACATGGGTGTTTCCGTACTACTACTGGAAAAGTTAACAGCTTGATGTTACTTTCTGAAAGCATGGCAATGTTATGACTTCCGCCTTTGCCTTTACCTGATCTGTCAGTACCTCCTTTTCTGAAGGCTTGCTCAGCATTACGTTGTTTCCAGTAGGCTCTTTCCTCTGCCATGTCTCGTTCCACTAAAGCTCCGACACGTACCAGTTCGTCAAAGGTATTAGCTGTGCTTCTCAGAATACTGGCCACTCGAGGATTACAATTCCTTAATGTGGCTTGAAGTATCTCCTTTTCGGTCATTGATGGCCTCAGTCTCAGACACATAGCTCTATATTGAAAAGCAAACGTTTGGATGCTTTCACCCAGCCCCTGCTTTCTCTCCCTGATTTTCCTCTCAGCCTCCACCTCATGGTCATCGGGTAGAAAGGAACGAAGGAATAGCGCCTTGAACTGATTCCACGTGTTGACGTGGATTTTCTCCGCCATCCACCAGTCTTTAGCAGTGTGCATCAATACTGATGGAAGTATTGACAATATCTCTCCGTCACTCATCGGTCGCATCGCTAAGTATTCGGTACACCTTTCTAGGTAAGTTATAGGATCTCCGCCTTCTGTGCGTCCAAATACGGGGAATTCTAGCCTGACTGCTGCCTTATAAGGAATTATGTGAGATGTAGGTGTTGCCTGGCCAACGGGAAATGACGTGGTGAAGGCTTGTGGAGCTATAGGAGTAGACACAGCATTCGGGACAGAACTCATCATAGACTTGAGCTGATTATCTCTTCTCTTTAAACAATCCATCATGGCCTTGCCCATATCTTGCATCTGTTCCTCCAAAACTTGCTTCAAACGGTTACACCTTCTTTCACTTATATCTGTCAGTTTTTCCTCAAGCTTTCGCTGATTCTGATCAACCGCCTGTGCTTGAGTTATCATCTGTTTGGTTATACCACAAGCTTGTTCCTCTAAAGTTTTAAGGCAATGGTCATGTCGCTGAAGGTGATATTGAATGTTTTGCTCAAGTCTTCTAATACACTCCACATTGTCTTTCTCCATGTTGTCTATCCTCATGCTTAACTGATTTAACCTGGTTGCAAGGGTAAGACTGATGAGACTTTCGTCTTCCTCTTCCTCTACTGGTGGAGGTGGTGGAAAATTTGTCAGATCAACCTCTTCTTCCTCTTCCCGTACGATGGCCTCCTCTTCCGACTCCAAGTACAAACTACCAAAGGACCGAATCATTTCTTGAATGGGTTCACGGCGAGTTGTAAAAGGTTCAGCAGTGAAGTCTGGGTCCGTACCCACATCAGCCTCGTCATGAGATGCGTCCATAATTTTAACCTTGCTCTTACTCTTTACCAGGATGTCCCTGTTTGGGCGCCATTATATGTAACACTCTTGTTTTGGTCACATACTAAATGAAGGGGATCCATTCATCCAAGAGTAGAGTTAAGTGTCTTAAGTGTATTTATGTTTTTGTGAGATAACCCAAACTATATAGATATATACACAACAGCAATATTGTCAGCAAATCATCACTTCATTGTGTTAGTACATTTCAGTTCATCACATGTTTGAATCCAGGCAGAAATATAGTCAATTTCTCACCATACCACAAGTAATTCAGGTTAGAAGCGAGTGTTTCCAATATTCCAAAAGTTCATTAGAAGTCCCGGAGTAGAAGTCCAACAAAAAGTGTTTCAAATCATAACCAAGCATCAGTCCGTGTAATCACCAAAGGTGTAGAATCAGAGCACAACATAGTCCAGATGAAGTGTCCATTTTAAATGAAGTCAAAAGAAAACCCTATTGAGCTGTTGAACCAAAAAGATTCCTCATAATAGGGTTTCCTGCATACGGCTCAGCTGAGCAAACACTCAAAGCCATGCCAATACCTCCCTAAACACTCTTACTTGTCTCTTTTTAAAAGGATATCCCTACCCAAAGAAACCTCCATAGCTCCCCCTTGAGGCGGGGAGTAAAATTACAGCACAAGAAATGGAACATTCTTTCAGAACTGTTACAACATCACATGCCTTATATTATATCTCAAGCATGCTCATGAATTACACTGATTTAAAAATGATGGTTACCATTTAGTTTAGGGATCAGAAATTACACAATAATTCTTGACTAATAATAACACTTGTAAGTGTCACCCTCATGCCATCCCAGATGTGTGACTTTCTTTCCTATGCAGAACACAAATTAAGATTTATAGAAGAATATTTCAGCTCTGTCGGTCCATACAATGCAAGTGAATGGTGACCAGAACTTTAAAACTCCAAAAAGCACAGACAATCACAGTAAAAGTAATCCCTTCGATTCCAGTGGCTAAATTAATGTCTTCTAAAGCGATATGATCACTTTGGGTCAGAAACAGATCAATATTTAAGTCCTTTTCACTATAATGTTTACTTCGGGTCACTCTCCAATGCACGTCAATAAGGGGAATCAGTTCATGCTCTCGTGTGATGTAAGTGCACTGGCATGTTCAAATGAAAGCAAAACCAATGAAGCTTGTGAACAGTGTTCTCTTGTAAACAAATCGATCTGTACTTCCAGTTGCACCACGTCAGTTCTCGCGCAAACATGCCAACGTGCTTATGTCACGAGAGAGAGATCTCATTCAGCAGAACAAAAAAGTCATACACATCTGGGATGTCATGAGGGTGAGTAAATGATGAGAATATTCATTTTTGGGTGTACTGTCCCTTTAAGATCTCACTAACTTTAGGGGTGCCACACACTTTTTTTTAACAAGTATTGGGTCTGTTGTAACATATGCGGTGCCCATTTACACAACACACTTTATCTAACTTTTAAACTATGCATGGGTTGTGCCACTGGCTTGAAGTTTTCTTTAATACTATATTGTTGTCTCCTTTCATTGGTGTGTATGGTCAGACGTGTAGAGAAGTAGAGAAATATGATGAACAGAAGCAGAGAGGGAAAGGTTGTTCAAGGTAATGAATCTATAGACATGTGCTCGACTGCTATTGTTGGCTGTAATTACAGCCATGTTCATCTGGACCTCTCTCTTCTCTCACTGACGGATGGTGTGATTTCTCTGTACTTTGTCCTTATAAACTCAAGCTCAGAGCTTCTCTCACATACACTGATTTTGCACAGAGAGTATAAGGCTAATTAAACTGGAGGAGACACTCCTTTTAGTTCAAATCAAGGAAAGAGAGATTAGTAAGGACGTTTCTGCGTTGTGTAAATGGTATTTATAGGGTCTTCATGTCAGAAAGGACGTTTTCAATCATCTTTCAATGTGAAACTACATTTATTCATCAAACACAAGGGGGGCTATGTTTAACAGAAGAACTCATTCAGTCCAAAATGTATACAGAATATGGAAGGAGGACAGCCCTGCCTACTCAAATCTATGTACGAGACTTTTCTAAAAAGGTGTATAAGCTCCCACAATGATATTAAAACCTGAAATCACTTACATTGAGGGGGTAAACCAATGTCCACCACAAGGAAAATGGCTTAAAATTAGTTGCACTTTATTTTACAGTACTGTTCTACATTTACGTACTATGTAATTACAACAACTACAATAATTACTAGGTACTAACCCCAAACCTAACCATAACCCATATTAAGTACATGTAGTTACCTGATATTACTTTCTTGGATAAGTACATTGTAAGTATTCTGAAAGTACACATAGAGTTACATAAATTGCAACCAATATATGTCTTGAAATTAAAATGATGAAAATGTAGAAATGTTTCTGTGAGGTTTAAGCCCAAAATATCCTTCGGTCAGACGCAAACCGTGACTCGTGCAAATTTCGTAATTTCGGCAGAGTGCTCTAGCATTGAATGCGTGCAGCATGATTTTTATAACCACACATACGCATGAACCTGGAATTACTTTGTGTGTGCACAAGGTGGCAACGCTCACATTTAAGCTGCTGCTGTCAGGAAGAAACTCTAGAAGAAGATGTAGTGGCAGATAAACATCAGGAGACGTGGGGAGGTCAGGAGATACATGCACGTGTATAACTCGAGTCTTTTTGAGACTAAATTCCTGAAGAGAAATAGTCCAGTATCTCAAAGAAGTGGTAGCGCTTGCGCCAACTGCCTGTTTATGCGTGCACCAGGGCT
This sequence comes from Moxostoma hubbsi, assembly GCA_032164185.1. Lineage (NCBI taxonomy): Eukaryota > Metazoa > Chordata > Actinopteri > Cypriniformes > Catostomidae > Moxostoma > Moxostoma hubbsi. The sequence goes on along the minus strand of JAVLUX010000017.1, from coordinate 2,039,620 downwards.
GGACTGGGAAGATGGAAATGGGAAATTGGCTCGCTGGCCTTTTTCCGCATATCATGGTGGCGTTTTGTGGTCCGTTCTGCATCTCGGCTCATTCAAGCTGAATGTGGCCCATTTGACCCGTTCCGCAGCCGACCCAACCAGCCCGCTCGGCCCAAGCCCTGATAGGCCCCAAAAGTGCGTCGGCCCATCGGGAAAATTCCCTCTATGCCAGATTACCAGTCCAGCCCTGGCGTGCACATTCAAAATAAGTACACTTTGAAAGGTAAGTGTTGAAAGTTGACTGTACGCATACGAGTTCACTTCAAAACTAAAGTATACTTTGGGCTTTAAGTTTATGGGATAGAAAATGCCATTAGCTCAGAATAAAAACAATAGCCAATGGGAAGTTCTCACCATGATAGATGTAACATGCAAATGTACTACAGTACTACAGTAAACAGTGCATCCACAGTTACGAAGTTCTCTGTAACTCAAGTACTGTCACAGAGTGTGCATTGTTATTGGACACCCCGGTCTGTGCGAGCATCAGTCCAGTCAGAAAGGTATTTGCAGTCTGTCAGTAATAGCAACAGTATGTATTTATCATGCTGATCTCAAAAAGAGCGAGAGGCTGAATTCGCATTACATATGGTGGCAACGCACCTGCTAGCAATTACTACAGCAGAGAAGAAACGTGTGGTGTAGAACAGAGTGGTGGTGGCCTCTCTCTCTCTCTCTCTTTCTTTCTCTCTCTCTCTCTTGTAAAAGCCCTAGGCTCTCTAATTAAAACCCAGAAACCTGAAGAGCTGTCAGGATCAATCTGAAACTTATACACTGCCAACCAGAACCTGCTATTTGTTTGTGCTGCAAACACTCCCCAGTACTTACACAAGCATCTGATGCTGTTTATTAATGGGTGTCTGCCAATCAAACTGTTTATTTTTGTTTATTTTTATTAAACACACACTCTCGTGCTCACTTTCTGAGATACGGTATGAATTAATATGTTTATTGTAAAAGTGTTTCTGAAGTTATTTGTTGTTGTTGTTGAGATCGAATTTATTGTTTTTATGTTTAGGGTCCAGAAACCCCAGTGATTTTCAGAATTCCTATTTGACGAGTAAGGGATGGGCAAGGAGGAGGTGGGAATCGGGAATCGGCAGAACAGTCGATATAGATTTTAATGACATAAACTTAAAACAACATAAAACACATTGTGCCTTAAAATTGTTTTAATAATTCCAGCATAATGGATGATGCAGGCAGTGATCAGTGAGGTGCATTGCAGTTCAACCAGCAGGTCATTTTGGTGAGGTTCAGTGAGGTCCAAGGTTCAGGCAGTGGCATATAAAGTGTCCCATGTATTACGGTTGGAGTTGGCTTCAGTTCATCCAATGTAGTCCATCATAGTAGACTGAAATGACTAGCTGGCACTGGCTGCAGTTAGTCGTCATCACTCAGCGATGCGTAGGAGTGGGGTCCGACACCAAGCAGGAACGGAGCTGGATCTGACCGGCTCTGGTAACCTCAGGGTATAAATCCTGAGATTGAGACAGGAAAACAAATAGAAAGTGTTAGCTTACATCTTAACCGCTTCCACCTCCTCCTCCAACATTATTTGACATGAAGTGGCTGACTGTCCATTTTTAAAATGAATGTTTTCTTCCTGTTATATATCTCCCATTCTTCATGTTTTTCCCCACTGTTGTCACACCAGCATTTTATCACTTCTACTGTCTGTGCTGACCAGCAGCAGTAGCACCACTACCAACGTTGGCCATAAATAATGCCAGGGGCCCGTCTGTTTCATACCAGGGACTGGAGGATGGAGGGAGGGGAGAAGAGATGGAGATCAAGCCTTACTTGAAAGGGTTTGCACTGACAGTATCATGTGTGTGTGTGTGTGTAGAACTGGGTGGTAATGAGGGGCACATATGGGACAGGGAGCTGGCCCTCGTTAACCAGTCTGAAAGAGGAAACATCCTGTCATGGGCACCAGGCACTGGGAGCACCAGACGGGGCACAAGCACACACACACACACACACACACATTTGTGCATACACACAATCAGACTCACTTGTCATTTTCAGTGGCAACAATATTCCTTAAAGAAAATGTATAAATGAAAAAGTACAGGGTAATTGTTGGTGTAGAAGACTTTGGTAACAATTAAACATGTTTATACTCATTTGAAAGCAGGCATATGATCATACACAGTGTTAAGGTGCTACCTGTTTGGGCGTGTTTGGACTTGGTGGAGCCCAGCTGGCATTGTGCCCTTTGCTGTTTCATCCAGTGCAGAGGACAAGAGTGCGGGCCACTCTCTTTCACAGGGAGCCCTCACCAGCTGTCACCACAGCCCTGACAACAGCGCCTGTCACTCAAACCCTCTGGGATTTCTGTAGTCAGAGAGAGAGTTACAGAATCAGTCCTCTTCTCGCTCTCTCTCTTTGTTTGTGGACAGTAAAATGGATTATGTTGCCAGGTTGAAGCTCCTTTGGGGACCTCAGTGTGGATGGAGTATGGAGCTTGGCGGTGTTGCAGAGATGCTATTGCTGTCACTCCTTTTTCCTCTCTCGCTCTCTGTCCCTTTTCACCCTCCCTAAGAATGTGCTGAAACACTGCTCAGAGAATAAAGGGCGAAGCCGAGTTGGGGGAACTGTCAGTGAGTCTGTCTGAATCTCTCTGTCTCTCTCCCATGGCTCTCAGTGCCCTTTTGAAAGCAGCCGATGACACTTCTCTCTAGCAAAGGTGACTGAATCTGGGCTGCAGACAGTATCTTCTGCTGCTATGTCTCTCAGGCTGGTAGCAGTGCTGCTAAGGAACTGAGTTAACACTTTACTGAAGGCCTTAGCCAGAATGATTATGCCAACCAGCAATTCCTTTCTGGTTTGTTGTTTAATTAAGCAATAAGTTACTAGAGGCTGTGCTACGTTGTGAATATAGTCACCGGTAAAGGGCTCCATTTGGACTTGACAAATACAATAGTGCAGTACCTCCAACCATTGCTGCTATGATTATATTCTCGATACAGCATGTTTAATACAATATTTAATGAATGTCCAGTTGGCTGACTTAGTAAAATGGCCAAAGAAATCACTGTCATAGAAATATGCCTGAAATTCAACAAGGACGCAGTTAATGCACAAAAGAGCGTAAGTCCATATTTATATTCTTCTTATTTGCTGCATACAGAACATTTACACTATCCACTTTTTATAAATGTGCTGTCTTTGTTTATATCACTGGTCAACACATTCTCACACCCAACTCGTCACATATGGACGCTTTGCCAGGACCCCTTGGCGTCACTTTTTAATGCACTGGGTATACCTTTGGTGTCATTTTTCAACGTGCAGTTCATGTGTGCAATGTGTTGCACTGGTGCTTGAGGATATGGACTATATAATAGGACACATGTGGTGCAATAACTGGTGAAGAACCTCTGAATTAAATTGCACTTTGCCCAGCCCATTAGTGCTTTGCACGTGCAATTTTACCAAACCCACTCACGGATATACCAAAATGTCATGGCCATGACCATTGCGTATGACTCTGAGCATAGACCTGTGCTTAAGTAAAATAGGGCCCCCTAAGTTCTGCCATTGCAATGAATTAAGCCAATGGAACATTCATTAAATGACTTTGTTTGTGTTCTGTAGAAGACAGGAAGTCTGGTTTGGAATGACATGAGGGTGATTAAATGAGGGAATACTTTTGCTGCCATTCCTCCGCTTGAAGATATAGTCCCTGATATAACAAAACATTGCAAAACAACAAAAACAACTCTGCGATGGGTGCTGTGCTAAACGGGTCATAGCTGTTCCTATATTGGGCATTTTAGCACAGCTTGAATGCTGTATTGACCAATCAGCATCCAGGACAGGAACTATCTATTTTATCGTTACTTGTTGAACACTTGCACCCAGTGCTGGACTGGGAAGAGAAATCGGGCCGGGATTTTACATAGCAACTGGCCCAAAAGTTGTTGGGGGGTGTTCGCTGTCCTTTTCTGCACATCGCGGTTCCGTTTTGTGGTCCGTTCTGCATAATGCGGCGGCTCATTTTAGCTTATCGCGGCCAATTCGTCCCGTTTCGCGGCTGACTCACCAGCCCGCTCGGTTCTCCCGATGGCCAGTCCGCCCCTGATCGGCCCCAAAGTGCATTGTGCATCAAAATGCCCGGTATGCCAGATTACCAGTCCAGCCCTACTTGCACCTGAAATGAGAATCAATACAAAGGAAGCCACTGTCAGTAAATCTTGCCCATAGGGGTCAGTAGTGCCTCATCTAATTGTTAAACATTTACATGGTGTGACCATTTTCGAACGAGGAGATGCACAAATACACTCGCACAGAAAATGTTTAGGTAACTAAATATAGAGAATACAAATTTGTTTTCCAAAATGTCTCAGCATGTGGGCGCTGTGTGTGTGTGTGTGTGTGTGGTGAACAGGGCTGATTAGTGGTGTTTTGTGAATATGAGTCGTCCTCTCTGGGAAATTACCTACCCTAGCACCCCCTCCGGTGTCCCTCATGCTCGGCCCCGGCAGGAGACACAGGCCTCTAGCCAAATCACTGCCACGTGCAAATGAGCCCTGTCCATTCAGGCTGAAACTCAGAGACAGAGGAGCGTATGGCCGACCAGCGGGACCACCCTTCCCCCGCCAATAACACCCGCTCAGCGTACACTCATGAGCGCATGCGCGCATAAACACACAGAAACCCGTTCATTAGTGTACAGTGCAAGTATCTCTTTCTCTTCACTAACCTACACACCGTTTAGTTCATGGAAGAATCCGTTATACAAATGACCCAAATCAGATTCAACACTTCATGCTACAAAAATCTTTAAAACAGTTTTTCATCTGGCTATTCTACTAAATGAGGAAAAACATGAACGGAGCAAAACAAAAACAAACAAACAAACAAAAAAAACAAAAACAGGAAAATTGTTTCTTATTAGATCATTTACAAAGATCAGTATACTAATTATTTGCATTTTATTTGTGTAAGTCCATCAATTTAATGTCTTTGAACTTCTCACAACAAGAGAAACTTAATTTGATATGATTAAAGACCTTTATAAAGCTTTATTTCTGAAGAAAGCTGTTTTGTGCCGACTATTGGCTGTATTGCTTTGTTCTCATTCTGAGAGGTGAATAAAATGTCCCACAGACAGAATAAAAACGTGAAGCTATTCTTGTCTGGGATGTATCACTGCAAACACACAACATTCAATTATCTCTGTTTAAATGTTTAAGAAGCAGCTTTCCTCATTATTATGAAGCCATGGTAAACAAACACAATTATAGAGCTGTCATTCTGTTGCAAAATTATTCCAACGTTAATATTTTATTTTAGATTTAACAGTATTGATACATTATCAGGCTGATGGAATAATATGGTTCATATCATGGTGTTATTAAATATTTATTTATTATTATATATATATATATATATATATAATTGCACCCAGTGTGTGTTCTGCAAAATGCTGCAGCTCATTTTTGCTCATTGCGTCCCATTCGACACATTTCGCGGCCGACCCACCGGCCCACTCGGTTCTCCCGATGGCCAGTCCGCCCCTGATCGGCCCCAAAGTGCATCGGCCCACCGGGAAAATGCACGGTATGCCAGATTTCCAGTCCAATCCCACCTTCGGGGAATCACCGGTTGTAAAAACGAAGAAACCCTGAACAGAGCAGAGTCTACAAGCAAAAAGGGAAAGCGACAGAGTCCGTAATAAAACCCGAATCATTATCGGATTGGCTTTTCAGAGGTGGCGACAACTCCGACATCTGAAAGGATTTAAAAGCGACCCCGACGTGGCTTTTTACTTACTTAACAGGTTATATATTTTATTGATATGGTTAATGTAATGTTGTGTAATCACACACACACACACACACACACACACACACACACACACACACACACACACACAAACAAAATAAAATAAAATAAAATATTGCCCCCAGAATATACGATGGAAGATTCTACCACACAGTTTTAACAATATGTTGTCATCTTGGCTATTTCTTTTCCTTAGCTCTACTTTCTAGTATTTTGTTATAGATGTCCGAATAAGATGATATATTAATCTTGTGTTTAAAAAAATAAAAACACTTACAGAAAATTATTTCACTGAGGTCAAGTTCCATCTGCTGTGTCTAGGTGGGTTACACACTTGACCTTACAATGTGACCTTACGGCTCCAGAGGATCCAGTCTCTCTCTCAGTGTCTTAACTGACTGAGCGTGATGAAACTCAGCTGATGTCTGTCCAAACAGAGGAGAGAGACACCCATGCATAAAAGAGATGGATGAATAGAGAGAGAGAGGGAGAAAAAACAATAACTACGAAAACAGAAAGATGCAAGGGGAGAAAAATATTGCTTCTAGACGTATTTATCTTAACCCAAGGCCATAACCATGTCTTGAGGGGGGTCATAAACACAATGGTACTCTTTGGTTCTGACTAAAAACGTTAAATGCAATTTTAGTCATCTTTTCTTTATTTTTATGCTGTCTAAAAGAAAAGACGAATATAATTTGAATTTCTTTTCATCACTGATGTATCTGTAAAATGACATGACTGGGTCAGCCTGGAGAGCAAATAGAAAATACATCCACATAGTTTCCATTTTCTTCTTAAACTCGCACCTTCATCGATCTGATTGGCTATTTCAAATTAGATTAACGAGCATTGTTAGACTACAGAGCACGCTAAAAAAATTCAAAATGTTTAAACCACTGTGTTATTCCTGCAACAACTTAATGACAATAAGGGTGCTTTCACACTAGCACATTTGGTGCGCACCTGAAGTTCAGTTCGTTTGGGTGGTGTGCACGCTGTTTTCCGAACTCAGGTGTGCACCTGCAAACTGAGTCTATAGAAAAGGTGGTCTGGGGTACAGTTCACTGGGGTATGAGCACAATCATAGCAAATCGCGGAAGTGAACCATTATTGATAACGTATAATTTGCGTCTTTGCAGGTTCCCAATCACTGTAATTATGGTTTAATTAATTTCTCATACCAACTTGTGTCCAAATAAATCACCTTCAGAGAGCAGTTCACAGTCTTCACATCTCATGCAACGCATCCGCGGGCTCGCGGTAGACAAACGCTAATACTCTTCACATCATTGCACATTCAGTGAATCAGTGGCAGACAATTTTGGTGGTAAATCCAAAGAGATGAATACTTCATAACACAGCAAGCTGATGTCTTCTTGAGTTGTTGCCTAGTTACAGTAGTAAACAGCTGCCACTTTTAGTCACATTGATGATGTAATCGGACCGTGGTTTGGACCCAAAAAATATGATGTGAACAGAGACCAAAGGGGACAGGGGGAGGGGGGAGGAAACCAACTCAGGTTCGGTCCAAGCAATCGAACCAAGTGTGAAAGCACTAGACATCGTGCATAATGAACTGCTGCAGAACAGCAACAAGAATATCAATTATTGGGGGGACAATCTGGCCATATCTGATCATTAGAGGGGCTTGTCCACCTCATTGTATATCGTGGTTAAGGCCCTGCATAAACCAATGAGAAAACAGTGTTTCACCTTGCAGTGCATAGGTCACAATCTGCCTGGGGCTGACTCTGCATCTGGAAGCTGAGGAGAAAGAGAAATGGGAAGAGAGATATGTACAGAGAAATCTTTAGTAGTTCTGTGCAAAAGGGCTCTGGAGACTTCTTTACGAGCCGCTGTGAGTCAGCCAGTTTATGCTGTGCTTCTTCCATCTCTTTCTGTCTAACAGGCTGTGATCGGTGAGCACGAGAGCAAATGGCCATTGTCACCGCCACTGTTCCTCCATCTCCACTCTTTAAAAAGCTCCGTGAATGGCTCAGATTCAGGAATACCTCCACTCTCTCGGCTTCATTAGCACATCTGTATGGCTGATCAGGGGATGAGACAGGCCCAGGGCTTGAAAAGAAGGGGCCGCTGACAATGGGAAGGGTTGCTGGTTATAGAAAAGAGGGAGCCGTTTGAGTGCCAATGAAAAGACATGAGTAAGAGACAGAAAGAAAGAGAAAAAAGGGGGAGAGAAAAACCAAAGTGAGTGAGAGGGTGAAAGGGAGAGAGAAGGGTCCGATTAATTACTGCAAGGCTGCTAGGTGCCGATCTCTCTTCTCACTCCAGTGGCTTGGTGCGGGGCTCTTGCCTCCGGCCGTGTCGGCGGGCCTCATTAGCCGACCTCTCGGGACCTGACAGAAATTGTTAGCTGGATGTGATGGCCGACTCCGTCAGCCCCAGACGTCTCTCCTCTACACTCCCCACCCCCGGGCCCCCCCTCGCCCCTCATCTGGACAGGAGAGAGGATTCCCTCAACCAGTGAAAAAGAGGCCTAACAAGACCGCCTGTACAACACCTGTAATCAAACCGCTCAAAAAAGCGCCCAGGGAGACCGGCAGGTTGGGCGTCTGATTGGAGGGCATAACGGCTGAAAGCTAAAGCCGATCCATAATTGATGTGTGTGCACAATTACAGGCCTCCAGACATGGGCAAAGTATTGCACAAGAGCCCCTCAAGGATTGTTGAATTTTATCTGCCGTTGCATAAAATCAAGGTTTTCTGCGATCCAGAGATGTGTTGTATAAGAAATCTGGCTGATCTCCACGATTGAGCGCCTCGCTCGGATAGTTATGCATGAAACTGCGTCTGCGCCCTGTCTTTGATTTTTTTTCTTTATCTCGTTCACTTACAATTCATTAGCCTGCGTATGTTTGCGGCACTAATTTGGTCCCAGGTTTTTATCTGGGGTGTTCATTTGATTTTCTCGCTTGCTGCTTTTGGCAGAGTTTATTTGCTTGTCTGTCCCAAGAGGGGACGATCGACTAGGGAATCTGAGGATATTCATGCTTTCAAACAAACAGTAGAGGCAAACTTCACCTTTAGTGATGCTAACAAGTTTGGTAGATTTGTGCTAGCAAAGAGGTACCTCACCGTAATGCCAGCTGCACTACATGTCCATAAGGGATAAATCTGTACACAGTTTACATTGTTCCATATATCAGTATTGAGAGCAGCATGACACAATGCACAGTAAATCCTGCAGGAGAAGGACAGAGCAGCTGAGAGCTTTGGGGGATAACGACTGCTCTGAGGAACACAGCAACTCACTGACATTTACAAATAACAGAGCTGAGACCCTTCTGTCCCACAGCTATGAGCCATGAGTTTGTGATGAGAAAATTGCATGATATATCAGCTGAGGATTTAGGAGATTTGATATAGCCATAAAAAATATTGTGAAATATGTTATTTGGGCTTAAACCATAGATGCGGGCTATCCGTGGGCTGCATGTGGCATCCGAAATGACATTCCGTAAAACAATATTCTTAAGAGTAGTGTCCTCAATGAGGATAACTTAACAGGGAACCAGTGCTTGAAGTGGAAGGAACAAAATGCAGGTACTCTTCTTGTTAGTATTAAACTTGATTTTTTTGAGGGGACTGGAGACCGGTTTTGTATACAACATTTGCTCGGCTCTTCAGTTGTTCAGATGAAAAGTGAACTGAACATTATGTCTGTTTTTCCTTGTTTGTATTATCCTCCTATTCAGTGAAGGCAAACTTAGAATTTCCTATTAATTTGCACACATGAGCCAGATTGTGCAGATACTATTCATTAGAAATGGTGAACAAACTGATTTGGGGACACAATCAGGATATATGCATGTATGCCAGTTCAGTGTCAGATAATCTTTTTACGAGCACTACAGAAAAGTATGCAGATTAAAAAGCAAATTGTCAGTGTATTTTCTCTGAAGGTTTGTTTGTCATCATCAATTTACCTTTTATGACAGATTTGACATTTATTTTTTTAGTCTGTACTTTTGACCCAGCAACTATGCAATTTGCATAAAAACATTTGATTGAATAAGACTATAAGACTGTAATAAGACTGAATATATGCTAATGTGTGCTCACCTAAAAGTTGCTGGTTTATGTTTTGGTAAGCACACTTTAGCATTAGAGTGTTGTTAAACTCACCGCTGAGTTTTGCTCAGAGAGCGCTGGGATGTTTACTTTGATTTTATCAAAATCATTTGGAAGGTCAGATAAATGTGATTGGCTAGCCTTGTCGAATCACTGACTTTCATTAAATAGAGAACTCATATCATACCGGGAGTCTCTGAGAAGTGTTGGTATGCAGGAAAACTGCCGTACACTTTAGACTAAATAGAGAAGTGCAGGTACTGCATACTAGTAAGTACCCGACCCACTTCAAAACACAAAACAAAGGTTTTGGATTTGACGAAAATTGTCTGACTTTCAGTATATTACTTGATAATGTAGATAATACTTTTTAAAATTTGTTTTACTTTTTATTTGTATACACTTTTCTCCCCAATTTGGAATGCCCAGTTCCCACTACTTACTAAGTCCTTGTGGTGGCGTGGTTATTAACTGCAATACGGGTGACGAGTCTCAGTTTCCTCCGCTTCTGAGATTGTCAATCCGCACATCTGATCACGTGACTCGTTGTGCATGACACCGCGGAGACTCACAGCATGTGGAGACTCATGCTACTCTCCACGATCCACACACAACTCACCACACACCCCATTGAGAGAACCACTAATCACCACCACGAGGAGGTTACCCCATGTGACTCTACCCTCCCTAGCAACCAGCCAAATTTGGTTGCTTAGGAGACTTGGCTGGAGTCACTCAGCACGTCCTGAATTCAAACTCTTGACTCCAGGGGTGATAGTCAGCGTCAATACTCGCTGAGATACCCAGACCCCCAAAGTAGATAATTCTTGATTCTACAGTAACATGAGTTCTAAAGACCCCTTGAAACCTTTCCTAAAACAAATTAAATGCAAACATATTAATAATCCTATAAGAGAAAATAATAAAAATCAAATCCAAATTAAAAATTGGGCATGATCATTTCAAAACACTCTCTGAGCATCAAAATGTGTTTGTTTTTTTTAGGACTTGCTTTCCACAGTTAACCCTCAGCCTTGCAATATTTGTCTACTGAATAGATAAAATCACTTATCCAATTTTGAGAAGTTTAACTTGAAACCAATTAAAAACAATTCATCTGTGTAATGTAAATTATCTGACCCCACATACCCATCAGAGATAAGTGTGTAGTTATAAATGCTAATCTTTTCACATTTTTGTTTAACCTTAGCTTGTTTAAATTACATGCTACAACCGCACATTGTTACCATGATGGCAAAGTAAAACAATGAACAGCTGTTTAATTGAGCATCCTTTTCAGAAAGAAAGGATATTCATTAAAGTTACATGTTTATTCAGAGGGTCTGACACTGAACATGTTATAGTTGAAATATAATTTATCTTATTAAAATAGCTACACAAGAGTAATAGAATACATATGCCAAATATTGGCCCAAATTTGATGGGTTTACAGGCCAGGAAGAGTGCCACAGAAATGCCCAGAAAGCATTTAAAATGGCACTAAAAGTTGCTCAGATCTCAACTTTTCTGTCTTCTTTAGCAAAACCGGTCACCTAAAGTTATCTTATGGAAATATTTAATAATCTAAGCATGTTAAGCCTAATAAATATCTGTTTTTTTGGTAATTAGTATAGATAGTCATACCAGTTAAACATTTTACACTTAAAAAAAAAGTGGGGCCAAGATGGACAGATTGAGAGGGAAGGAGAGATTGAGAGAGAGAGAGAGAGAGAGAAAGAGAGAGGGTGAGAGAGAGAGAAAGAAAGGCAGATAGAGACAGAGAGGGTGAGAGCGAGAGGTGAACATAAGTAGCCCACGTACAGCTTCCTGCAGCTGTGCAGCAGTATCTAGAGTCTTCACCCCTGGGTGTCAACAGGTGAGAGTGGGTGATAAGAGCTTTTGATGTTGCCAGCCAGAATTTATACCTTGCAACTTTATTTCTTCTCCTAGACCTCTCTTCAGACTTCAAAGGCCCCCCCACTCGCATCTCACTTTAATCCAGGAGCACACAGACCCTTCAGTTCAAAGCTCCTTCCCCTCCTCAGAAGCCCCCTCCTCAAAAAACTGCAACCCAAACTTTTCCTTTCCTCTCCTTCCACAGAGTAGCAATTACAACCCCTCTCATGCCTTGACCAACCTCTGTTATTAATTAATCCCACAAAGCAGGCTCATTTCCTGCCTCTCTCCGATTGACAAGAGATGCAGGAACAGAGGAGGCTCTTTTCAAAGGCGACTCGGCTCAACCAGGAAAAGAGGCTGGAAAAAAAGAGTAGCGTGGACGAAAAGAAAGACTTGCTCTCCCAAAGTGAGGAGGGCGGAGGGCACATTTGATACCACGCTACTTGGAAGTGATTGAATGCTTTGTTGCAAAGAGCTCTTTAGTAATCTACCTGCCAAAAAAAATCTTAAGCTCTAGAACCAGCAGCTGAAGAGAGTGTTAGAGGAGCCCAGAAGAACTGAGAGGGGCTGTCCTGGGTGGCCGCCGGTGGATGCATTTCTCCGGCGTGGTCCTCTCGGTCCATACAAACTCAGCTCCGTGCTTGCAGTTGGGGGGGTTGGGGGGGCTGAGACTGACAGTTGGAAAGGCGCAGAGAGAGTGGAAATGTGAAAGAGAGAATAACGGCGAGAGGGAGGGACGGAAAGCAGGCATGATGAAGAGATGCAGGGAGGAGAATTGAAGTAAAGAGATTAAAGCCTTTCATTCAGACAGCGTGATTGTGAGTGGAGGACGTCGAGCAGATAGTTAATTCAGAAGTATTTTATTCGTGTTGGCAGTTCATTGATATGGACAGTGATCTGTGGGAGAATCCTGGAGGGAAAGATGCTGTCCACTGCTTTGACTGGTATGAACACAATGTGAGCCAACTTAAACATATCTAGTAGAGTTGTTTCTCTATATGTTTCTCAGTAAGTTTAAAAGTCATTTCAAAAGCTTGACTAAGACATTAATTCGTCATATAAGCGCTTTTGCCTAATTGAAAACGTCCAATTTTTGTGAAGCTGGACTAATAGCCCTAAAGCAATTGTAGCTTGGCAGTCCAGCAGAGACTAGTCTCTTGACTGTGGCTACATTTCTGCAAAATTATATTACGTGGTTCCACGTTGTGGCAGTTCTGAGGTGAAATGTCCATTGTGTGGGTGGTTTTTAAGGTTAATGCTCTATAGAGTTCTAAACCAATGAAGCAAACCTACCTACCCTAAACCTTAATCCTAAACCAAACTAATAACGTCATAACAGTAAATGTGAGATGAAATACACTATTGCTGAATCAACCACATCTAATTGGGGTGCTTTAATGACACATTTAGCTCACGTGTCTTCCTGCATGCTCTTCAGGACTCGTACCCCAATCCTTTGCATCACAAGTGCAACACTCTCTCAGTTGAGACATTGCATTATTCGATCACATTTATATGATAATGTAATGCAAACAAGAAAATGTGCCGCCTTACAAGTGATGCCCTAGAGTAAAAGTGTTTAGATGTTATAAAGGCCTTATATATATATATATATATATATATATATATAAAGGTTATACTGTATATACTTCGGTTGTTCACGTTGGTGATTGCTCCATGCACAACACATATGTGATGCAAATTTCGTCAGCAGCACAGTCTACGCTGACTATCCATGTACGGCCCAGATTTTTTCGACACAAGGACACTCCTTGTCTGTGTGCATTGTAGGCATGTGTACCTACCCTTACAAAAAATCTAGAGTTCTGGCAAATTTGCTAGTTGTTTATGCCAAAAATGAGCTTGCTATTCGCAGCCAATATTTGCCAGAAGTTTGTAGCTTTCCACCGGTGAACCTGCAAAGCTCATTTGCAAGTGAAAATGAATGAGTGGTGTATTTGTGTCAAGTTTTCAGCAAGTTGCAGCAACACTAGACTTTTAGAAGAAGTCTAGAAGCCTTTATTTTGGTCATTTTGGACCATACAATGAAAGTGAATGGTGATCAGACATTTGTAGCTCCAAAAATAACATGAAGCAAACATAAAGGTAATCCATATGACTCCAGTGGTTACATTTACTATATATTCAGAAGCATGTATAAAGTGAAATGTATTTGTTTTCACATATCCCAGCTAAGCTGAGGTCAGAGTGCAGGGTCAGCCATGATACAGCACCCTGGAGCAGATAGGGTCAAGGGCCTTGCTCAAGGGGCCAAAAGAGGCTTGAACACTCAACCTTCTGGTCAGTAACCCAGAGCCTCAACCACTGAGCCACCACTGCCTCTGTAAGGATGCCGTTGCCTGTACTAAAATAGTATCATGCATTGAACAAGTTCGTATTGGTTCGCAGTCAGAAGAGTATACTATGAAAGGCATTACAGGCCCTAAAAGGATAGTTCACCCAACAATGAAAATTCTCTTATCATTCACTCACCCTCATGCCACCATTGGAGTGGTGGTGGTGTAGTGGTCTAAAACACATAACTGATAATCTGGTAATCAGAAGGTCGTTAGTTCAATCCCCACAGCCACCACCATTGTGTCCTTGAGCAAGACACTTAACTCCAGGTTGCTCCGGGGGGATTGTCCCTGTAATAAGGGCTCTGTAAGTCGCTTTGTATAAAAGCATCTGCCAAATGCGTAAATGTAAATGCCATCCCAGATGTGTATGACCATTCAGTACAATTGAATGGTGATCAGACATTTGTAGCTCCAAAAATCACATGAAACAAACATAAAAGTAATCCATATGACTCAAGTGGTTACATTCACTATATCTTCAGAAGTAATATAATAGGTGTGGGGAGAAACAGATCAATAGTTAAGTCCTTTTTTTACTGAAAGTGAAACTAAACTTAAAAGACAAACTTACATAGCTCAGATTAATCAGTCACCAATGTTATGCCACATTTTTAGCATAAATAAAACACACCAAATTACATAAGGGTTAAAGTTATTGGACTTCCGTTGAGTCTTGACCCTAGAAAATAGTGTGATATTTTGTGTGGAGGTTAAGGCTAAAGGTGGTGCCCATTCTTTCACTGCTAATAAACAGTCACAAAGCACTGACAGGTGTGAAGGCCTTAGCCCTCAGCACCCCAAAAACACTGGAAAAGGAACAAAAAAGACTAAATATTCAGCTATTGGCACACACACAAGGGCATTCACAGGCCCTGAGCGCTGACCCCGAAAAGGGTGAACCCCCAGTGCCATTCACCCCCAAAACGGCCAGATGTCGGTCAAGAGCAAGAGCACGTTTGCCTGACCTGTCTGCTGATAGCTAGCGCTTTTAGCCGTGCTGCACATGGCAGTCTGTGTTTTTCTATCATTCATCAAACTGGTGTCACCAGTCAGGCTGGAGCACTCATTTTCTCCCTGTGCACTGGGTCAAGTTAAATGAAAGGTGAAAGTCTAAAGCAAACAAGATTAATGGCAACACCTGATTAAGAGTGATTTCCTTTTCCTGTCCAGTGTGTGGTCAGAAGCTGTAGTTAGTGCAGTTGATTATCCTGTTTCATAAGAAAACCTAATTCACTGTTTATCCAGCCAATAAAATAAGATCCTTTAACTGCTCTCGCAAAAACTCGGATTCCTAACAGTCAAATGCTAAGCCGAACATCTATTTATTTGAACAGTGCAGGATACTCAGCAGGAAATACGAGGGCTGGCAGTTTGCATACTGAGCACTTCCTTCTGGGTAATGTGGTCCCAGGAGGGTCTCATGAACCATTAACAAACTTCCCACTTCAGATGATGGCAAGACAAACAAACACTTTAAAAAGTTAATATTCCTCGCCTGTTTGGATGGCCTGATGACTCGCATGCAAATTTTGCCTGTGCGTGCAATTAATCAAACTGCCTCTTCTGCTGAGGGTCAGGGACTGCCCTCAGATTTTGGCAGGTTTACCACTCCGTTAAAATCACACCATCAAATTACAATAATTATTAGGCCTCATTATTAACAGAAATTCTTTGCACACTGGAAGATTCGTAGATACATTGTTAAATGATCATCTCCTTAATGTTATATAATGTTTCTGTTATGTTTCTGTTCATGGTATGGAGACATTGGTTGAAAATCATACAAATAAAAGTCCACATAATGGTGCTGTTTTTAGCATTCTGAACCAGTCACATGACTGAGCCGTTATTAGCCACGCCCCCTCATTCCAAAACCCCTCCGAAGATCATTTTAAAACCACAAGCAAAAGAGCAGCATTGTTTGTTCCTGTGGTTGTAAAATTCAACAGTGGCTCAATAGCGCCCTCAACTGACAAACATTATGAATCACAGCCCCAATGATCCACTTCAAATACAACACTATGAGAACCAGCACAATGATTGACAGGTGAAAAGTGTCACACTTTTGTTTGCTGTTTACAAAGTCTACAGCTGTCACAGAGGCTGGTGAGATATCTCAGGACTCTTATTTCATTCATATTTTTAGCATTCTTTTCCATGAAATAATTGCTTAGAGCAATGTGGCAGGGCGGAGGGCGGGGCCGGGTTGTGATGCTACACACCCAGTCCCGTATCAGGCTAATCAAGCCTCCGAGAGGGATAAAGGCCGATGGCAGACGGTGGTGCAACGAGAGAGAGATCATTTACGGACATGTCCGTCATGTGTGTGTTTGTCTCGTCGCACCACCGTCTGCCATCGGCCTTTATCCCTCTCGGAGGCTTGATTAGCCTAATACGGGACCGGGTGTGTAGCATCACGACCCGGCCCCGCCCTCCGCCCTGCCACAAGCACCTTTAATGTAAATATAATAAATGATTGCTTCTGCTTAACACAATATAAAACATAACAGACAACAGTAACAGACAGTTTACATTATAATATTAAATAATGTTAATTTAATTTTTTAATTGTTTTGTTTTTTTAAAGAAATCTCTGACACACACATACATGCACATTCTCTCTTACTCATTCCCTTTGCTTCTGAGCAGGGACTTTCCTGTTATCTAATTAACCCAGATTTGATTGTAGGAATAATTCATTTTGTTGCAGCATTGGGGAACTTCAAAGCTGTGGACAGATGCTGAGCCTGCAGAAATTAAGCGAGGGAGGAAGACACTGAAGAAGATGAAGAGTGAGGAGAGAATGACGAGAAACTGAGAGTGATCGAGGAGTTTAGGATGATGCAATGACTATGCGAGTCGAGGCCTTCTAGTTGGCCTTGAGTGCCGCAATCACGCATTAAGCGAGGTACATAATACGAAAGTGAAGAGCGCGAGATCAAGCTGACGCCACTATGGCCACTGAGAATGAGATCCTTATGGGTTTAAAACCCTGAGATGTTCTGCATGGTCGAGTGATTGCTCAATTTATAAAAACAGGAAAGCAGGGCTGATTTTCACTTCAAGTAAAATGGTAAGTGCTTTTTGCATTGTTATAGCAACATCGGGAGTTTTCGAAGTGTAAATCATGCTGCTTGAGCATTCAGTGACGGATCAAGTTTTGAAAAGTAATGGTGTTCCCTGAAAAAACTAAATGTATTGCAAGCACCATTTAAAACAGACACAGTATTATTAGATAGCTTTTTCCAGGTATTATAGACCTTCTTGGTTGATTCATATTTGAAAGTCATTTTGGGAGACTTTTAGTGTTTAGAGCATTTAGGTTTGTTTCAAGTTTTGTCTTTCATGCATGGAAGTGTTTTTAAAATGTCAATTGGTATTATTAGTTGGCTGCCATGTAACTTAGGAGGTCTGTCCATAGGGTGTCTCATTCAATGTGGAAATATATTTTCTTAATGGCATGAATTGCATTGAATGAGTAGATTTAAAATGCACGGGCTGCCACTGATGCGACACATAGTACAATTATTGGATAGGCTATGCTGTAATGAAGTGGCAATTACAGTCATTTTGCAACAGGCGTAGTGTTTTTAGGCACAATGAGAAGCAGAGTCAATATAGTCAGATATTAATCAAGTGATTATAACTCATACACCTGTTTCTTTGAATAAATATGATATCAGTGTCTGATCAATCGGATTCCTCCAGCACTGGCAAGTTGGCATGAATGTCGTCTAACAACACCATTGTCCTAAGTGGACCATTGTGCAATGCCCTCGACACTCAGCACAATACAACCTCCAAAGGAGGCGTTCACTAAAGTACCGGGGGCCTCTGTGGCATAGGAGAGGCCCGGTGCAGTATAACGGCAGTTGCTATCACCAATGCCACAGGAATCCAGCACTTCAGCTGCCCTCCCCTCTTTCTAATTCTTCACCTTTCCAACCCAAACTTTCAAACGCTGCTCTCCCACTATCCAGTCAAGGCAATCAGGTCTTTAGGTGTGCGTGTATGCCAGAAAGTGCCAAAAATTGAAGTGACAGTTTTCCATTTATCCGGCTAAACCTGGAAAACTGTAAAGCAACGCTGCAGAGAAACAGGCACAGCGGGTGCAGGAGGAGCAGCGTGACAGTAAGACCCTAAGTATTGTCGGCTGGAGAGAGTCAAATCTCTGTAAAAGTGGGTGGTAAACAAATAAATGAATAGATAAATAAAGCTTACTGTAGGACATATAACGTCTACACAGATTTTTAGTTGAACAGTCACCACATTTTAGGCGAGTAAAACTCTTTTCTGAGAAAAGGTGAAGATTCTAGACTGAAACGTTGTTTTTGTTGTTGTTGGCAGCATCCAATTAAAGACCTTATAACCCACGGACACGCATTGCAGAATGTTTACGCATGCATATATTTTCAGCGAGCTAAGACAGCATGTCTGTGGATCTCATTAGTGTGAGTGCGCGTGTATATCTCTATGTATGTTGTATAAATGTCTAAGGTAAATGAATAGATGCACTTGAGTACCTAGAGAGACGGTAATGCATGTGTGTTTGTATGTGTGGGTGGGTGTATAAGGCCTGGTGACAGTTTAAAGCTTGTTTTGATGTTGAGATTCCTCTCCCCTCATTCACCATGTGGCTTCGCTCTAGACCCTGCTGACATCACAAAAATCATGCCCTCCCAATCCCAGTCCTCTTTTAATCATTCCTTCCAAACCTGCCAGCATATGCCCTCTGCTGCCCTTTCCTCCGGTCTCTCTCTTTCTCTCTTACTCTGTCTGCTTCTGTCCCTCCCTACAAGCATCTCCTCTCTGCTCTTGTCAGTTCAGCACTTTAGGGGGAACGCTAAAGCTTTGAAATGCA
Source organism: Moxostoma hubbsi (assembly GCA_032164185.1). Taxonomy (NCBI): domain Eukaryota; kingdom Metazoa; phylum Chordata; class Actinopteri; order Cypriniformes; family Catostomidae; genus Moxostoma; species Moxostoma hubbsi. The sequence goes on along the minus strand of JAVLUX010000017.1, from coordinate 2,020,570 downwards.
TATTCAGGGCTGCTGTACACTGGCATGTGTACACTGCTGAGTAATTGTGGAGGCCAAATGTTTAATTACATGTGACAGGCACAGCAGTGGGGGGCCACAGAGTAATGGCCTACAAAACAACACCCAGCTCTCCTTACACTGCCACTTATATTATCACCCCAAACAGTGGATAAACAGAGAAAGAGATGGAAATCATTGGACGTATTTGCTGAAAGCTTTCACTCTTATCAGATACTATAATGCACTTTAACCACGTGCAACCCCGCATCCACATGTGTGGACGTTGTAAGTCCCTCAACATAACGTTAGTAAATGCATTCATGTATATTTACTGTGCGTTTTCACATTGAGAGTAAATGTATTCATGCAATAGCTGACAAATGTTGCTTTCAGATTCTTTATATGGAGTTAGGATGAAAATAAGGTGTATTTAAAACTGTTCTGAGGACAGTGCAGACAGACAGCACACTGGAGGTTAAGTCATCCACTACATAGGGTGCAAGGGAGCATCCTATAGCTCTCTATGCAGTTAAGTGCGTTCACTCCTAAAATCTGATCAAAAGTTCAGTTTCAGGCTGCAGATGATGTTTGGATCATGGGACAATGATCATCAGTACATACATTCACAATTTATAATGCATAATTGTATTTTAACAAGGTTGGCAGTGATTGGATGATGCTGGTCATTACTTTGAATAAGAATAAGAATGTCTGCCTTATTGTGTACGACAGACAAACGCTTTTGGACATTGGTTCGGTGATCACACACCGAAAACCGGACTTCAAATTCCTCAATGCCGACCCGCTGTTTACAAACACGCCAGCGGAGCCCTTTGTCTGGGCTGCCTAGCCACGGAAACGTAGAAGGAAAAGGGGAAAAAGAGCCGGCGTTCTCATCAGAGTAAGACGTCGCGCAAATCGACCCCTGCTACCCGGTATACTACTGGCAAATGTTCAGTCTCTGGACAACAAGCTATGCGGTTTATCACCATCCCATCTAGCCACGCTAATTTCAAACTTACCCTCTGACTTACTTTTTATTCCCGTGTTGCCTTGCAGAGTGACGGCAGTGAGTTTAGCTCTGTTTCTGATTAACTGAGCGCAGGCTTAAATCTTTATCTTATTAACTAGCCTCATAAAATCAAACCACTAACACTTATGTTTCAACGGTCATGGCAAATAATCCTGCTAGCAGCACAACATGAATGGAGAGTGTGAGATTTAAGAGCTCAGACTCTAAGCCTGTAATGTTCCCAGTGGTCAGCTCTGTATGAGACCATCTAGTCATTTATTAACCTACTGTACACAATGTTAAACTACACACGAGCCTTTTGTACTACAATGCTCTTTTATGATGGGCCAAATGTGTTTGAAAATGTAGCATTACAGCTCAGATTTCGAAAAGACAGATTTTTCCCCTTTGTGGGATTCAGGAGAGCTTAGAGTGGGTTGTTGGCTGATTCACAGTTCAGTAAAGGAACCAAACACGGCTGTGTGTGGCGAACGCTCATCTGGATAGTCAGTGTAAACGCAGGCATGTCTGGCCGGTTAAAAACACGAAAATTCAATCTAACATGTCAAATCTGTCTCACACGTGGGGGGTCGAAAAGGGGAGTCTTGAGGCAATTGTGTGTGAGTGTGAGCATGTGTGTGTGTGAGTAAGCAGCAACATGCTGGAAACAATCATGTTGCGGTGAACTTACAAGCAGCTACTTTTGCTGTTCTTCTACCATCTTTTCTGAGCACAAAGCTAAATCTTTATCAAAAACCACAGAACTGTGGGCTAAGTGGGCTAATTTTTCCATTGCAATTTATATATGTCATATGTTTTATTATTATCATTATTTTTATTTTTTATTTTTATTATTACACTGAAAAATGAAAATGATCTCATTATTTACTCACCCACATGATATCCCAGAAGTGTATGTGACTTTCTTTCTTCTGCAGAACACAAATGAAGATTTTTAGAAGAATATCTCAGCTCTGTAGGTCCATACAATGCAAGTGAATGGTGACCAGACCTTTGTAGCTCCAGAAATCTCATAAAGGAAACATACAAGTAATCCATACGACTTCAACAGAAACAGATCAGTATTTAAGTCCTTTTTTTACTCTAAATCTCCACTTTCACTTTCCCATCTGAAAGTGAAAGTTAAAGTAGAGATTTAGAGTTACAAAATAAATAAAAAAAAACCTATAGAACTAAGGTATTTTTCTAAAAATCTTAATTTGTGTTCTGCAGATAAAAAAAAAGTCAAACACATCTGGAATTACAGTACATGAGGGTGAGTAAACGAACAGAACAGTTTAGGGTGAACCATCCCTTTAATCTAATACTATAAATCCTTTGTGTCCACTTTAAATGTCTGTTTAAATGGACCTTGAAGATGGACCATGCTGTATGTATGATGTGACAATGCAATGACAGCAGATGACTGTTCCTTTGGAGGACATTAGTCCACACAGTACAAACAAACAACTCACTGTCTGCCAGTGTTATTTTTCAAGTGAATTGTTGAAGGTGTTGTGCAGAGTGGCGGTCAGGTCAGTCCGCTTTTCAAGGATTGGCTCTCTGCCAGCTTTGCTCTGTAAATGGAATTTCAGTTCAAATGAGTTCAGTTATTGCCATGACAAAGGAGCGCTATGAGGATGCTTACATCACCATGACACTGTCACTAAGGAAGTTAACGGCCAAGGGCTTGACCTTTGACCCCTGTCCTGTGCCGTACGTCCAAAATGCCACTAAAACAAATGGCATCTCTCTCTTTTTCTATCTCCCTTATCCTCGCAGGAACATTTCAGCATGATAAAGTCTCAGGATGTTCATTGCTTCATCCATAATATCATTTATATTGTATTTGCAGACTTGCATTGCAGTTTGCATTATGCATTTGTTGCAGTATCTTTCATACATACATTTTCGCAACTAGCATAAAACATACAGCTTAGCAATCTCCTTGGACATACTGTACATTTTTAGCAGAATGGGTCATTCCTTTTCTGTTCCAGCATGGCAGTTCCCCTGTTAACACAGTAATGTAACAGTATAAGGACGGGCAAGGAGGAGACGGGAACCGACTGAAAATTCGACTTAAAATGTAATGATATAAATGAATTTAAAACAACATAAACAAACAGACACATGCATCTCTCTCTCTCTCTCGAACTGGTGCCTCCAGCTCCCCTTTATCCCACTCTCCCGCTGATTAGCTGATTCAGAGCCGGCCATGCATCATCATGGCCCAGCCACGCCCTTCTCCTCTCCACAATACTCCCCCACCCAATTCAGGCCAGGGCACCACCAGTCTGACCACCCCCCCCACCCCCCCATCTCTGGAGGGGAGACACTGCCCTTCTGGCCGTTCTGTCAGTCAGCGGTCCACCCCGCCTCCTGTGAACCTGGGGGAGAGATGAGGGGAGGCATGGGGAGAAGGAAAGTGCAAGGGCAGACACAGAGAGAGAGAGAGAGGAGAACTTGCACACCGGCTACCAGACACGCAGTCGCCCAGTCCTCAACCACTCCTCCGCCCTCTGGTGGATGCCAGCTCACTCCTACCCAGCGGACATCAGTGAGTCCTTCGGACCCACGCAGATGGAACCGCTCCTCCCCTTCTTCAGCGGATGGTAGCGGTTCCCCCGACTATTGGCGGCCGACAGGACCCCTCCGTCCCCAGGCAGACAGCCGTGGCTGCTCCCCTGGCAGATGGCAGTGGTGACGACTCCACAACAGCACATCCCTCGTCCTTCCTGGGTTTTGGCACCACTGTAACAATATAAGGACAGGCAAGGAGGAGGTGGGAACTGACTGAACAGTTAACATAACATTTTATGATATAAATGAACTTAAAACAACATAAAACATAAACGAACAGACACACATGCAGAGCAGCCACGTGCGTCTCTCTCTCACTCAAACTGGTGCCACCGGCTCCCCTTTATCTCGCTGTCCCGCTGATCAGCTGACTCAGTGCTGGCTGGGCATCATCACGCCCAGTCACGCCCTCCTCCTCGTCACACACAGCGAGCTCTATAAAGCAACGGTTTACTGACTCGGGTGATAAAGAAGATTATTGGCCTATACAAACCCACTGAACACCTTGGGACGAACTGAAATGCAGACTGCAGCCAGGCCACATTGCCTAACATCAGTTCTTGACCTCAATGATGCTCAAGTGTCTAAAGGACTTTTCCCACCAGAGGTAGAGTCGAATGCAAAAGTTTAGACATCCCTGACAATTTCCATGATTTTCATTTATAAATAATTGGGTGCTTGGATCAGCAATTTCATACACAGTACATTACACAGTAATATTTCGGTAGTGAAATTAGGTTTATTGGATGAACAGAAAATTTGCAATATGCATCAAAATGAAATTAGACAGGTTTGGGCACCCCAACAGAAATATCACATCAATATTTAGTTGAGCCTCCTTTAGCAGACATAACAGCCTCTAGACGCTTCCTATAGCCTGAAATGAGTGTCTGGATTCTGGATGAAGGTATTTTGGACCATTCCTCCTTGCAAAACATCTCCAGTTCAGTTAGGTTTGATGGTTGCCGAGCATGGACAGCCCGCTTCAAATCACCCCACAGATTTTCAATGATATTCAGGTCTGGGGAATGGGATGGCCATTCCAGAACATTGTACTTGTTCCTCTGCATAAATGCCAGAGTAGATTTTAAGCAGTGTTTTGGGTCGTTGTCTTGTTGAAATATCCAGCCCCGGCGTAACTTCAACTTTGTGACTGATTCCTCTATATTATTCTCAAGTATCTGCTGATATTGAGTGGAATCCATGCAGCCCTCAACTTTAACACGATTCCCAGTACCGGCACTGGCCACACAGCCCCACAGCATGATGTAACCTTCACCAAATTTGACTGTGGGTAGCAAGTGTTTGTCTTGGAACGCTGTGTTCTTTTGCCGCCATGCATAACGCCACTTGTTATGACCAAATAACTCCATCTTTGTTTCATCAGTCCACAGCACCTTCTTCCAAAATGAAGCTGGCTTGTCCAAATGTGTGTTTGCATACCTCAAGCGACTCTGTTTGTGGCGTGTGTGTGTAGAAAAGGCTTTTCCGCATCACTCTCCCGTACAGCTTCTCCTTGTGCAAAGTGCGCTGAATTGTTGAACGATGCACAGTGACACCATCTGCAGCATGATGATGTTGTAGATCATTGGAGGTGGTCTGTGGGCTGTTTTTGACCGTTCTCACCATCCTTCGCCTTTGCCTCTCCGATATTTGACTTGGCCTGCCACTTCTGGCCTTAACAAGAACTGTGCCTGTGGTCTTCCATTTCCTCACTATGTTCTTCACAGTGGACACTGACAGCTTAAATCTCTGCGATAACTTTTTGTAGCCTTCCCCTAAACCATAATGTTGAACAATCTTTGTTTTCAGGTCATTTGAGAGTTGTTTTGAGGCCCCCATGTTGCCACTCTTCAGAGGAAAGTGAAAGAGAACAACAACTTGCAACTGGCCACCTTAAATACCTTTATAAATACCTCATGATTGGATGCACCTGTCTATGAAGTTCAAGGCTTAATGAGCTCACCAAACCAATTGTGTGTTCCAATTAATCAGTGCTAGGTAGTTACAGGTATTCAAACCAACAAAATGACAAGGGTGCCCAAATTTATGCACCTGTTTAATTTCGTTTAGATGCATATTGCACATTTTCTGTTAATCCAATGAACCTCATTTCACTACCAACATATTACTGTGTCCTTCAGTTATTTGATAGATCAAAAGGAAATTGCTGATCCAAACACAATTATTATAAATGAAAATCATGGAAATTGTCAGGGATGCCTAAACTTTTGCATACGACTGTAACGTGATTATGTGAAGCGAATCATTGACAAATGGCCATTTCACATAGAAAGCGATGCAAATGTTTGCCGTTAGCACATTCACCCCTTTGCAACAGCTGATTTAGGGCCATACAGCATGATTGCGAGAGTGATAATGTTTTAACAGTTCAAAGAATAAGTAAATACAAAAATTAGGAAAATCTAAGGACTGTCACAAAAAAAAAATATATATATGCACTTGTCTCTCAGCTGTGATAACTCTTAAGCTAATGCAAAAGCTGTTGGTTTAACTGTACTTCCCAGCTGTAATGAGTGAGAGACAATGCTTAAAACAAAACACGCTTGCTGACTAACATTCCCTGACTCAATGCACGTCAAACTTAACTGGCTCATAACATAAAAATGATCTTTTGTTGCCATATGTGGCAAAAACCATTAATGTCACATGGATCAATGAAAAGACCGCTCTTATCTGCACCGCTCTCTAACACTTTAGATTAGAGCGCACAAACACAAGCGGAATGATACAAACATTGAAGCGTCCGAGTGCTGATGCTCTCAGATATCAGTACTCAGGGAATGTCTCTCGTTCAATCAGATTCGAGGGCCAGAACTAACTTTTGTATAATATTATATTAGAGATATAAGAGAACTCACGTAAGTATACATGAAAAGACAAAAATGCAGCAACACAGAAACGTCATCGAGGCTGTCTCTGAAGAGACCTTCTTTCATGGGTATTTGGAGGATGCATGAGGTCTATCCTTCGTGAGCACTCATAACCCACAATACCTTCCTTCAACAGAAATGTCTAAAAAAATGATGCCAATTTTCCCGTAAATCTGGTGTTCAAACGCAAGGAATGTTAATTCCCAAGTTCAAGTATCTCAGTAGATGTGTGCAGCGTATATAATATGTATAATTATATAAATATATAATTAAAATAAAGTTATAAGACTAAAATTACACCAAAAAAAAAAATTTTCTTTTCTCTTTGCAGCATTATAACTCTCCTACAATGTACCTCGCATTCCCTTCCAAAGGGACTTTGTTCCCTTCTCACTCAAAGCACTCATGCTTGTTAAAGAGTGGCGTGCTGTCATAGCAACCATGATAAATTCTGTTTCCGTTTGTCCTATGAAAGCTGTCTCATTTAAACAAGGCTTGTTTAAAGGAGGACGCTAGGTATACTGCAGCCTTCAATGGACGGGACCTCCGGAGGACGCATCCTTCCAAACGAGACAGCCATCCTCAATGCTGGATCATGATTTCCTCCTTGAGTTCCTTCAGTGTTTATTGTCAGTGGTCAAAACAGCTTTCTGTGCTTTAGCGCCACCAGTTGCGATGGTTTTGGAGTGCAGCAGCTTCTGAAACGTGATCCAAGACGTATCATTTAAAGTCAGGGCATTTCATCGAAAAGACATACTCACCTTAAAATATGAATGGCTTCATAGGAATCCATTGCTTTGATTCAAAATGTTAATCGCTGCAAAATTTCGTGTTTGGTGTGCAAAGGCCTTATGTGGGAGCAAATCCATGCAGCCATCTTTCAAAATCTAGTGGAAAGTGTTCCCAGAAGAGTGTATGCAGCAGCAAAGGGAGGACATACTCATTAATGCCCATGATTTGAAAGTTAAATGCGCAACTTTCACATACAGTATATGAGTGGTGTTTTGCTGTCCCGACGTCTGTACCATGAAGGTCGTTTCAGGATTGGTTTCAGGTTAACAAATTCAAACCAAGCCAATCAGACTTAATTGGTACCATGTTGCAGCTCATCAACTTTCTCTGTCAACTCAGGCTTCGATCCTGACTTTAAGATTAGATTACGCGCTCGTGCACGTGAATGAGTGACGTTTGCAGCGCACAACCAATCGTGTGAGAGAGCACGATTCACTTCTCGCGAGAGGCTCCGTGGGATGTACCTCTCTGCTGAAAGCTGATGATTATGAATTTAAATGAATTTAAACTGCGCAAAAGACATTGTTTTTAAAAATATAAAAGAAATAAAATACATTTACACTGCTCAAGAGTTCAGAATGAAATCATGAAGACTTGAAACACATGATTTACACAGTACAAGGGATAACTGTAAAATTATGAATCAATTAAAGACATTTACACAACAAGAAGGAACAGCGGCTGCTACGAGAGCTCAAGAGGACTGCTGCACAATAATTCTCAATGCGATAAATATATATATATATATATATATATATATATATATAACAGCTGGTATATCAATGCATAAGTGAATTCATTTAGGCCCACAACAAGAACACGCATGCTTATTCATTTTAAAAGCTTAAATGTATTTAAAATATTAAAGCTTTTATATTTATTTGAGTTGAAACTTGTATATATCATTAAAAACTATTACAAATAAATATAGGCTACTATTGATTACAAAACGAATAGAGACTATAAAGATGAATATTCAATCATGAATTTTATTTTATTTTTTCAAAATCTACCAGTTATTATATTAAAAACTGTTTTTAAGACGATGGATTAAACTACTTTGTAAACATACATGGGAAAATAGGAAATCTAGAGTTAGTCTTAAAATGTTCAGAAAGTTGTCAGAAAGGCTCGGAGGACTAGAATTCCCAAATGTAATACATTATTATAAAGCTGCCCAAATTCAGCCTATATTGTTTTGGATGAACAAAGGATCTAAAGTGAATTGGAGGAAGATGGGAATTCATCAAATGGGGAAACATATTAGTTTATCCCTGTTCCTACTCAAACAAAGCAACACATTTAAATCAAACGATGTTATGAATTTTAAAGAGTGCGCTTGAAAGAGATATACAGGACACTCGAAATGATATGTAGGTGGGAGGATGAATTAAAAGTTACATTTTATAAGCAAGACTGGGACAAAATAACATATAATACATTTCATACTACTCAATCCAGTGTTTGGAGGGAATATGTTTGGAAGATACAAATGATGCTTTTTATACCACCTGTTATTCAAAGTAAATACAATAATATGATAAAAGGGGATTGTTGGAGAACCTTTGTAGAAAAATGCTCTTTACATTCAAATTCTATATGAGTGCATGTAGAGAAACGATTTCAGAAATATGCCAAATAACATTTACAATTAATAATTGTGGAGTTGAATTGACGGCGTTGCCATCCACCGGGGGAGGGAGTAGACCGACCGCCCGGACGCGGTGAACAGCTGCCGTCCGCGAGGTGAGTGGGGACTGGACTCTCCGACCGCCTGGAATGATGAAGCCACTGCCAGGGGCGGAGGAGAGCCCTGCCATCCCCCAGAAACGCGGAGGGGTAAAGGAAGACCGCCGTCCGCGAGGGGAGGAGGGAAGTGTCTCCCCGACCACCTGAAGCAGTAGGGCCGCTGCCAGGGGCAGAGGAGTGTCCCCACGATTCTCCAAGAACGCGGAGGGGTGTTCTGTCCGCCCGGGGAGAAGCTTTCCCTCTCTTTTAAATTGTAGTGTTTTTGGGGCGAAGGATTTGGGGCGACAGAATTATTTCTGTTTCCCTCCCCTTGTCCCCTCCCTCGTTCAGGTAGATGGGGTTGACCTGCCGGCAGACGATGCGGAAGGCACGTCCCTCCCCAGGGAATGTACGTTAGGGCGGGGCTCCCCAGCCTGAAAGAACGAGGGAGGAATGTGGCAGGGCGGAGGGCGGGGCCGGGTTGTGATGATACACACCCGGTTCCGTATCAGGCTAATCAAGCCTCCAAGAGGGATAAAGGCCGATGGCAGATGGTGGTGCGACGAGAGAGAGATCATTTACGGACATGTCCGTCATGTGTGTGTTTTGTCTTTTAAGTTTATCATTAAAATATGATTTATATGGCCAAGCCGGTTCTTGCCTCCTCCTTTCCCTTGAACTGCTTTACAAGGATGTGAATGGGGAAAAAATGCTACTATTGATTATTTAAAAACTGAGCACTTACTGTATGCAAAAATATATTGGTATGCTGCAATAAAACATGTTTGTTATTTTATAAAAGAAGTATTTTGTTTACTGCTTGTATTGCTTAATGCTTATATTATTATAACTTCATGTAAAATACAGTATTTTCATATTGAGTCCATGAAAGTAAGAAGGGGTTTGGGTGGCATTCACTCCTTTCCATGGCAATTCAAGCTTTTAATATTTAAAAAAAAAAAAATTATTATTTTTTGCAGGTTTCATATTAATTCATCTTACTGGCTGCTTTATAGATAGCCTAATATATTATGTTTATATATTCAAAGATATTGTTTGCTATGGCTAAAGAGGGTAAATGGAAAACAATTCAATTTTAAATGAAAAACAACTCTCAAATAAATATTTTTTTGAGTTTGTGGATTTCTAAGATGTTATTTGTGCATAAAAGTGCATTTTAAGAGACACAATATAGGCAATATAGGTGGCTGCCCTGGGCTCCAACATGGCCCCGCAGATCCGTTACAGAGCGCAAATTCAATAAATTTAGTAAAGTCATAAAAATACAATGGCTTTTATTTTGAAATCGCTTACACAGTGGCACGGTTTCAGTATGCGCATATTTACTCTGGAACTCGCATGGACTTGATTATTTGACATACAAATCACAATAATTGTGTCAACCAAAAATAACAAAGTACAAGAAGAGCTCTGGATAATCACAAAATGACAATAAACTGTAAGTTACAACAACTACAATAACAGGAGCATAAAGTGCTTATTTCTTTGAGTGCTTTCTCTAAAAATATCCACTTATCACATCTACAGTGGCTTTATATGTTTGAAATTAGGACAGTTTTTGCACCATGGGACCTGTCGTCATGACTAGATGTCAGTAGAAATGTCATTTTTTCAACACACATATAAGAAAATGAAATCAATGAGCCAGCGTGTTATGGTGTGGTGTGTTGCGGGCCGGGTCTGATGGGCCGCTCTGGGCCAGAAAGTCCAGGGCCACTTTTTAGTCCCAGTCTGCCCCTGCGGGGGAGTGACGTCATTGCGTCAGAGATGTAATTTAACTCCCAGCTGATTGGTTCAGCATCTGTTAGCAATCTATAAGCCAGAACGAATCCTGCTGCGGAGCAGGTTAGCCATTTAGAGTAAGTTACCTAAAACCTGGGGTTGAAGAAAACTAAACTATAACTTACCTGGCTAGCCATCGAAACCGGCTTCATGGAACAGGCCTCTGATCGTTTGGACCATGTAGTGTATTTCGCAAGAAATAGAAAGTCTTAAAAATAAGAAGAATCGCTTTAGGTCTTCAATACTGTAGCAGTAACTAGAGCATTTTTCATACATTAGTAACAAAAAAGGTCAAGATGAAAAGAATCATTGAAGTTTGTGGTTCGTCTGGTTGCAAAGCTCAGCAGGATTTTCCATTTTTTCCTCTCCACAGTGTTTAGGCGGATACACCAGAGTTCCCTCTGCACAGTATGGGCTCAAGCTCCTGCTGAAAGCCTGGCTGAAACCTACAAGACGCTGCACTTAGCGCACGCTGATTTCACTTCCCTGTGAGATCAAGGGCCGTGAACCCTCTCTTGTGAACACAACCCTCCTTTTTAAAGTGATCTTTTCCTTCTGTTCCGTATCACTGTCCTCCATGTACCCCTTAAAGCAAACTATGTCCTTTCCTCTCCTCCATCTAACATCTCATTATCTCATGTTTTCTCATGTTTACAGTACACCTCTTCTGGCCAAAACTCCACTTAGGATGCAGATTTCACCCTCTAAAATGATCTTCTATTTGTAAACGTTTCTTGTGGGACTCAGTTATCACATTATGTAATAAGTTAAACTCAACAGAATAAATTTCTGATGATTAAACACCCCTGGTACTAGATCATAATGGACTTACAATTTCACCTAGGTATTCGCTTTATATAAATAAATGATTCCATAAATCACAAAACCATACTAATGTTGCATGCCTTAGATATGTATTTTTCCACTGGCGAGTTTGCGGAATAAGGGACCAATGTTTTTACCTTCCTCTTTTTTCCGCAGACTTTGCAGTTTAGTTAATTCTGACTTTAAAATCCCTTTGATAAACGTTGGATTACTTCTCTTTGAAGAATAGGTTTTCCTTAAGAGCATTTCATAATTCTTTACACGACAACATGATGGATTATTCTGATTTTAGATCATAACTTTGACAGGCAAAAAGGAAAAAAATGGTACGTTAGCATGTGTTGAGCATTGCTAGTCACTTACTGATAGACAATAAATCTTACTGATACAGATTTTACAGAGAAAAAATTATTTTGACTCCTGAAGGTTAACCCATTTTGAAGCTGATTTTAATGTGGAAACAGTTTTGCACTTAATTGGAAATTTCTAATTGATAAAACAGTTTTATCACGCCACATTTGCACTAAAAGCATGCAATTTATATGAAATCTGTTAATTGTTTTCTTACATTTTGAAATTGGTCATATAGAGAAAAATTATTTTCCGTGATGTTTTGACATTTGAGAAGTCATCCTTCTATAAAAACACACTGTAAATGACAGAACTCAAAACTTAATCCCCAATGTAGTGAAAGCATTTATTGAAACTAAGCTGCAAAAACGCCTCATTCTCTACTTCCATGACTTCCCTTCATCACAAGGGGTACATTAATTCATGATCTATAGCACACCCTTGGCCCCGCCTACTTCCGCTCCATTTATACTCACAAAGAGAGATTTGGAAAAACAGGCCTAGTGTGGCCTAACTATTCCTGAACACCAAAGGTGACCCATCTGGACAATTTTGAATAATCTTTGCATATAAACATGCACTACACATACATCTTTGACCATAGTCATGTATCTTGCACCACTCTTAATAGACTCGGTGTCAAGTTACAACTCTGAAAAGGAGACGCCAGTGTGTTTCATTAGCTGCTCTGTCTCTTGCTCTTTTGAGCACAAACACATCCTGGATGCCTTCTTGTGCCCATGGTGCCCATCTGTGCTATTTCTATTTGTTGGTGTATGTAAACATGAACTAGATACTATTGCGTTTCTGGCGATCTGGGCCACAGTGCAGCATGATACTGTATATGTGAATGTCTTGTTTCACCGTGCTTTGGACAAAGTATGTGTGTTTTTGTTTTGTTTTTTAGTCTCATGTCAGTGTGGATTGTTAGTGAACCAATCATAACACGATTCAAGCTTTGCAAATGAACTGTTATTGAAGGATGGGGCAGTTAAAAACACTTGGACTAGATCGCACAACCGTAAGTAAACAGTTTCAGTCATGAATATTTCAAACATCATGACTGTTTGATAGTTTATAGTGCTGAGTGTCAACAGATGTGCATCAGATGAACAGTTTAATATATTTGGATACAATGTGTTGGATGTGCATCATGTGTGAACCCTGAAATTAAGTTTTATAATGTTGTGGAGCTTGTTCATTCTCTTTCATTGAGTTTCAAATATGGCTGTAGGATGGGGTTGGAATATGTTAGCCAATCATAACAGTGGGCATTAACACTGAAGTTTAAAAGAGGCACTTTGGCTAAAACCGAGCGTTTCAGACAGAGCGCCATAGACAGGGTGGAAAATGATCATATATTACTGAATTATGATCATTTTTGTGCACAAACAATGGCATGACCTCTTTAACTTCACATATATTCATTGTCATTTTCCCATAACACTTAAAGTTACCATGTAATAAAATTGTTACGATGAATGCAAAAAAAAATAAAATCACATATCCCCCCAGGTGGATAAACAATCGCAGTCAGCAGTGGTTTACAAAGAGATAGCCTGCCACTGCATACACACAGCACCACGACAGGCCTGACAAAGGCCTGACTCTCTGATACACACAAAATAATTCAAATGTCAGGATTTGAATGTCATCTTCAAAGAGGCCTTTCCATCAGTCCCGAAGTCATTATATGGGAGAGGAGAATAAAAAGAGAGGGACATTGTTTTATGTACGGTCGCTTGATGCCAGTCTAATTAATAAAGGGCTTTTCTTTTCCCTTTGAAAAGCAGGTGAAGGGAGTGTGAGATTAAAGGTGCTTATTGTTTCTTTTGCTGATTTTACAGGTTGGGTTTTAATTTGTGAGAGGCGGCGAGGAGCCTCAGTCCAGATGGCATGATAACCCTGCCGCACACTCACACAAAAACCAACCTGATAACAAAGATATGTAGATGAGAGAGGGGGAGAAAGAGGGAAGAGAGAGACAGGGGGAGAGAAAAAGAGAGAGAGACAGAGAGAAGAGAGCTGGAACATTGCCAATTGCTCCCAGCTCTCTGTAGCAGAGGAACAAATTGATGTGTCCAGCAAATGATGTTTCCGGAGCAGCAGGGGTTTGTTCTTCACTGCCAAATCCATCTCCCTTTCATAGGATAGACCAACTAATGAGTAATCCTGCACAATACTAAATAAACTGATGTTTGTATAAATGTAAGTTTTTTCCACTTTTTCCAACTTTTGATTTAATTTCTAGCAAGAAATAGTATTGTAGTTGTTAACAATACTATTGTTAATGTCCACATCAGAAAAACTGCCATAAAAATATATTTTTCACTTTCCACTTTCACTGACTTTTTTAACCAGCATCAGTCTTGAACATAACTACCAAATATACATTCCTTTTCTGGATTTTAACCCTTTAAAGGCCAATAATGCCACTGTTGTTTGTTTAACCCTTTAAAGTCCAATAATGCCACTGTTGTTTTTACACACACACACACACACACACACACACACACACACACACACACACACACACACACATACATATTGGTCTGCCTATTATTATGAGGACTCACCATAGACATAATTATTTTTATACTGTACAAACAATAGATTCCATCCCCTAAACCTAAAACAACAATGTGGCACGGTGGAGGGCGGGACCGGCACGTGATTACGCACGCCCGGTCCCATATCAGGCTAATTGAGCCGCCAGGAGCCCCTCCTCCCCTCACGGTCGGCGGCCGTTCCTCCGCGTCCAGGTGGCTGGGCTCCTCCGCCCCCCGGCAGATGGCCGCGGCTGCTCCATTGAGAAGTGGCGAGAACTCCGCTACGGCGTATCCCTCTTCCTTCCCGCGTTTCGGCACCAATGTAAAGAAGATCATTTTCATGGGCAAGGAAGAGGCGAGAAACCGGCTTGTCAACATAAATAATAATTTAATGAAGAACTTAAAACAAACACATAGGACAGCAGACATGTCTGCTGATTAAGCTCTCTCTCCCGATCGCCGTCTGCGAGTGGCCTTTATCCCTCTTGACGGCTCAATTAGCCTGATACGGGACCGGGCGTGCGTAATCACGCGCCGGTCCCGCCCTCCACCGTGCCACAAACCTGTAAACCCAACACAACCCCTAAACCCAACACCACCCCTAAACCCCCAACACCACCCCTAAACCTGACACAACCCCTAAACCCGACACCACCCCTAAACCCGACACCACCCCTAAACCCAACACAACCCCTAAACCCAACACCACCCCTAAACCCGACACAACCACTAAACCCAACACCACCCCTAAACCCGACACCACCCCTAAACCCAATACCACCCCTAAACGCAACACCACCCCTAAACCCGACACAACCCCTAAACCCGACACCACCCCTAAACCCGACACCACCCCTAAACCCGACACAACCCCTAAACCCGACACCACCCCTAAACCCGACACAACCCCTAAACCCAACACAACCCCTAAACCCAACAAAACACAACCACTAAACCCAACACTACCCCTAAACCCAACACAACCCCTAAACCCAACACCACCCCTAAACCCGACACAACCACTAAACCCAACACCACCCCTAAACCCGACACCACCCCTAAACCCAACACAACCCCTAAACCCGACACCACCCCTAAACCCGACACAACCCCTAAACCCGACACCACCCCTAAACGCAACACCACCCCTAAACCCGACACAACCCCTAAACCCGACACCACCCCTAAACCTGACACAACCCCTAAACCCGACACAACCCCTAAACCCGACACCACCCCTAAACCCGACACAACCCCTAAACCCGACACAACCCCTAAACCCAACAAAACACAACCACTAAACCCAACACAACCCCTAAACCCAACACAACCCCTAAACCAAACAAAACACAACCACTAAACCCAACACAACCCCTAAACCCAACACATCCCCTAAACCCAACACATCTAATAAACCCAACACCACCCCTAAACCCGACACAACCCCTAAACCCGACACAACCTCTAAACCCAACAAAACACAACCACTAAACCCAACACAACCCCTAAACCCAACACAACCCCTAAACCAAACAAAACACAACCACTAAACCCAACACAACCCCTAAACCCAACACATCCCCTAAACCCAACACATCTAATAAACCCAACACAACCACTAAACCCAACACATCCCCTAAACCCAACACATCTAATAAACCCAACACAACCCCTAAACCCAACACATCTAATAAACCCAACACAACCCCTAAACCCAACACATCCCCTAAACCCAACACAACCCCTAAACCCAACACAACCCCTAAACCCAACACATCCAATAAAACCAACACAACCCCTAAACCCAACACAACACCTAAACCCAACACAACAAGTTCTCAAAAGTGTTAAACGTTTGCTTTGTTACCACCTAATCTCTCCGCAAATGCTGTCTGTTAAGTCATTGACTGATCAGCAAGGCAACAAGGCAGCTACTGTACCTTAGGATTCGGACACAGCCTTGTAAACAACAGCCGATTGTCCAGACTGCTCGCACTTTAAAGATCTGCAGCTGAAATTGGTCTGTGCTTACTGAAATTCAAACCACTGCCCCCAGTGGCAAAAGCTGGAAGTGTTGTTGAACACATGGGCAGATGTGAGCACGGATTTCCAGGTGATATGTGTACAGAGTGGCATCACTTTTTAGTTGTAATTTATCTAATGCATATTTTATTAACGCTAACCCAACACCTCAATCCCAACCCTAAACCTAACCATCAGTGGAGATAAAATATACATTTTTACAATCAGTGCCAGAGGAAAAAGAGCACACTTTTGAATTGTTGCAACAAATGTCTGATGGGGGATGACGCTAGTCATTAATTTGGCAGAATGGGATACATTTCAGGTTATGTGAACTTTCGGATCCAACATATCAATTTCCTGTGTGACTGTGTTGGAAAAATGATAGTACTGGTGGTGAACATGTCAACTGAATTGATTTTTTAATATTAGTGAAAAAGTACAGTATGTAGTACTTTACAACATGGTCCAGTCTGGTAAGGAAACGAGTGACTGACAAGTAGGGCTGCCTCCCATCCTGGATTTTCCAGGATCGTCCCGGTATTTGGCCATCTGTCCTGGAAAAATAAAATTCCATGCAATTTCAATATTTTCCTGACACGTGTAAAATGAGTCTGATGAGCACTTCAGCGCATGGCTATGAATGCAGGGTAATGTTTTCTCTGCGCTGCGCGCTCAAGAGCCGCAAACCTAAATTGTATGCTCTGTACGCAAAAACAACAGCAGCAGAAACAGAGCGTCGATCAAATACAACGCGAGACATCTGTTTTCCTGCAAGTCTGGGAGTACTCCATCTAGATGCCTGACTTACAGAGACGAGCTTTCAATGAGAAATACTGAATTCAGCGTTTCTTAGAGAATTAAATATTCATATTAGTGGTCGACAGAAAAGGGGTTTTCATTGTTCTATTGTTAAACCAGTAAACATTAACTAAAAAAAATATTAAAAAGATTAGTGTTTACTACATAGCAGGAAATTTATTGCTTTGTTTGAACTTTAGCAATGGCTGTAATTTATCTTAACATGAATATTGATAGTAATAAAAGTGTCATTATAGATAAAAAATGTGTTATGGACAAGAATTTATAAATGTGTTCAATGCTATTTTATTATTTTTATTTTACACGTTTTAATTTTATAACATAATTCCATCAAATTGATTTTAGTAATATTTAAAATAAATAAATAAATAAAAATTAATATTTTCAGTTTCAGTAATTTAGTTAAAAATTACATTAAATATTTTGAATTTAAATCCATACCTTAAAAATAGGGTAAAATATGTTTTTGAGTGTATTAATGTTAATGTTTGATTGAAATATATGCTATAAATGTGGTAATAAATAATATGTTTTATTTCTTGTGTGATGACCAGCAATATGTTTTTCGGTCATTAAATGGGTGTCCAGGAATTTTACAGGGTTGAGGTGGCAACCCTGCTGACACAACAAAGTGAAAAAACAAGATTGCTGGAAAAATAAAAGCAGCCAGAGCTCAGCAATTTTCAGAATGGCAAGGAATATTAATTAACTAAATATGCATGCACACTTCACTCTAAATTTGCAATACTCTCATTAGAGATGGTATATGGTACCAAAAATCACAGAAAAAAATAAATAAATAAAAAATCTAATTGATTTAAGGGACAATTCACACAAAAATGAAAATTCTCTCATCATTTACTCTCCCTCATGCCATCCCAGATGTGAATGAATTTATTTCTTCTGCAGAACACAATAGAAGATTTTTAGGAGAATATCTCAGCTCTGTAGGTCCATACAATGCAAGTGAATGGTGTCTATAAAAGTAATCTCCAGTGGGTTAATCCATGCCTTCTCATTCAGTGACCCTATCCATTTTAAGGGAGAACAGACCAGAATGTGATTCCTCTTTCACTATAAATATTGACAGCAGGATTTCAAGCTCGATTACACATCCTATAACACCATCTATCCAGAGCCCTTCTAGCAAGGGACGCTAACAAACTTAGCATAAAATAGTATATCAGACAAGAGGCTGTTTTTTTGTTTTTGTTTTTACTGGACATCTATGGAGGTGATGCTTCAGTGCGCTGAATTAACTGCTTTTGGAGGAAATAGCTCCTCACTTCATGAACTGACCACCTGTCCGCTAATCTTCAACATGTTATACACTAAGCATGGTACATTTTATTTCTTTATTTATTTTATCAATATTGTATAAAGTATCCAATCATCATAATTACAATACGTAAAATATGTTTATGTAAAGCTTAATGTAACCTTAATGTTACATATGAATATGTGACTTTATTACGCATTTATAACAAGTAAATATGGTTCACTATTTGGAAAGCATAGCATGAAATGTTGCCTTTCTTATGTATGTTGTTATATCCTCATATCAGATATGTATAATGCATTTGTTCATGACTTGTTATTCATTTATGATCTCCTTTATAAACCTTTAACAATTGGGAACATTAATTCAATGCACTTTTACAGTTTTACAGTATGTGATCTCTCTCTGTGTTTGTGTGTGTGTGTAATTGTGTGTGAGAGTGTGTGTGTGTGTGTGTGTGCGTGAGTGAGTGTGTATGAGTGTATGTGTGTGTGTGTGTGTGTGTGTGAGTGTGTGTGTGTCAGGAGTACTGAGAGAGATATAAGTTTTATGTTACTCTCAAATTAAAAGTGAAGAGCGCCCAATCCCTCTTTTTGATTGCCAGAGTCTTTCTGACAATACAAAGAGGGAAAGAGAAAGGAGAGAGAGAGAGAGAGAGGCTTGATAAGAAAAGTCATTATACAGTGTGATCGATGCATCCTCAGAGTGTGTTTGTGTGTGTGTGTGTGTGTGTGTGTGTGCATGTTTGTTTATGTCACCTTAATTACACATGTACACCCACATTGATCATATTCATGTCCAAACATATTCACACACTACAACAAACAGATATTGATTAGCACTAGTCCAGTTACTTAGAGTATAGATTTTCATTCATTTCAAGTGTATCTATTATACGGTTCTGAAAGATCAAAGTAAAACTTGAAAAAACTGCTGAAATCTGTAGTTTCTCCATAAAATCCAAGCTAAAAAAGATATTATTATATATTATTACTGAAACTCCCTGAACTTACATTGTACACTAATTTCACACACATTTCATTCGCTTTGGATAAAGGTTTCTTTTAAAAAAAATCAATGTAAAAAGCAGATTAGTATTTAAGGTTGCTGTCCTCCAAGCTACAGGAGGAGTTTTCTCTGCACTGAAAGACCATTATTATTTCTACAAATACATCATTAACATATTTAATAGAACACATATATATGAAATAATATTGAGCAAAGTTAGCAGTTACTTTTGTCATTATATAGCTAAATTGTTTTAGGACGCTAAAGATGATGAAATGACATGCAGCGAGACAGCTGCGTTTTTTCTTTATATATTTGTGAAAACTGATTTAAAGTAGAGAATGAGAGGTGTGGAATGTAGGGGGGGCTGGTCCATTCCCCTACTATGGCCCACAGGAATCTAATATCCAAATCTTCACCATCCTCTAATTGCTACAAAATGTTTTGGCTTGTTCTCAGCAATTCATTCACTCACTTATTAATGCAATAAAAATTGAACATGCACATGAGAAAGAGCGAAAGTGGGGGAGAGTGAGAAAGAACGAGAGAACTGGAACGTGAAAGAGTGGGTGGGGGGTTGAAAGAGAGGGAGAACAGGAAAGAGAGACCCTTATTTTTTTTTTCTTCAAAATCTCTCTCTGAAGGAATCATTAAGATCCGTCTCCTCTTTCATATAAGCTTGTGAAAACTAGAGTGACGGTCTGTGCCTGCCTCAGCAGCGGCCTGGTCGCTGGAGCTCCTGTGATTAATTTTCTCGTAAGGGGTGCTCCATTTGAAAGGTACTTTATTTGCATTAGCATTTATAATTACTTAATGACAAATCAGATATGGTTCATTGCAAGCAAGTGACGAAACAAGCTGTCTGCGGCCACTTTTTCAATTAGAGCACCACTGAAAACACGTCCCCCATGACCGTACAGTACAAGCTGTGTTTTATTCATATAACTGTGGAATTAGCATATAAGGCAATTCTTTTGGCAGTACAGAAGCACCATCTATAGTCCAAGTCAGACACTTGTTTCACTATAATATAAACAGCTTTGAAAAAGGTTCACAGAATGTATATATATATATATTGGATCATTCTATAATTGCAAGACATTTCATGTGTGTGGGATATATCTTTACTACATTTTCATCAATATATTATAACAATGCTTAATTATATATACATAAATATATGTATATAATTATATTTCATAAAATCTCATCATTACATTTTGGAAAAGGCATCTCTTTTGTGGATATAATAAAGCACCTTGGTTTTCATCTGTCGGCTTTTGTAGAGTTGGTCATTTTACTTTGCAAATAAACATTAAAATGACCTCAAATATATATATATATATATATTTCATCTTCTCTTTAGCTAGATATGATAATCAAGACACTTGGGCATATACTGCAAAAATAATAAGTGTTTATTGTGATATACCTCATTTTATGTGTGTCCAAGAAATTATTGTCAACTAAGTTACACATTGGAAAATCCCCCCTCAAAAAGGAACGTTTTGTCTGAATATCAGATGATTTGCACAGCGTGATGTCATTTACTCAAGAAACAAATGGATGGAGGACTTGAAGGTATGTTCTCTCTCTCTTATCAAAATATTTGTCAAAAATTGTACAAGAATTTTTTTTTTTTTTTATGTAACTTATGTAATATTTATGAAACTATATTAACAAAGATACCATGTGCTCTGTAGTAGTAGACCTCCATGTTGTGAATAGGCCCAAAATCTAAAAAATATAAATGAAATTACCAGTCAATTATGTTACACAGTAAAGTTAAAATAATGGACAATAAGTAACATATTTTCTACCTTAAAGTGTTAATGACCGTAATTGATGATTTTAGTAAGTGGTCACATAATCTATCCAACGAGCTTAATTTGTTAATTCTTGGTATTTTCCCAAAGTCTGAAAAATAGCTTAATTTGTCTGTAACATAGTTGACCAATTAAGCAATAAATCAGAATCAGAATCAGAATGAGCTTTATTGCCAAGTATGCGTACACACACAAGTCATTTATCATGGTGAAAGAATCTTCTAGTGCAAGAGCATGTGACATATATACATGCATACAAACATATACATTTAAACATACATACATATGGTGACATAAAAAAAATATATAAAAAAATATGATATAACAGTTAAAAAATGATACATATACAATTGCGCAATAATGTTGTTAGAATATTTTATATACAGATATACAGGTATGTGCAGGTGATGCAATGTATTGAAGAAGCGGTAGGATATGTTAAAGAATATAAATGAAGTATGGTTATAAGTAGGAATGGATGGATTCAATATTGTACATGGTTGTATTGACCAAAAGGAAAGTATTTGGGGGCAGTTTTAACTGTTCATGAGGTGGATGGCCTGAGAGAAAAATTGTTGGTGCTCAGAGCTCTGTAGCACCGGCCAGAGGGCAACAATTCGAAGAGGCAGTGTGCTGGGTGAATGGGGTCAAGAGTGATTTTACCAGCCCTTTGTGTCACTCTGGATGTGTACAGTTCTGGAAGGGTGGGCAGGGGAGTGCCAATAATCCTCTCAGCAGTCTGTACTATCCTTTGAAGTCTTCTGATGTCTGACTTGGTAGCTGAACCAAAGCAGACAGATATTGAAGTGCAGAGGACAGACTCAATGACTGCTGAGTAGAACTGTATCAGCAGCGCCTATGGCAGGTTGAACTTCCTCAACTGGTAAAGGAAGTACAACCTCTGCTGGGCCTTTTTCAAAATCAGAGTCAGTGTGGGTCTCCCACTTAAGAACCTGAATAAATCCAGTGCTGCCACAGTGCAGTTTAGAATGGTGAGTGGGGTCAATATTGGGGTGTTCCTCCAAATGTTCACTATCACACATTGTTTTAAGTGTGTTTAGCTCCAGATTGCTTTGACTGCACCAGACAGCCAGTTGTCCCACTTCCCTTCTGTAAGCAGACTCCTCTTCATCTTGGATGAGGCCGATAACTGTAGTGTCATCTGCTAACTTCAGGAGCTTAACAGAGGAGTGGTTAGCAGTGCAGTCATTTGAGTAGAGGGAGAAGAGTAGTGGGGAGAGCACAAATCCCTGGTGGGAACCAGTGTGGATTGTACATGTGCTGGAGTTGAATTTCCCTATTCTCACTAGCTGCTGCCTCTCTGTCAGAAAGCTGGTGATCCACAGATAGATAGAGCTAGGTTAATTTAGTCCATAGGAGAGCGGGGTTGATGGTGTAAAAAGCCAAACTGAAGTCAACAAATAGTAATCTTGCATAAGTCCCTGGTCTGTCTGGTATGTAATGCAGTCCTATATTGACTGCATCATCCACATACCTGTTTGCTCTATAAGCAAATTGAAGGAGATCCAGAAAGGGTTCAGTGATGTCGTTCAGGTGGGCCAACACCAGTCTCTCAAATGACTTCATGACCACAGACATCGGAGCAATGTGTCTGTAGCCATTAAGTTGTTTGATATTTTGCTTTTATGGGACGGGGAAAATTGTAGAGTGTTTGAAGCAGCAGGGAACTCCAGTGATCTGTTGAAGATCTGTTTGAAGACAGGGGCCAGCTAGTTAGCACAGGATTTTAGACAAGTGTATGAAACACCATCTGGGCCCTGTGCTATTCTTGTCTTCTGTTTCTGGAAGACCCGGCACACATCCACTTCACAGGTCTTTAGTGCATTTTGAGTAGCAGGAGAGGGGAGGAGTGATGTGGCAGGAGGTGTAAATGTTTGTGTGCTGTGAATGTCGGAGCGGATAGGGGTTGTGAGACTGGTCTTTTCAAATATACAGTAAAACACATTCAAGTCGTTAGCCAATAGTTGATTCCCTATGGTGTTGATGGATGGTGTCTTGTAGTTGGTAGTCTTTCAGGCCTCTCCACACTGATGCTGGGTCGTTAGCTGAAAACTTTCAACAGCTTTCAGAATAACTTCTTTTATCCACTCGAATCTCCTTTGTAAATCTGTATTTGGCCTGAGTGAGTAGATAAACATGTCTCATAAAATAAATTATATATATATAAATGGAACCTGGTTATCCTGAGTTTGACTAATACCAAATATTTTGAAGTATAAGGGTGCTATGCAAGATCATATTTGTGGGTTTTTTTCTCACTGAAAAATGTCAAATGTGCTGTAATTATAGAATTACCAACATGTACTTGTATATCCTAGAGTCATAAAATAAATATATATCTTTTCAAACAAGGTTACAAAGTTTTCAAGCCTTTCATTTGGAAAACTGCTTCTGTGGCAATATTTCCTTTAATCAAGTCTGAATACAATAACTCAAGCAGGAAACCAGAATAAATTCTTCATTATTTATCTATTGATCCCCTAGAGGAACGGCCAGCATAGAGGGTGTTTAGGAGAACCCGCAGGAATAAATATTACTCGGTTGGGGTGGGTTAGACTTGATATGGCAAGGCTAGACAGGGCTGAGATATTAAGCTAGGCTGGACTTGGACGGACTTGCTTAAGTTAGGCTGTATCCCATTGAAATGAGAAAGCAAACACACTGAACAACATAACAATCCCACAGCATTCACTCTTTCATGACTTAGATGTTACAGATGCAACAGAGGCTTTACTGTGTCTTTTCTATCAGATGACAGTGTGTTACTGTCAAAGAGAAATAGACAAATTCCAATAACAAGCCTGAAGTCATAAATACTTTATCATATTATTTAATGTAGGCTGCCATGTTAGAAAGTAATTCCTGAAGACCACTCTACCATACTTAAAATGAGGAAAACACGTCAAAGAGATAGATAGGTTCCTCAGAAAAGCTCGCCAAATTCACCAGAAAAATAATTATACGCTTTGCTCATCTCTGTTCAATGTACACAATAAAAAGAAGAAGGTAAATGGATCTTTTCACAGGGAGAAGCTTTGGAAAAATGAAAAAAGCATTGCTAACAGGGAATGAGAGCTACAGTGGAGAGGTAAGGTGCTAGTAACTCTGTCGCAGTGGAGTGTCAGTTGCTTTTGTTCGTTGAGTCATGGGGCACTGGACAGCCCTCATGACCGACCTCCACTCCTGTCTCTCTGCTATCTTTTGTCCTGCCTTCCTCTCTCAGAGTCTGGAGAAGCAGGGAAAGGAAGATGTATGGTAATGCGCTGTCCAGCTGTACTGAGCTGCCCGGCTGCAAACAAAACACTTTATAAAAGGCCCATGGAGAGAGGTAAGGGGATACATCAATCAATTAACAATTACCCTGTTGCTAATCAGCTGTCCCTGGCCTCCATTGAGCCCCGGCTTTGTAATCCTGTTGGCAGCATCAATTAAATTCTTAAGGTTACTCTATTGAATTTTCCAGATAGAGGCAGAGAGGCGGGAATGAACTGTAACCGAGGCTTAATCGCAGCACAATTGTTCTGCTTTTGCTACTTTTCACACTTCAATGCTGTCGCACCATTGTGGGCCTGATAGGATCTCCCAGGGCATTTTGAGAGGAGAGATAGAAAAAGAGAGGGAGCGAGTGTGTGCACATATACAGAGGGATTATGAAAGAGTTCTCTCCCTGGGCGGGACACAGTGCCTGTTTACTTACATATTTCCAACATACACACTCACAATCAGCCCAGGTGTAGAACACATACATTGCATTACAAGAACATAAACATTGTTAGCAGGACTATTCTTGAATTGTGTAATTGAAGACATAATTGACTGCACACTGGCTACATTAACTTTTGTAATGTAACCAGCATGGAATGATGTTTAAATGACCATATGTTAGCGTAAATGCTTACAGCATCGCGTTACCCCTCATGAATATGTGTAAGACACTAGATTAGATACTGGTGTCTGAAAGTGCCTGCTTGTGAATAATGAGTCCCATGTCATGGGTATGAGAGTCAGGATCTGCATAGCAATGCATGTTTTGTCCTTGTCGTTGTCATACCCTTCTCCACGTTTCATCCAAGTCAGGCAATCATGACTCATTTGCAAGCGTACACACACACACACACACACACACACACACACACACACACACACACACACACACACACACACACACTATACTTGCTAAATATTGCATTATATCCAAAATATATCCATTTACACATGTGAACAGAGAACAGCATTTACAGGATGGGCCATAAATGAGGCTTAGAATCATTTTAAACCCTGTACAAATGTCATGGGAATAGGAACTTTGCTCAAATTTCATTCATTTGATTAATTTGCAATAAAGTACTCAAACCTTTATTTGTATTGAAGCATAAGCACTTTGTGGAGTAATAAAGAAGGGTTCTGCAGTGGGAGTGATTTGTAATTTAAAGCAGAAGGCGTGGGAATTTGATAAGCTGCCATAGTTGCCTGACACTGCTGAAGAGAGACTGCTGACTCCAGTTATATTTCCAGAAATGAAACTTTAACATGTTGACCTCAGGACCCTGTTCGTCTTGTCTCCAAAGACCCTCCTTTCCCAACCACTTATCTGCACAATTGCTTTGGACACTGATCATATTAAAATATCATGACTCATCAATTAAAAAAAGAAAAAAACTTTGGGGGCTCGACCGGGATTTGAAGACAGGTTTGACTTTGAGACAATCTGTGCCTCTAAACACTTCTCTTCAGCTGCTACAAAAATACATATTAAAAGAAAGAAAGAAAGAAGGGCAGGTAAAGTGCTGAAAAGTAAACTACATGAAGCAAGATTTTTTGAGTTAATGTGTTTATAAGGTGGAAATGAGAGTGAAGGAGATTGTGTTTGTGTGTGGACGCTCAATGTTAAACAGTTGAGACACACTCTTTTCTGCAAAGTACTCTTGAGGAAGCTGTGCTGTTGTAGTGAAGAGTGCGACTATGAATGTGTTGGTGAGAAATCTTGAGCTATACTCCAAAACCACATTTGTTAAATTACAAATATGGTTTATTGAATGCAACAGCTTAATTTGATGATTTGAAGAGATTTGCTTTACCTATGTGTTGTATACAGTTCAAATAAAGCAATATATTAAGAAAAATATGTAACACTTAAAATTTTCCATTTAAGTTTCCATTTGTTAAGTAAGGGATAATCAACAGTCAGGCGGCTGATATTACACAATAAACCCTGATACCCTGATGTGAAGGGGTCTTGTATCACCCTGAAGGGGTTTATTGTTCGATAACAATCAGCTGACTGTACATGATCCTGCTTATTACATGGCTACTAACCAAATAAACAAATACACGAACATAAAATATTGATTTGCGTTTAAATTATGTAACTCATTATACATTATGTAAATTACAATTAGTTTCTTTAGAAGTAAACCTTTTTTAATGGCATAAAAAAGTGCACTAAGATGAATAAATACTTTAAACATATGGATTTCCCACCAAACAGATGGATTTCATATGTGACTAGTATACTTCAGGAAATTCAGTAACATTTTACAAAAAGCTTCCATGCGTAAACTTTATTGAATGCATTAGGTATCATGACCAATATATTTTTCACAGCATTTATTAAACTTAGATGTTAACGAATGGAACCGTATTGTGAAGTGTTACCGGAAATTCTGTGCAATGGCTAAATAAATAAATGGTAAGACAAAATGGTAAGCTGGATTACTTGCAATATATACAATAAAGTGAAATGACACATGTGATCCCATTTTATAATGGAAATTTCAATGTATTTGTACAGCACTTATATATATTACCCTAAAGCAGAATTATTTTGTGAGAAAATCCATAAAGGAGAAGAAAATGGTAGTTTTCCAAGAAGCATTTCAACTGAAATTATTTCTTTACATTATAGCACATCGTCATCTGGTGATGGATTGTTTTTGATTGGCTATTAAAAGTGTGAAATTGATTTATATTTTCCCCTATCTATTCCCATTGACGAGTGATCAGTCACGTGACACCCAATCCCGGAACCGAGCACCCATGAGCAAAGATGGCAGCCTGCATTTTGCTAGTTTTCTGGGAACTCTGCACTAGTTGAGCACAGACATAGAGATGAATGGGAATGCTAATGGATAACTCTCTCCAGGCATTTTATAAGCTCTGTGGTGTTTACCCTCATAATATGTCTAAAGCTTGGTGACATGCTTTTAAATGGTATTGGTTTTCTTCAAAACGTGTCATAGAATAGTGGATGGAGACTGTTGGTACTGGGAAATTGTCAAAAAGCCACTGAATTTAAAAGGACTGGAAGATTAGATCTCTCATGGCCATAATGTTTGTGAGCTATTATACTATAATGGCGCTATATCATTCGAGCACAAGTAACTGTGCTCTTTATGGGTTCACATTGGTGATGGCATTGTCCAAATAACAATAATATGAGTGTATGGATTTTCTGCTTCTAGCATCCATGTGGAAATCAGGCACAGTTGTTGTGGCAGAGGTAGTCTGTACATGCATGACATGATTCTTGCAGTGGACATTTGGGAGAGAATTGAGAAAGATAAGCTTAACTGAGAGGCTGCAAGGGGTGTGCAGTGTACCTATGGCTAGACTAGAGATTGAACCCACACACTGCTGTGGAAGGACCGCTGGCAAGTTCTGGGCAGCACCACAAGGTGTATGTTTTTCCACCAGCAGATTCAGCCGTGGCACTTTCTCATCAGAGAGAGTGTGTGTACTCGGCAGAGCGTGAAGAGGCAGATTTTCCGGTAGCACAAGCCTGAGATGGGCTCCTGCATCTAGGGCTGGCTCGACCAACTCGCCTCCCACAGAGCTCCCACTGTCACAGCTCAGAGACGAGATACAGCAGCCCCAGGACATAAGAGAGAGAGGGGGCTTCAGAGAGTGAGAGAGTGAGAAAGACAGAGAGAGAGAGAGAGAGAGATAAAAGAGAGAGTGAGGAGAGTTGAGAGAGGTTGCTCTCGGCTCATTTCTCTACACAGAAGCCCATCTGCCGGGCACCCATGGTGGGACGACATCACTGCTCTTTGCCAAATGACAAAAAAAGCTCAGACGCCACAGGAAGCCAAATGCAATCCTATGAATCCAGGCTCTGCTATTATTCCTCAGAAAGCTTTAAAAGTGCTATCTCTTTCCTCATGGTGGCTTGTTGATTTACTTTTAGTTCCATCATGACTTAAGTTGACTCTAATGTGCAGCAAAGAAGCTCTCAGTGCATTTTAGATTTTGAAATATGTGGATGCCGTATATATTATATTTCTCGCAGAGTTAGTTCCATCAGCACGCAACACCAGGGGGGAAAGAGGATTGACTCAGAGACCACAAAATGGTGTTTGCAGGCAGAATCTTGTGATATTGTAATATTTACTGTGAGCACCTCAGGCTACACGCCACGCTTGACTGTCGCCATCCAATGAGTCGCTCTGAAACGAAGCACATCTGGTGTCTCTCCCCACCCTTTCTCCCAACCTGCCTCTGTCTCCCCGTCTCTCTCTCTCTCTCTCTCTCTGTCTCTCTCTCTCTCTCTCTGTATCCATCCATTTCTGTGATGCTTTTACAGAAAATGTTTTACTCTAAAATCTTAAACTTCTCATGCACTCTTCGTGCCTCTTGCCCCTGTCCAGTGCTGAGGAAGTGGCATGCTCCAATTGATCACTGCTAAGACCAATAATTCATTGTGATGGAGGCTCCATGGAGTGAACATGGGGGGCTGAGGCCACGCACTGTCACCTGCATACTAATCAGCTATAGAGACCAATAGGAATGCGAGGGCTGTGGCCACATGCCCTGCTGTTTATTGTCTGATAAATGACGGGTCACAAAGGGTGCCACATCCCTCAGTGCCATGTGGTGCTGTCTAAAACCCCTTGTCAAACAAACACACACATACATACACTTGCACCCATCGTATCTGTCGTCACGGGCCGATTCCAGTCCATGCTTGCAGCACTGTCAGCACACAGGAGAGACTAACTTCTCCCTCTATCTCTGACTCATGCAATTACTTTCTGTAATGTGTTTTGGAGGAGCACAGCAATTTGATTATCAAAGCAACGCACACTCCACCCTCAACACTCCCTAAAGTCCTGGAGAGGAGGGGTCTAATATTTTGCTGTCTGTTGGGAAATTTGTCATGTGTTGTGGACACATAATTCTTTTTGAAGCTGAAGTATCAATTCAAGTTGCTTTGCACTTATTTATCCAATACAAATCTTCTGAACTGTAAAGTTTATAAATTAACATTAAAAATATATTATAATGAATTGTATTATTAACAATATACATTACAAATATTGTATTAATATTATGAAAATATAAAATCACATTAGTTTTAGTTAGTGTTACTTATCACTTTTTTCAATCCGATACCAAGTCCTATAAGGCAGTGGATACAAGTAAGTGATACCCAACCTAGTCTCATACAATTTACGAGCCAAATTACAATTTCGTTGCAGTTTCCTGGTGAAATGAAAACTAGAGGCGCTATAACAACTGTGCGTTTAATTCCATTTATTCCATTAATTATTTTATTTTCAGATCAAAATTACAATGGCTGATTATGACTTTATAAAAACGTATTTTTCGCACTGTTACTCACACACTGCTATTTTATGATTTACTACAACGCATAATTTGAAAAATGATACATTTTAACACTTACAGACTTGCCTAGATTTACACAATTATTCCAATGTGATTAGCTTCCACGGTCAATCACCTGCGGTTTGAGACCAGTCAAGCATGCAAGCTGACACGTGAGATGAGAGTGTCATAGAAAAGACACGAGATGACATGGTTGCTTCAGAAAATATGTGTTTCATTTTGTTCTTGGAAACCATCGGTTAGGTTTAGGTGTTGTTACGGGTAAGAATTTCTCTTTTATGTCTCTTACCTCTCACTATTGTTTAGGTTTCGGTTAAAGTTTTAGGTTAGGGAGCAACATTTTACTTATTTAAACCTCCATCTAATATTCATCTTTAAAACCTTGTCCACTTGACTTGACTTGACTGATTACGACATAATTACACTCGCTTTTGGCGCCCCCCACTGGACATCTCACTTGGAAATTGCACCAAAACATGTAATGAGGCACATAATTTGATTCTGCAAAGATGTTTCCATGGTCACATAATGTTCATGAGATCAGGCTGGTGGTACTATAGTACATGTGTAGGCCTGACGTGAACTTGTACTGTACTTAATGTGTACAATACAGCTGAAGATGTCAAAAACTGAAGGACACTGGTGTAGATTTACGGTGTCTGAACTCTACTTAATTCTCCATGCTGTGACAATGCACCACAACCCAACTTGCCCTCCCTGCTTTATGCTGTTGTATCGGTTGACATGGACTTTGAAGAAAAACCCTGTATTTTTCTCCTGTTTAATTGAAATGCAAACTACATCTGTGGCAGTGCCAGTGAATTGCTAATATTCTTTTTGCTGCAATGATAAAAGCCTTTGCTATTTCTGAGGCTATCGGCTTGGTCATGTGTGTAATTGCTTCATGCAGCCTCAAAACCTCAAATGCACCTATGTAAATATTAAAGAGAGAAGAGGCTTAATAAAACATTGTTCAAACCATACAGGACGGGTCTCTACACGGCTGTCCATCTGTTCTGGTGCTCTATCTAGATGGGACCTGTTACACAGTCAGGAGAACAAGAGCTATAAATGAAGAGAGAAAGGAACAAGTTGAAGTGAACACAGACGGGTAGATAAGGAAGAAGAGCAGGGGGCAGGGCCAATAGATCAGTCAGACTTTTTAATGGTATTGATTGGCTACAAGACTACCAAGCAAATGATGGCAGGCCTGTTATCCCACGGTCACCTTGACCTTGGGCCAGCCGTAGCCTTGTGACCTCTTACCCTATAACCCTTACCACCTGACACCCCTAATCCTGCCATGTGGACAGACCTCGGAGGAAAAGCATCACCAATACCTCTCTTGTCCCCAAATGAGAACTGACTTTCCTCCCCTTGGATGCTGGAAATGTCAGTTAAGGTATGTCAATAATGTTTCACAAGAACAATTTTTTCCCCAGAATAGTCGACACCAAAATGAATTGACATTTTTTGTGGAGGATGGGTCCAGGGAGTTGTTGGACGCTAACTGCTTGGCCATATTGATCGTGCGCTTAAAGTGCACACATACATACACACACACTATGTAGAGCATTGAGATTCAGACACGGGGCATAGGGAGCCCGTGCACACCACCACTGCCCTCATGGTAATTGCTTTCTTCACTCGTACAGTCATGATTTACTGGCTTCTCCTAGCTGACACTAAATATTTTGGAAAGAAAAATTTATCACACTGTTACTTTTTTCTTCATGTCATTTCCCCTTTTCTCTCGTCCTCTTCAGGATGCTCATAGCGCAGGTGGAGGATGCCAAGAGGAGAACTTCATTAATATTACAAAGTAGAAAAGCAGCAGTTAAACACGGTAGTGAATCATTTGGAGAGGATGCTTGGCTTTGTCCTACCCTGCTCCATCACGGCAGCCTCCTCTGCCTGAATGAGGGGTGGGGAGAGAAGAAATAGCTCTTTCAGCCCAGTGGAATAATTACTTCAGATGGATTGCAGCAGGAATTGCTTGTCCCTCACTGAAACAGGTGCCATTAATTGCCATTAATTGCCCTCTAAACACATCATTCAGGGTTGTGTTCAGGACATCGTGGACTCCTAATAAAGGCAAATTGTTTGATTGAACTGATTGCAGCTGTAGGACATCAGGAAACAAACTCTAGGTTCTAGCTTGTGAAAAATTACACAGTGTTTAAATCCTTTGTCATCTGGTACTTTAAGAGTAAATCTTCATATATTATATCTTATATCTTGACTACGCTTGTCACGATCGTGTAAATCCAAGCGTGGCTATAGTGGCAATTATACTGACAGACATCCTGGCTTTCACTAAGTCTTTTTATTTGTCCAGGTCTCTACCCTTTAGCCCAGATGTAGTGGACAATTCCACCTGCAGCAGTTTATTAAAGGAGGTTCCAATCTTTGTGCCGCCTGTTCATCGCAGATTATTTTATCTATTTTCCTCTGAAAGCTGCCGATGGTCACTCTGTTTACAAAGGCTGAAAAACAACTCACAGGCCCATTCATTCACAGTAGCCTCTTTTCCTGTCAATACCTCAGACAAGTCCCCCATTTTAATCACTGTACTTAAGGAAAAGGCATTGTCTTAAATGGGCAATTTGTGTTGTTAGGTGTGCTTCAAGCACTAGGCCAGTACAGAATAAGAAACAGCACTATCGAAGAGTTCTTTGGCATGGTGACAGAGTATAATAAGTATTCTATATGTTAGAAATAAGGTCTAATTTTATTCAGATCATTCCAATATCATCTTTATTTGTGTTGAGGTAAACCGTGTGTCAGTCTTAGCAATCCTGAATGTAGCAATAGATTCCACAATTCAAAACAATATTTTCGAGTGATTCAGAAATGCTATTCATTCTCTCATGAACACGCAGTCACAAGGAAACATAGCTGATTTCATTTTTTAAATGATTGAATTAAAAACAAATCTGCAGATTTATGACGTATGGTCTGGTTCCCATTAGCTGGGCAGCAAAGTGTCCATCAGTTGAACCCTACAACCTTTTTGAAGGGCCCTTCGTAGCAGCTATTTATGAGCCCTTTTGTTTTGTGCTATCGAGGAGACTAAAGGCTCTTCTTGAGGTCAGGAGGGTGAGGTTTACACATACCATACAGCCATCGCATCCCAGCTGGATCCCTTTACACTATCATGAACAAGACAAACAATCTGTTAATGTAGGAATTAAACTAACTTACAATGTAGAACATTTCTGGTACATTATCCAATTTGATAAGAAATCAGTTTACTTGCTGCAAAAAAAAAAAAGAGCATTGTGGAATGGGAAAGTGTTATAAACAGCAGCAATACTCAATGCATTATATTAACACAAAGATCAATCTTGCAACGTGTCAATCGGACTCACTCTGAATGCCGACAATTTCTGACATGGTTTTTCAAGCATCATTGTTTTATAATATCCATGTAACTTGGATACTTGGACTCCAGAAACATGATATCTAACAGTGAAATTGATGACAACAACTCCTCTGTCTTTACAGCACTCGTCTCAATTATCTTACAGGAGACAGATGACGTGAGCTCCACTGTTCTGCATGATATTGCTGCGCATTTGCATGAAGTTAAACTTTTCTCAACTTTCTTGCATCTCTTGACACACCCACATCCTGTCGCTAATGGTCGCTGTCGCTCAAGTCGCTGGAAGGCACTCGTTGAAAATGAATAGTCTCCTGTCTCATCCAGCAACAAAATCGCTGATATGTGAATGGGGCTTAATACTGTTAAATATATTGAACATGTTGTGTACATTCTATAATATTTTATACTCTATTCCATGCTTAATGTAACCGGTGCTTTTTTCTCCAATAAAATTATCCAAAATTAGAGACTTCAAAGCAGAGTAGAGCACAGAATCGAGAGATCTGGAAGCCAGTTAAACTGACACCTGCGTGACCTCCCTTCAGTTTCAGCATTTGTTTGTTTGAACTGTTTAACAGCAGAATTAACTAAATGGATTCAGTCCAAGATTTTAGTCCCTTAATGTGTTTGTCAAGTTGCCGACAGTGACGAAATGGCTCATTGTCAGATCTCTCATGGACACACTTGGCTCTGAGATGGCTAAAAAAAAGATGTAATTTCATACTATTTGTCTAATGGACTGTCCATTTTGATACACTGAAGAGGTTTTGAGTACAATTTCATTTGCGACGAGTGGCCCTTTAATTATTTGCCAATAAAAAAACACTGGAATTGGTTCAAACTTAGGAAACTTTTCACAGAACACCAGTAGGTCAAGGTAAATGTGTTCAACCCTTTCACTTTTTTAGGTGTCAGAATATAAAGCTTAAGGTTAGTCTTTCATTTCCTATGAGTGACTCATAAAATAATGTTTCGTTAGTGAATGAATTGGTCTTTTTGAATTAACCTTTTTAGTGAACAAATTGTTCTCGTTCACCTCCATACACTGACTCATAGTTCTCGTTCAATGATGTCTTTCCTTTCGAAGCCAATGAGCTCTAGTTTGAAACGCGAGACTGCTTTGGTGTTTTTTTTCATGCCAGTAAAGACTGACTATAGCAAGAGCCAATAACATTCAAATGCAGGCTGTAAAGGAGCATATCATTGGTTCAACCCTCTGAACGAATATGCCCCTACTCTGAGCTAGTACTAGTTGGTCATTTGATTCTGAACTAAATTAGACGTCTCGTTCATGAACGAACTGAATGTAATGGAAAACTCATATCATTTGTGTATTTGTTGATCTGCCAACCAATTGAACAGAGAAGGCATGTCGTTCGTTCAGTTCACCATGTGAGTCAGTCAACAAAGAGAGAAAGGGGTGAAATTAACTTAAAGGAATATTCCGAGTTCATCACAATTTAAGCTCAATCAACAGCGCTTGTGGCATAATGTTGATTACTAAAAAAAATTGTTTTGACTTGTTCCTCCTTTTCTTTAAAAAAGCTCAAATCTAGGTTACAGTGAGGCAATTTCAATGGAAGTGAATGGGGGCCAATTTTTTTACGTTAAAATACTCACTGTTTCAAAAGTATAGACACAAGACATAAAATCACTTACTAACATTTTCTGTGTAAAGTTAATCAATTTTACAACTTCGCTGCCATAACGATGTAATGTCAACAAATCATAAAACCCTAAAAGGACTGTGTAGAGCAGAGGAGTGCGGGGCCGGACTGGAACATGATGTCCAATCAGCCTGATGGGGGCACACGAGGGACGAAGGCGGCCGGTGACAACGGTTAGAGAGAGAGAGAACTCCAGGCAGCTGCTCTGTGTGTTTATGTTTGTGTGGTTTTCGTTCAGTTTATTATTAAAACTATTATTTACATTGTCAAGCCGATTCTCGCCTCTTCCTTTCCCTTATACCCCTTTACATTGGTGCCGAAACCCGGGAAGGAGGAGGGATGCCTGTCGCAGATTCCTCGACACTGCCATCCACCCAGGGGAGCACCGCTGCCATCCGCCAGGGAACTGAGTAGCCCGGACGTGGAGAACGAGTGGAGGCGAGTGGGGACTGGACTCCCCAACCACCTGGAGCCACCGCCATGGGCAGAGGAGTGCCCTGCCATCCCCCAGAAACGCGGAGGGGTTGAGAGGGCCGCCGTTCACAAGGGGAGGAGGGAAGCAACTTCCCTACTGCCTGGAGCGGTAGGGCCGGATCAGTGGCGGAGGAGAGTCTCCACGGGTTGCCGAAAACGCGGAGGGGTGGTCTGTCTGCTGGGGGTTGGTCTGACTCCAGTCCGCCAAGTGGCAGCGCATCAGAGAACCGGTGAGTGAGGGTTTTTTTTCCTTTTGTAGTTGTTTTTACCCTCCTGCCTCCTCCCAGGTCGAGCAAGGTGGGGATGACCCGCCGGCATTTTGTTTTGTATTTTTTAAGAAAGTGTAATCAACATTATGCCACAAACTGAGCTTTACTTGTACTGAACCTGGAACATTCCTTTAAGACATGTTTATATGCACAAAACATAATCCCCAATTTATGAATGTGTAAAAATGACTGAAAAATGAATTAAGAATGGAAATATGCTTTAGTGCACAGTGTATGATATTTAGACTTTTCTTGAACTTTTCTCTGTCTTAGTAAAAATTTAAATGGTCATGCCATTAAAATAAGACCTGCCATTAGTGGTGAAAACGTCTCGGTTACTGTTGTAACCTCCGTTCCCCGAGGGAGGGAACGAGACTAAGTGTCGAAGGAAGTGACACAAGGGATCTTCTCGGACGCCGAATCGTACCTCTGAACCTGAGAAATGGCCAATGTCAAGTTGGCAGACAGAATTTGCATGCCCCGCCCTGGACATACAGGTATAAGGGGAACTGGGGCAGCGAATACCAGTCAGGATTTTGCACTGAGGAGCCGAGGATGAAGCACGGCCATTTACAGTGCTAGGTCTAGTGCCGTGGCAGGAGGGACACTACGTCTCGTTCCCTCCCTCGGGGAACGGAGGTTACAACAGTAACTGAGACGTTCCCCTTCTGTCACTCTCTCGACGTAGTGTCGAAGGAAGTGACACAAGGGGTCCATATAAAAACGCCATGCACTGACCATGTGACGTGACCGCCGGAGCAGGGGCAAAGCAGGCTATTGCGTGTTAGAGGCACCTGAACCGAATGCACGTCGCCCTCCCCAACGCCCCCTCAAAGAGTTTTAGCATATCCACCTTAGGTTTTCCCGCACCCCTGGGGGAAAAAGGTATTACATGCTAGCATGGGAGCAAGCCCAACAGCCGCGGCCTTCTCTCTCACTATGTCTCTCACATAGGATGTAGAGCGGCTGGGGCCCAACCTATGTTGGGGAAGGCGGTCATTCCCCGGGGGGGAGCAGGAGAGCCTGGGCGGTGCTGAGAGAAGACTCGAAGCATTAACCCTGCTCCATGCACCCGGCAGGGGGCGGCTTAGAGACTGAGGAAGAGGCCTAAGGAGGCGTCTTCAAAACTCGTCGGCGCCGGTGTGCCGGGCGCTGAGGCAGAACCGGAGGCAAGGTAGCTGTCCGGCCTGCAGATTTCCTATTCTTTCAGGAGGGGAAGACCCTGCAGAGGCCATACCCTGCCCAGTCAGGGGGAGGTAATGTATGGCAAATACACCACGAGGGTTGTGAAGCCGGACGTGGGAGACGGCGCGGTGGTAGGTCCAGCCTAATGAAGGGGGGACTCTACAGACACGGGGCCGAGACCGCGGAGAATACATCACGGGGAGTTAGCCTGAAGAGGGAACTATGCCCGTGGAGCCCGACCCCAGTACAGAGCCCTAAGACTCGTACTGGGTCTGGCCGCGAGTTGCTCTGCTGAATTCGCGGTCCAGAAGGCTAGGGAGGAAAAAGCATCCAGGCAGCGACACTCAGTGGCTGACCTGGGATAGAAGGCGCACTGGATCACATTGGTGAAGG
The DNA here is from genome assembly GCA_032164185.1 of Moxostoma hubbsi. Lineage (NCBI taxonomy): Eukaryota > Metazoa > Chordata > Actinopteri > Cypriniformes > Catostomidae > Moxostoma > Moxostoma hubbsi. The sequence goes on along the minus strand of JAVLUX010000017.1, from coordinate 1,983,060 downwards.
GCGCAAGATGCAAGCGGAACAACCGGTCGGTTGTGCCGCGTTACCGAGTTCTACCGGCTCGGACCTGACAAAACACGAGACGAGACCGACTCAACCCTTAGATTGTAAAACCTGGCAAAGGTATTGGGTGTTGCCCAGCCCGCTGCTCTGCAGATGTCTGCTAGGGAGGTGCCATGGCTTAGTGCCCACGAGGACGCCACACTTCTAGTGGAGTGTGCTCGGACCTGCAGGGGGCGGGCACGCCCTGGGCATGATAGGCTAAGGCAATAGCATCAACGACCCAGTGGGCTAGCCTCTGTTTGGAGACGGCGTTCCCTTTCCGCCGTCCGCCAAAGCAGACAAAGAGCTGCTCAGAGTATCTAAAGCTCTGCGTGCGGTCCACATAGGTACGCAAAGCACACACCGGACACAGCAACGAAAGGGCTGGGTCTGCCTCTTCCCGAGACAGTGCTTGCAGGTTCACGACCTGGTCCCTGAAAGGGGTCGTGGGAACCTTGGGCACGTAGCCCGGTCGGGGTCTCAGGATAACGTGAGAAAGTGCCGGACCGAACTCCAGGCAAGAGTCGCTGACAGAGAACGCTTGCAGGTCTCCTACCCTCTTGATTGAGGCTAACGCGATCAGGAGGGCCGTCTTCAAGGAGAGGGCCTTGAGCTCGACTGAATCAAGCGGCTCAAATGGGGGTCTCTGAAGGCCCGAGAGGACCACTGAGAGATCCCAAGAGGGAAACGGGTTAGGCCGGGGAGGATGTAGTCTCCGGGCGCCTTTCAGGAACCTGATAATCAAGTCGTGCTTACCAAGGGACTTGCCATCTACTGCGTCGTGGTGGGCTGCGATAGCAGCAACATACACCTTTAAGGTGGAGAGGGACAGCCTCCCCTCCAGTCTCTCCTGCAGGAATAGAAGCACTGAACGAACTGCGCATCTCTGTGGGTCTTCGGCTCGGGAAGAACACCAATTCACGAACAAACGCCACTTTAGTGCGTAGAGTTGCCTGGTTGAGGGAGCTCTGGCTTGATTGATCGTATCTACGACAGCAGGTGGTAGATTTACTAGATCTTCCGTGCCCCGTCCAGGGGCCAGACATGGAGATTCCAGAGGTCTGGGTGCGGATGCCAGAGGGTGCCCCGTCCCTGAGAAAGAAGGTCTTTCCTCAGGGGGATTTTCCAGGGAGGGGCTGTCATGAGGAGCGTGAGTTCCAAAAAACAGGTGCAGGTGGGCCAGTAAGGGGCCACCAAGGCGACCTGCTCCTCGTCCTCCCTGATCTTGCACAGCACCGATGCAAGAAGGCTCACTGGGGAAATGCGTACTTGCGCAGCCCCCGGGGCCAGCTGTGTGCCAGCGCATCTGTCCCGAGGGGAGCGTCCGTCAGGGAATACCAGAGCGGGCAATGGGAGTTGTCCTGGGAGGCAAAGAGGTCTACCTGTGCCTTGCCGAATCTGTCCCAAATGAGCTAGACCACCTGGGGGTGGAGCCTCCACTCTCGGCTGGGCGAAACCTGTCGCGTTGCGGTTGCCAGGGATGTGAGTGGCGAGCAGCGACCTGAGTCGCGGCTGACTCCAGAGGAGGAGATGGCGGGCAAGTTGTGACATATGTCAAGAGCGCACGCCGCCCTGGCGATTTATGTACGCTACCGTCGCGGTGCTGTCTGAGCGAATCAGAATATGCTTGCCTCGGAATAGTGGAATAAACCTCCGTAGAGCAAGAATAACAGCCATCAACTCTAGGCAATTGATGTGCCAACGCTGCCGGGGACCTTTCCAGGTGCCAGCGGCAGTGTGCCCATTGCACACGGCGCCCCAACCCCACACGATGCGTGCTGTGGCGCCATGCCCATCTCGGGACTCGGGTCTGTAGCCAGTGCTGTAGCGGTCTCATATGCATCAAACCCGAGCGGCACGACCGCGGCTGAGGATGCCATATCCCCCAGGAGCCTCTGGAATTGTTTTAGAGGACCGCTGTGCCAGGCTTGAAGCGAGCGAGGCACCTGAGCACTGACTGGGCGCGCTCGTTGGTGAGACGCGCTGTCATTGAGACCGAGTCTAACTCCATACCGAGAAAAGAGATGCTCTGAACCGGGGTGAGCTTGCTCTTTTCCCAGTTGACCTGAAGCCCTAGACGGCTGAGGTGCCTGAGCACCTGGTCCCTGTGAGCACACAGTAACTCGAGAGTGGGCCAGAATGAGCCAGTCGTGGAGATAGTGGAGTATGCGGATGCCCACTTCCCTTAGGGGGGCAGACACGAGGGGACAGGGGAAGACCTTGTACTGATACGTCTGGCCGTCGAAAGCGAACCGTAAGAAGGGTCGGTGTCGCGGCAAAATAAAAACGTGGAAGTACGCGTCCTTCAGGTCTACCGCCGCGAACCAATCTAGCTGTCGAACGCAGGTGAGAATCTGCTTCTGCTTGAGCATTTTGAACGGGAGTCTGAGCAGGGCCCGGTTGAGAACTCGCAAGTCCAAGATTGGTCGCAACCCGCCACTTTTTCTGGGTACGATGAAGTAAGGGCTGTAGAGACCCTTCTTCATCTCGGCTGGAGGGATGGGCTCTATCGTGTCCTTGAGGAGCAGTGTAAAAATCTCTGCTCGTAAAGCACTGGCTTGTTGGCCGTGCACTAGAGTGGAGCGAATACCGCTGAAACGAGGTGGGAGCCGGCAAACTGAATCGCGGAGCCGAGTCGGATGGTCCTGGCCAACCAGCGCGACAGGTTGGGAAGCGATAACCACGCGTCCAAACTCCGTGTGAGGGGAACTAAGGGGACGATCACATTTGACGTACTGGGCGGGGCTTCGCGGCGGGGGGGGGAGCAGGTAATAATGTGTCGGGAGACAAAAAGAGCGTCCCGAGGCTGAGGTGCTGAGAAAAGACTCAAAGCACTTACCTTACTCCGCACACCCGGCAGGGGGCGGATTAGAGACTGAGGAAGAGGTCCCGAGAGGGCGTCTTCGAAACTCGTCAGCGCTGGCCTGCCGGGGTTGGACAGTCGCGGGGCCGGAGGCGAGAGAGCTGCGTCCGGAAAACCGGGACTGGAGAGATGTAGGGCTGGGGTGCCGTGAGAACGGCACACACCGGCTGAATGACCCAGGGAGTGAGGGAATCGCTCTGTAGGTACCGTAGCCCGAAGGCGGTGCGGCAGGTGAAAACAAGGATTCTCTTCCCGGCCCTCCACCGGGGGACGGAGTGGTCTTGAAACCATCTCCGGAGCGAACATCCGACTGCCTGGGGTGTCCATCTCAGGAGCGCTTCGGAGCATTTCTGGTCCGAGAGGGGGTCCTGGAGACGGTGGGCGTACGCCGCCTGCGAGGTGCTCGACGCTGGGGCTGAGAGCTGGGCCCAGGTTGCTGAGCTACCTGTTGTTGCTTTCTTGTCGCGGGGGGGACGCCCTCGGCGAGCAGGCGGGGCGCGGGCGCGCTGACTGGGTGGCGCCGCGGCATGATGTGAGAAACTGTCCCCGTCTGCTTCCTCACCACCGAGAACTGCTGGGCAAAGTCGTCGATGGTGTCGCCGAAGTGGCCGAGCTGGGAGGCGGGGGCGTTGAGAAATCAAGACTTGTCAACGCCATGCATCTCGACCGTGTTCAGCCAGAGGTGGCGCTCCTGGACCACGAGTGTGGCCATCGTCCACCCGAGTGCCTGCGCCGTGACATTCGTAGCTCTGAGAGCGAGGTTGGAGCAGAGCGCAGTTACTGTAGCACATCGGGGTTGGAACTACCCAGGTGCAGGTCTTGCAGGGCGGAGGCGGCCTGTCCAGTGGTGCTGTAGACTTTTGAGGTCAGTGATGACGTCATTCTACGGCTCTGGAGAGTAGTACCGTTCAGTCCCGCCAGGTGGCGGTGTTCCGCCATCCAGGGTAGTGAGAGCGGACAAGCGGAGGGCGGTTCCGACCACGTTGGCTCGTCATGCACTTCCGGGAACGACGGAACCAAGGGGGGGCGTGGCTATAAGCGGCGCCGTTACCCGAGGAACCGATCGAGTAGCCGAGAGGGGGGCGGAGATCTCCAGTCCAGCCTGGCGCTTGCGGCGGCCCGGGAAAGCATAGCGGACATCTGAAAATCAGCCTCAGACTGGGCGAGCAGACCCGGAGGTGGCAGCCCAGGCGAGCCATCACCATCAGACGCCGCTGTGACGCTCTCCGATGCAGCGGCGATGTCGTCATCCAATTCCGGGAGCTCAAGGGAAAATTCCGGCTGGCGGGGAAGTGAGCCGCACGCTTCCCGAGCTCGGACGGAAGCAAACAAGCGTGCTGGGGGGCGGGTGGTTTGTGGGGATTTACCCGGCGAAACCGAGCCCGTGGTCATCCCCAAATTGCCTTCATCGCCAGCCGGGTCGACCTCAATCCCGTGGGAAGAAGGAACGACGCGGGGGGCGGCTGAAGTGGCCTGAGAACTGAGAACATGAACGATTCATAAAATGCTGCCTGCATGTGATCGCAGCCCAGGCACACGAGGCAGCTTTAAATGATCGTCAGAAGTGGAGAGAAATCGACCGCATCCAGGAACTACACAGAGGCGGAAAGACATCTTTAAAAAGATGCGTCCTGAAAAGGACGTTCAACGCCTGCTGTGTATTGCTCTTTTATGAGTGGGAACTCAAACTCTTTTAGAGAAAATATACTCTTTTAGGAGGAGAAACACTCTTTCAAACAGAAAGAAGCGCTGTCGAAGCGCCCAGGGGCGTGGACTGCACAGCGTGCAGAGAGAGAGACACCAGCTGGAAAATGCGGCGTTCGGATCCAACAGCAATGCTTCCCGCTGATAGAGGTGAGTGAAACAGGTGTGTGTTTCAGCTGCTTGCGGTACAACCATTCTGCTCCGAAGAAAAATTCTGACTGGCATTCGCTGCCCCGATTCCCCTTATACCCGTATGTCCGGGGCGGGGCATGCAAATTCTGTCTGCCAACTTGACAATGGCCTTTTCTCAGGTTCAGAGGTACGATTCGGCGTCCGAGAAGACCCCTTGTGGCACTTCCTTCAACACTACGTCGAGAGAGTGACAGAAGGGGAACGGGTATGGTGTTTAAACTCTATTTTTAAAGGGTCTTCGTACATTTGTAGACATGCAAATTCCATTTGCGTTGCTTTGTCCTGCTTTTAAAGACTGAACAGAGCATGAGCCAATTGTCAGGATCATGTCACCTATGTCAGTCATGTTTATTGGTTGGTGGCAGGATCCTGTTGTATTTCCTTGCCATGCACTCTTCTGTCTATTTTGGGTTTCAAATTCAGAGCATGGTGTCTGGATCCTGACTTCTGTCTAGTCCGGTTTCGGTTCTGGTTTTGGAATCTGGACAGTCATGCTCATCTTTTGCGCTGTTTTTTGTTCGAGCCCATGGCGTATGATTGTGTTCATTTGCCGTGATCTCTTGCGTTTTGCCAGTTGTGTTTTGACTGTAGTCTGGATTGTTTGCCATGTGCTCTCCTGCTCTCTAGGCCCCTTGTCCCCTTGTCCCCTTGTCCCCTTGTTACCTTATTTCATTAGCCTCATCTGCCTTCCCTCAGTACCCTCCTTAGTTCCTTCCCTATATATAGCTCCTCTCATGTTCAGTTCTGTGCCAGATTGTTTTGTGGATTTGTGTCTTCCCAGTCGGTTGTTTCCAGTCGGTTACATTGTTGTTTTGATTTGTAGAGTATTTTAATTCTGTTTATCGTTTTTCTCCATTGTGAGATTTGTCTTCGTATTGTGTTTTTTCAATTAAGCCTTTTAAACTTGTCACTACGTTTGGTTTCTGCCTCAACAAACTGACACCAATAGCATTAAAGTGCAGGCTGTGAAGGAGCATATCATTTGTCAGTCTTGTTCAAACAGAAAAGGGGCCGGATTAATTATAAATAAGCGTGAGTGATGACCACACATTACAATGACATACGAACGTTGTTGAAACTCAGAATTATTTTTAGGCTAGTATTGTTAGCTTTTTTTTATGTAGCATGATTAATAAGTAATGTTCAGCCATTCAGAATGTGATAGATAGGCCTTGTAGTCATTTGTGAAGAAACGCTTATGATGCTTAAGTACTCTGCAGAGCTGAAGTCTCTCAGTTAATTGTAGACATGCAAATTTTAATAAAGGATAATTAGATTTGTTCTGGTCATGTTTTTCGTCATCTACAGGCGCAAAGGTGTAACTTGATTAAATGGTCAATGAATGAATATGAGCAAATCTTTTTGGTCACTGAAATGGATCAAAATCAACAACACTACTCTATTTATGTATTTTATAATTCTAAATATGTTTCATTCAGGAATGGTTAAAATTAGCTAAGCAGACTCAGTCATATGCACTCTGATTACACCTTCATAATAAAGTCATTTTCGTTTTTGAGTACCTGGGCATAGCTCCAGTTACTCTGAGATGGCTACCAGATGTCCAGAGACATCTCCAAAGACTTCTTATTTCATATTTCATTTGCATGAGATGTTATCTCTACCTCACACTAAGAACTTTATTTTTATGTATAAACAACCCTATATATGGTCTGATCTTAAATTAAATGCATTGACATTTATTCATTTAGCAGATGCTTTTACCCAAAGCGACTTACAAATGAGGAATACAACAGAAGAGATTCATTTTAAGGAGGTTTAATAAGAGAAGTGCTGTAATACAATGCAAATTGCTTAGAGAAGCACATGTGGAGAGGGAGGCGAGATATAGTGGTAAAACAATGAATACAGTTGTGTTTAATATAATTTTTTTAAGAGGAAGAGAGAAGATTTTTATTAGCAGTATTGGGTCAAGTGCTGACAAAAGAGATGCATCTTTAGATTTGTTTTTTGTGGGTGGCTAGACAATCAGCTGCTCGGTTGGTGTTTGGCAGGTCCTTCCACCAGCGAGGAACAGTTGAAGTGAAGGTCTGGGAGAGTGATTTTGTGCCTCTGTGAGATGGAACCATGAGGCGGTGCTCACCTGCCTATCGTAAGCTTCTGGAGGGGACATAGACTTGAAGTAGTGAGTGTAGATAGGGGGGTGTAGAGCCAGTGGTTGTTCTGTAAGCAGGCATCGGTGCTTTGAACTTGATGCGAGCAGCCATTGGCAACCAGTGCAGTTCGATGCATGACGTCGGCTCGTTGAAGACCAATCGTGCCACTGTGTTCTGGAACAATTGCAGATGTGTGTCTGTGCATGCAGGAAGTCCTGCCAGAAGAGCACTGCAGTAGTCCAGTCTAGATATAACAAGAGCCTGGATAAGGAGTTGTGTAGCAGGCTCAGATAGGAAGGGTCTGATCTTCCTAATGTTATACAGAGGAAATCTGCATGATAGGGCTGTTCTTGAGATGTGGTCTGTGAGGTCGACTGATCATCAGACACAACCCCAAGATTTCTGGATATCTTGGATGGTGTAATCTTTGACGATTCTAGAGTTATGTCAAGTGCTTATGTTGACTAATGATAATAAAATGGTCAATCTTATAAAACGATCAGTATACCATATTGTATTTAAAAGGAGGAAATTTAGCAGCTAATGTAAACAGACAGAATTTTGCTTGGCGAACATAGCGAGTGTAATAAAAAGAGATCCAGAGGAGCAAGAATCATGCAATGAAATATTTATGCCAGTTTGATTTGGATCACCCCCAAAGGATGAGGCACTAAAAACATGTAATCTGTGAATAGCCACAGGCAATGTAGTGAGAAGGTCATTCCTATAGGTTTTTCTTTACATGAAAACCTGCCCGTCAAAAGAAAAGACAGAAAGAGGAGAAATATTCTACACCTGGGAGCAAAAATCTCAGTTTTGGAGGGGCTATAGATTTTTTCCCTCCCCTTTTCTGTTGTTTCAGACATCTTTCCTCATTTTACTGGGATCAAAAATCCATTTGGATCATCCGTTCAATATTAAATCTGGCAGGTGCTTGTATATACAACAAACTCAATTCGCGCTAAGGTTTTGAAGTCTTTCACAGCAGTGTCAGTGGCCAACATCAAAGACCTGCTGGTTTAGTTTTAAATCCACGGCAAAAAGGTTTGGCATTTTCTTGCCAAGTTAAGAGATTCAACAGCACATAATCTTGTCTAATTCTACTTCTGGAAGATCTGTTTTCATATTTAAATGTTTTATGTTGGCTATTTGGTTATTTGATTTAATGTTGCACAGTGAACGCATGGAGATTAGTTACGATTATTCAAATTTAAAGTTTTTTCTGGTTTTCTTTCTTTTTTTGTTGTGTGCAATGTACACAGATATATATATATATATATATATATATATATATATATATATATATTTACATTTATGCATTCGGCAGACGCTTTTATCCAAAGCGACTTACAGAACCCTTATTACTGAACCAGCAACCTTCTGATTAGCAGCCCCGTGCTCTAGCCACTACGCCGCCACCACTCTACACCATATATATATATATATATATATATATATATATATATATTCCCCCTAGTACATTCCCTTATCCACTTTCCAGTTTTAAAAAGTTCATTTGAAATCTCCTAATCATTGACCTGAACCCAGAGTTCCCCATGACAACTCCCGCCAGAAGACACAATGCTTTGTCTCTCATTTCCCCGTGGTTACAAAGTCAATGAGCCTGAAAACATAGCAACGGGAACCAAGCCTTCTGTGCCTAATGGAAAAATCTTAGTACCACCAAAGGAGTCCTGGAAGGTAAGACTGGGACATGCCTGACTACTTTCTTGTCAGATTTAGTATTGCTGCTTCAGTATCAGAATACTATAGTAATAATAATAATAATAAAAATCATAATACAGTTTTTTGAATTAGCTGGACAAAACAATTACAAAGCCATAAAAAACAACAGGAAATGTGCTAAACAAAGCATCTTTAGAAAAAAAAGCTGGGATGTATTATATGGCCATTTTAGAGGCAAAATAAAATGTAATGCAATTGCAATCCAGCTATTAACCGGTAAAGTCCAGACATAATCGATAGGCCAACAGACAACAGGTCACAATGTCAGAGGACAAAGGGGTCAGGGGTCATTGCTAGTTCGGTCAGGCATATGCTGTGTACATGTATGTGTGTGTGTGTGTGTGTGTGTGTGTGTGTGTGTGTGTGTGTTCAATATAAGAGATGATGCTGATTCTAAGCTTAGATAAATATTGCTCTGAGCAGAGAGCCTAGTGAGATACAGCACTGAATAGATTATCTGTGCCACATGTGGCAAGGTATAATCTATTGATTGGGTTACTGTGCTATTTTAGCCCAGAGTAAAGGACCTTTAAATTATTTTAGGTGCAGTTCCTTCAAACGAAAGAGCTAAACTTGATGGGGCAATATTACCTCACAACAGTGGGAACCGATAATGAAATTAAAGTTTAGTTTGAGGCTTTTATCTGATGTGTAAATAAAGTGGAGGTTTTGATCATGGTCTTGACCATGTGGACCACCACATACAGTAGCTGAACCAATAAGACAAGTATTTTCATTCATGTCTAGAATAGTATAAAGAGAAATCAATTAAACTGTCCTGTTCATTGATCATCACCTGTGTTAATGAGTAGTTAACTAAATGCTAGATGCTAATTACATACAGTGACTACATTTTTCAGTAGCATGACAGTAGTCCACCTATTTTTGTAGTACACTTGTTTCTCTAGTAACAAGCTCCATTTTCCAATGAGTGGCAGTAGCCTACAGTAGCACAAAACGCAACTTTTGTCACATTGTTTTGCGAACGCAGCAATGGCAAAGAGGGAGTAATCGGAAACACTAACCTAAACAGTCCTCTCTCCCATGTAGCACTGAGAAAACCAAATCATTCAGGTAAATCAGTTCTGTTAGACAGTCTTGTCAATGAACTGGTTAAAAGGTGCAATTCCCTAATAATTAGCTTTATGAACTTTTGCACGGTTCATGTAATTATGTAACAACTATAGTTCACAAAAATGATTTACAGATTCACTTGAGCCCCATGCAGCCTTAAAGGGACAGTTCACCCAAAAATGAAAATTCTCTCATCTTTTACTCACTCTCATGTCATCCCAGATGTGAGTGACTTTCTTTCTTCTGCAGAACACAAATGAAGATTTTTAGAAGAATGTCTCAGCTCTGTAGGTCCAAATAATGCAAGTGAATGCACTGTAAAACATTATAAGTTGAGAATACTCAAAACTTTTGTTGACTTTTTTAACCGAGAATGTTTAAGTACCAGTAATAGAATTTTTCATTAAACTGTCATTTAAAAAAATTAATTTTCAACTATTTTCATCAGCTATTTTGTCAACTTTTAATGACAGAGTTAGTGGAGAGGAGGTGAGGAGAGGAGAGGAGAGTGGGAATGGAATCGGGAAAGGACATCACGAGCCGGGATTCGAACTCAGGTCACCCGCGACGCATTAGCACCACATGTCATGAGCGCAGCCCGGAAAATTATGATGCTGGCAATGTTTACTCAATATAGACTCAATTAAAATGAAAACATCATTACTCATTAAGAAAAAGTAGAAGTTTATTGTTGGGTCAACTAAATATCTGGTTTCAGTTGTACTGTCCGGGTTAACAGTGTGACCAAAAATGTGCCGCTCCACAAAGCACATAAAGGCAGCATAAAAGTAATCCATGTCTTCAGAAGTCATATGATAGGTGTGGGTGAGAAAAAGATCAATATTTAAGTCCTTTTTTTGCTAGAAATTCTTCACCCTGCCCAGTAGGGGACGATATGCATGAAGAATGTGAATCACCAAAAACACAAGATATTGACAGAGCAGGGAGGATAATTTATATATATATATTATATTAAATGTAAGCACATAGTAGTTAAAGACACCTGATACTAATTAGGACCATATTGTACATAGTATTAAACAATGCTTCTCTGCTTCCATTGTGAAGGAAGCCAGCATGTTTAAACCCTCTATTTTATGGGATGACCACAGTGTTAGGCTCTGAATCCAGTATATCTATGGAGTAACTGCGTTTGGAGTCATAGTGAGTGAAGTACGGACATATATTCTGGTGCCTCAATGAGCACTCTGAGCGGGCGATGGCCCATCAGCACTCCCCTGCCAGCTACCAGCACGTCCTGCCATTTGTAGCCACACTACACCTCTGCCTGCTCTGATCCGTAACCTTCTCTGGCACGTTTGGGAGGGATCATCCAAACGTCGTACAGGCGAGCGAGTAGTACATCATCTGCCCCATCCTGTGTTAAAGCACCCCCTACCTCACCCCGCTCCTCAGTTCCCTGTGATTCTGTGAAATATGTGCAACTTCCTATTTAAATTAGGAGGCTCTGAACCATAAAGAACACCACAGGTATCGGTGGAGGAGGCAGCCAGCTACGACAGCGTCCTGTGCCGAGCAGCTCGCACGCCACAGACACACAAGCATTGGGCTGTGACATATTAAACGCAGGGGAAATAAATGACCTCCTCCCTGATGACTTGTGTGCTATGTCTTCAGACTCCTGCGCTGCTCATCGGGGAAATCTCTCCCATTTTTAGGGAGTGGTTGAGCTGTGATTTTTCTATTTTTGCATCGGCTGTTAATTGCAGATATTTTCAGGTATGTTGCATATCATCGGCTGGTCTTACAGAGATCAGCATCTCTTAGTGTGAAATCTTAGAAGTGCAACAGGTTGATTTTTCATGACTTTTACTGTAAACTTAAGAAAACTGATTATAAAATACTTATGATTAGGTACTATATCAAAGACCCTAGATATACAAAATGGATACATTTAATGTATTTTCTCATGCAGATTTTTACTTTGTGTTTTTGCTTGGGAGCCCAAACAGCATCAACATTACTAGAATGGATAATGTCCACTTTATGGTTAAACACTTTCTTTTTTTTTTTTTTTTACTATCTGATAGAGGAACTTATTAGAAAAATCTGAAATTAAAATAAGAGTTTACTTTAGAAATTAAGTTTTAATTTCAAATGTATTTTTACAATGAATAATCATTTATTTAAATAATATATTTTTGTGTTGTTTTCTAAATAATTTTAAATGACAGATTTATTTATTCCTATTTTTTTTTTTCATGTACATGATTGGGACCTCAGGGACCCCAAACATAAAAACAGTCAATCAAGTCATGTGCTTGTGGATCCAACAATATCACATTCTTCTATAAAGCACTAAATCTCGCTTTTGGCTTATAAACAGGGGTGGAAAGATTACTGAAAAATCAGTTTCAAGTAGAAGTGCTGTTACTTCCCAAACAATGTAGTGTGTGAGAGTAAAAGTAGCTGTCCTAAAAACTGCTCAAGTAAGAGTAAAAGAGTAGCTCATTTAAAAGTACTCATGAGTACTGAGTTGCAAAACCAATGCCCCATTATTATAATGAACACTGTATGCCAACTTTTAAAATACATCACTTATCTATGATAAACACTACATGAATCTGATTCCAAAAAATAAAAGGGAGACATGATAACAGATTTAAATCATAATGTATGAAACAATTATATTAAAATCAGTTTATGTGTAGGGTCTAAATTTCCCTTAATGCCGACAGAGTGTTATTGTTGTGCATAAAACATGATCAGACAATTCAAGGAATGCAAAAAAATGCTAAATAAGCAGGATCACTTGGCACGTCACGTCCTGCACAATAAAGGAGGTAGAGCAGGCATGAGAAAAGATGTTTGTTACAGGGGCTACATCACATTTAAAAAGGAATAATTCACCCAAAAGTTTTAATTCTCTCATTATTTATTCACCCTCATGCCATCCTGGATGTGTGTGACTCTCTTTCTTCTGCAGAACACAAATGAAGATTTTTAGAGGAATATCTCAGCTCTTTTGGTCCATACAATGAAAGTGAAATGGTGCTAAAATATTGAAGCTCCACAAATCACATAAATCAGCAAAAACGTCAATCGCAACAAAAAATTAGGTTTAATCAATCGCTAAATCAAGCTGAATTACAGTTGGAAAATATATGACTATAACTGCAAGAAAAAGAAAATAAATATTCAGTGCATCTGTGTCAATTACTGAGTAATTGTTCTAAAAACACATTCAACTATTATTTGCTTTTTAAACATGGACATCCTGTTTGCTTTTGCTCAAGTTGTTTAGTCTTCCGTTTGCCTGTTTTGCGCATCAGCAGAAAGTCTCTCATTACAGTAATGATAATCTTTCAAAGTCACATGGTGAAGAGATGACTGGGCCAGATGCAAACAAATAAATTCTAATGTATGTATTAGGTTACACAGTAAACAAAAAAAGAACGAAAAATCCATACGTGAGTAATGAGCCAATGTAGCCTGTTCTAGAGTAAACACCGGTGCTGTTGACAAACTGAATCCAGTTGACTGACTCAATAAAGAGAGCCATAATGCTGCTCTGTGTGTACCCATGATCACACAGACCCTCAAATAGGACTGCGGAGGCTAATCCAGACTAAATGGCTTGATAACAGATACCAGTATTATCAACCATTACCAAATATTCAAGCAGACACGTTTCAGTCCATCTATGCACCCGTGAACTCTGTAATGGGAGTCAGCTTGTGATTTGTCGTGCTTTACTTTGCATGGCTATAGAGTGCAACAGCAGCGTTCAAAAGTAAAAATTCCATACATTTTATCCAGAGAAATTGATTTTTTTTTGCAATAACGTTTAAACTTATAAAAACAGACCTGCAATGAGCTCTGAGATTAAGCAGTGATATGGTTCTGTGGAAGCTTAGAACCTCAACTGTGCTGTTGAATATGCAAATGTATGCTTAGGAACTACATTACCCACAATCCCAAAGAGCGATCCACCAATCAGATGAGTTGCTGTCACTATAGAAACAAAAATAGCAGCTACAATTTAGATAGAGTTCAAATTTATTCTGAATCATTTCGGAAGATGTAGCAGAATAGAATAGATTCCTTTATTTTGGCACACATTATACATACAGTTTTACATACAGTGAAATGTATTTGTTTTCACATATCCCAGCTAAGCTGGGGTCAGAGTGCAAGGTCAGCCATGATACGGCACCCCTGGAGCAGATAGGGTCAAGGGCCATGCTCAAGGGCCCCTGTCCTGGTCAGTAACCCAGAGCCTCAACCGCTGAGCCACCGCTGCCAATCACTTTTAATCAATGACTTTAAATCAATTCTTTTATATTTTACCATTGTTTTTATTCACTTACAGCATGCCCTTCACAATGGGTGATGTGTGGAGGAGTTCATTCCTTCATAAGTAATTGAAATACATAAACGTGTACCTTCGTCTTTTTTCCCAATTTTCAAAATCTGTTTTGGTGTAACTCAAAGTTGGTAAAGTTGTGATCTCTCTGAGAGCTGGCTGGTTTCGTCGTGGCTTAAAGCTCTTTATGGAGGACTTTATTGAAGTCCCTATGGAACAAATGATTCGGAAAGAAAAAGCTGAAACAGTGGATGCTTACTGGTGAGTCTTCATGCACGTCATATTATCATATAATTCATAAGCATTTTGGCAATTAAATTACATCAAAAAACGACTAGATATCTCCTCTGTGCAATAACTCTGTACTGTTATTGATTGCCTGCATAACCATTGATCAGATGAAATAAGACTGCACTTAGCAACTGTAAAGGCCTATTCACAAGAAGTCTGTATTTTTGGAAACAAAAAATATACATGATAAGATTTCTGAAATATTGTACTATGGTGATCCTAAAAACACATTAAAAGAAACAGCGTTTAATTAATCTGTTTGTATTTATTTATTTAGAGGATAGGTCGATGAACTCAAATTCAGCATTGGACTGTGAAGGGTTGAAAAATGACTTGTGGTCATATTATAATTTAGTGTTTTTTCATCACATCAGAATAGGTGTGAACAGGCTCTCAGCCACTGTGCCTCATGTTCTACAATGAAGACTGAACTAAGGATTCAGCTTGCTGTGTGGGAATATCTACAACAGGAATATAGGAGAAGATTCTGTTTTGTCTCTCTTCCTCTCCCATTCTCTCTTTTTAAGAGGGCTAAGATGTTCAAAAGGCATAACAGAGGGAGGGCTGGCTATTCCAAGCTATCAAACAGACTCCTAGTGACTTTGATCAGTGGTATCTTATTCAATGTGAAATTACGGCACGGCGCTTCTCGACTTTAAGACATGCTGGTGAAATGGAAACATATAATAATATACACAAAACCAGGCAGAGAATGAAAGAAGCCTTTTGTCAGTATTTTGATTACTGTTAGGCATTGTGACTCCTGAACAGGCTCTTACAATTACTGCAACATAAAAACAGGAGAGAGGGAGAGGAATAAAGAGAAAAAGTAAGATAGACTTCTGCGCTGAGCACATGCCATTAGACATGCAATATCGTGGCTATTCTTGCTAGTTAGAGAGGATATTATTGGGTACCTTCCAGATTAGTGCCACTTGCGGGCCACATGACTGCTGGACGAAATGCTTTCACTGAAAGAAAATGTCTATTCAGAAATTCTGAAACACGCATTTAAGTAAAATCCAAGGCTGCGTTCAAATTCTTGTACTTTCATAATACGTGCTGAATTCAATGCATGCCAAATTTGGGGAAACAATTGTGCATGCTATATATGTTTTAAATTACACTTAGTATTTTTTACTTATCACTGGAATCTGGGAGACCCCAAACAAAATATTCACTCCCAAAAAGAAAGGGTTAAACACAGTATATTGAAATGAACTGTTTGGAATCAAAAGAGTATCAAAGTGAAATCAGAATATATCGCCTTGGCTCAGCAGCAGTAATGGGATTATGGACTATCCTAATTCTCACAGGTGGTCACAGCATTATTCCAGTAATTCCAGAAATGTCACTGCTGGTGGTGATGTACATGAATGTTGAGTGTTCCTCAAAATGTCCCGAGGAAGTGAAATCCTTGCTCTCTTAAATTCACCTGCTCTGCAAGCATTACCTTGTTAACGTCGAGACAGTGCTCTTCTCTTCTGACAGGCAACTGGAGAACAAATGTCATTCTCTTGAGTGAGTTTGTGAGTTGTACAGAGTGTATTTGGTTTTGTGTGTATGTCTGGGAATGTCTATGAGAGTCTGTGTTTAGTAGTGGAAGTCGGGGTGTGCATTGAAAGCTCTGAAACTTGCTTGCACATTCAATAAAAGGATTTTACATGTGATGAGGCCCTGTACCTCCGTTGGTCCCGGAGAGTCGAGCCATCTCCCTTCACTCATCCCATGACCGTCGGAGTCGGGAAATCCATTGTCGGAATTATAGGGAGCGGTTCAGTAATTCAGATTAGTGCTCATGTTTATTAATGCTCTACATCTGTGCAAACAATGTTTCAAGGAGAGAGTTTATTGTAATTGCCAGAGCAAACAAAACCTGAAAGAAGCAATTTCCAGTTACAATGTGCAGTGCCAAGTAATGAGGCTATTGGCATTCCTGTCCAGTCATATTCGCTGCAGTCTTTCCATCACATCAAAATCCAACAAGATACATTTTTTTTTTTTTTATGTAAAGAAAAAAAATGATTGTGCTAGCTACCATGCTAGACCACAAGAGGAAAAAGTACGATTAAAGATAATCACTGCTTCATGTACTCACTTCAAGATCTTGTTGGTTTCCTTTTTAACATGACTTATTTCAAGTTTTCATTCGGAACTGTTCATTGTTGAGATGTTGCAAACCTGCATTTAAGCATTTAGAGAATAAAAGCAAAGAGTTATTTAATTGAAATTCCGCTGGACGGCAGTGTGAGTGAGGGTAGCATGTTTCCGTGCTTGCTGAATTCATCATTATTTCTTAATTGAATTGCACTAGTAAATATCAAAATGAGTAACAGCTTTGGGTTTATTGAATTCACCCACTGTAACAGAGGCGATAGAGACCTCTTAGTGGTCTTACAGAAGTGCCTTGTTTAAAATATAATTTTTCCATTGATCAGAGGTTGCTTTTAACCACACGTCAGCAGAGAGCAATATTAACATACAAGGTACGATGCATTATTAATTCACTAATAATTAATTGTGCTTACCTTCAGGGCCATCCTTAGGGTGCTGCAACCGGTACAGTCCCAGCACTTCGGGGTGGTCTGCGGCGATGGCAACACCCCCAATAAACTCCCACCACCCCACCCACGATTGCTACCAAGGGGGAATCCCAAGAAAGGCGATCACCATCACGGGGGACCCCGTAATGTGGTCATTAACGACAGGGAAAGCAATGTGCGCACAAACAGGAACCGTGTTCACATAAACAATGGTGAGCGTTTTTCTGTGTTAAATAATTGACTAAACAATGATAAAAAAAATACATAAATAAAAAATTAATTTAGAAACACTTCCAGCTTTGGCCACTGGGGCAGTGGTTCGCATTTAGGTTAGCATACATTTTGACCTTCTGTCACCAAATTCACAGTGCATTCGGTCTGCCCGCTGATAGTGTCATTTATTTGCACATGCTTCTTGCATTTATCACCTGATTCAGTACATAAACGTTCGCAATGCATGCATTTCGCAAATCAGCATACATGGCCATATATCTCAGTTGAATGCATTTTGCATGGTTCAGTTCACCAGCTTGCAGGTTGGTTTTGAGAAATAGAAAGGGGAGGATGCAGCAGACATCACAATGTGGAGTTTAACAATTAAACATCTAGTTTACTGCATGTCTGATAAAGTGATCCAAACGATTTTGTGTGAGAACAGACCAAAATGTAACTTTTTTTCACGGTTCATCTTGCCATTACAGTCTCTAGGCACAATCATGATTTCAAGCTCGATTACATTTCCTAGTGATTGAGGCAAATGCAGAGCACTAGATGGTGCTATAGGAAGTGTAATCAAGCTTGTAGTCATGATCACTAAGGAGACTGCTGATGTCAAAATTTATAGTGAAAATTGAGTTATATTTTGGTCTGTTCTTACGCAAAACCGATTGGATCGCTTCATAAGATATGGATTAAACCACTGAAGTCATATGGATTACTTAAAATTTTTGGCCACCATTCACTTGCTTTGTATGGACCTACAGAGCTGAGATATTCTTCTAAAAATCTTCATTTGTGTTCTGCTGAAGAAAGAAAGTCAAGCACATCTGGGATGGCATGAGGGTGAGTAAATGATGAGAGAATTCTCTTTTTTGTGTGACTATTCCTTTAAAGGGCGGCCATCCTAAACTTCAGCATGCATAATTATTTTGGACAGTGCAACGGACATGATGTGAGCTTCTAACAAATAAAACTTTCCTACAACAATAAAAACTTGCAGCTTTGAAATACGCCTTCATTGCATTGAGCCAAGAGGGGAATGTGTTGCCAAAGAACGCTTTTCACACTTCCGGTTTTGGAATGTGGAAGGAAATAATTGAAGGGTAAACTGCGATCGTGGTGAATGGGAATATAATTGTTGCTTACCCTTTTGCTCCAACATCAAGAGAAAAACTGCACTATTACGTTTCCACAACTTTCCAATTGAAGAAAAAAAGCTGAGAGTAATGGATTACGTTACTGATTAGATTTACTGTCATTCTCTCAGCAGCTCTGATGGCAACTTCATTCCGTCTAAAACTCATTTTTTTCAATAATTTTTAAAAGTAATTCCATGGTAATATAACTCAAAGTATAATATAAATGAACAGGTGGAAAATGTCACCACAGTCTGTGAAAAGGGTCAATTGGTCACATCTTCCTGTCATCTAAATTCACAGGTAAGATTCTTTTGAATGGATGAGAATGGATCGTGAAGTGTAGGTGACCACACCTTTCTACAGTTTTAGCATCTTTCATTTGGTCCTTTAGCAGCGAATTGAACTCTGTAGTCACAGATTTTCTTCCCCCTTAACATGCTGTTGATAAACCTGTTTTGGTTGCAGTTCTAGCTAAGGGCTGTTTTTTGGTACAATCACTATGGCGATGGATGATTTGTCACTGCCACATGTGCACTGTTAGCTACAGTCCAGCAGTCATTAATCAGAGAAACATACAAGTTATTCACATATCAGGAGGTGGTGAGAGAGGCAGTGAAAAGCTGACAGTCATCGTTGTTGTTTGTATCGATTGACTGATCCATCAAGCTGGAATCCATTTATTGTGAACAATTCTCAGCTTAGAACACAAGAGATGCTGCCGCTGACATTATAACTGTCAAGCTTTGATGTTGAAATGTGACCACTGAAACTCACATAATGTCTATCATCTTGTTTTTATTTGTGCTACTGTACATCCAGTGTGCATGGAGTTGTTCCTAAACTGGCTGAGGATTGTTAACTTCAATCAGACACGTCTTGTTTAATTCAGGATATGTGCTGTTAAAGTTAACATGTTGTCATGGGTAAAACAAAGCCAAGGTGGCATTTTTCAGTTTATACTTGTGAGATCAACATTGGCGTCACCTTGTGAGTTTCATCTAATTCACTCTGTCAAGTGTTAGTGTTTGCATCATTTAACACTATAATTTCAGAAAATATGATGCAGATGATTCAGAGACAGTAATGAGAATGAAATTAGCATACAGCGACAAAGTCGCTTCAGTTTCAGCTCACAATTCAGTCTTTTTGCTGGTTCTGCATGCTGATCATATGAAAATCACAAGGTGATGACAAAGGTTCCATTGTTGAGGAGGTAAAGATATGTCTACGTATCATTTCACCTAGGTGTACCATTTTATTTGCATAAATGCAGACCTTGTCATTATTTATGGCTTAATTAGCATGGCGCTTAATTACATTTACATTAATCAAAGAGACAGAGCAGGCGCATGGGGAACACTTTACACATGTTAAATACACTGTACTTTATTAGCCACAGGATTTGCAGACCACATACATCACAGTAATTTGTTGATTAGATATGGCTGATTAGACATGGCCACTGAAAGAGTGCTCCATTACAGGAGTGGCCTGGCCAGAAACAGTAACATCTTTGGCTACACACACATAAACCTTCGTTTGACCACATGAATGACTGGCCAGGTAAAGGGACACCTCTGCAGTGTAAATGTCTGGGATATCTAGCACAACTTCTTTTACAACTACATTGCAATGCTGATTCTATTGGATTGTTTGATCTGCAAAAAGGTACATTTCTAACACCCAAATGGAGGTTTTGTTTGTGAGTGTGTTTGTGCATGCATGTGTGTATCTTGCCCTGTTAGTGTGTAATGGAAGGCTGACTGTGTGTGCTCCCCGTGGGGCAATGGAGGCAGTGTGAGACGCCCGGATGGGCTCTGATAATTAAACCTGTATTAATGGAGGCTTCCGTGTATTGGGGAAGGTCAGTCCCCGTTGAGTGGTGGCTCTAAATGCGTGCACAAGCAGTGACACACTCATTTGCTCTGCTATCTAAATGGGGGCACACCAAAGACTTCTATTGTTTCTATTTAAATATAACTATAATTTCTAGAAACTTATCCTGACCAACACCCTAAACCTAACTGCAACAGAAAACATTCAAAATCATAATCATTATTTAACTATTTGGACACTTAAGCCACATTTAAAATGTATTTATTGCATTACATACAAAATGTCAAACTGTAGCCTAATATCATAAGACTGGAAACATTATGCTAGACCTTTTCTCAGAACTAACTTTTTTTATTTCCTTTTTAGCAAATACTTTTAGCCAAATACTTCTAAGGTTATATATATATACACTCACCTAAAGGATTATTAGGAACACCTGTTCAATTTCTCATTAATGCAATTATCTAATCAACCAATCACATGGCAGTTGCTTCAATGCATTTAGGGGTGTGGTCCTGGTCAAGACAATCTCCTGAACTCCAAACTGAATGTCAGAATGGGAAAGAAAGGTGATTTAAGCAATTTTGAGCGTGGCATGGTTGTTGGTGCCAGACGGGCCGGTCTGAGTATTTCACAATCTGCTCAGTTACTGGGATTTTCACGCACAACCATTTCTAGGGTTTACAAAGAATGGTGTGAAAAGGGAAAAACATCCAGTATGTGGCAGTCCTGTGGGCGAAAATGCCTTGTTGATGCTAGAGGTCAGAGGAGAATGGGCCGACTGATTCAAGCTGATAGAAGAGCAACTTTGACTGAAATAACCACTCGTTACAACCGAGGTATGCAGCAAAGCATTTGTGAAGCCACAACACGCACAACCTTGAGGCGGATGGGCTACAACAGCAGAAGATCCCACCGGGTACCACTCATCTCCACTACAAATAGGAAAAAGAGGCTACAATTTGCAAGAGCTCACCAAAATTGGACAGTTGAAGACTGGAAAAATGTTGCCTGGTCTGATGAGTCTCGATTTCTGTTGAGACATCCAGATGGTAGAGTCAGAATTTGGCGTAAACAGAATGAGAACATGGATCCATCATGCCTTGTTACCACTGTGCAGGCTGGTGGTGGTGGTGTAATGGTGTGGGGGATATTTTCTTGGCACACTTTAGGCCCCTTAGTGCCAACTGGGCATCGTTTAAATGCCACGGCCTACCTGAGCATTGTTTCTGACCATGTCCATCCCTTTATGGCCACCATGTACCCATCCTCTGATGGCTACTTCCAGCAGGATAATGCACCATGTCACAAAGCTCGAATCATTTCAAATTGGTTTCTTGAACATGACAATGAGTTCACTGTACTAAAATGGCCCCCACAGTCACCAGATCTCAACCCAATAGAGCATCTTTGGGATGTGGTGGAACGGGAGCTTCGTGCCCTGGATGTGCATCCCCCAAATCTCCATCAACTGCAAGATGCTATCCTATCAATATGGGCCAACATTTTTAAAGATTGCTTTCAGCACCTTGTTGAATCAATGCCACGTAGAATTAAGGCAGTTCTGAAGGTGAATGGGATGGGACCTTATTCCCTCAAAAGTTGAAAAGGTTTTTTAGTTATTTGAAAAATGTTCAACATTAACACATCTGTGGGTAATTTCGCTTCATTTTCAAAAATGTATTTTATATTTAATTTTGTTCTCACTCAACATGTTTGACAGACATGGGACAGTGATGCATCAATTTATTTTAACATGGTTGGCAGTGATCGGATGATGCTGGCCATTACTTTTTCCAGCTTTATAGAAAATCAGCTGTAATGTCTGTAACATCTCAACACTACTGGAAACATAAACAATCTGAAGAAAAAACTCTGACTTTCTATTGCTTGGTATACTTCAGATGTAACATCTTAGTCCGGCTGTCCACATGTGTGGACATCAATTTTTAGGAAAACTATTTGCTCTAGAATTATTGTATTTTGGTTTGCTTGATTATTAGGTGCTTCTAGTTACAAATCAAAAAGGGAAATTGAAAATGCACACAACAGTCACGCAAGTGTCTCCATTTTTTTCTTCATGCTTTCCACTGGTGCCCCCTTTAAAACAACCGGTGTATGAAGCCCCTACACACACATATGAGATTGTGGAGAAGGTGGGCTTCCACTAAGAGAATTTTGTGCCACTGAAATTTCATTAATTCATGCACAAAGATTAAGTGCACAAGCTAAATGAGCAATGCAAATGAACTGGGCTATCCTTTTTTTTGTCACTGGCTCTCCCTTTCTGACACACAGTGTCCACCATTGTGACAGGTATATAAAAATCTTATTGTATACACAACTAACTTACATCTCTGTAAATTGTTTCAGTGCCAGTTTCCTATAATTAAGGAGACTAAATTTACAAGACATCCCTCAGTGCAGCTATAAACCCATAATTTACTACCTTGTTAACAAATACCCAACACAATCACACCTAATTTTCCCTACAATGAGGTCTGAGCCATAACCTGACAGAAAAAAGAATGCCTGCGTCTGTATTGAAAGCCCAAAAGTGTGTTTTATCTTGTTATTTATAGTACTTTTTCCCCTCAAATTTCTTTTCCAAAAGAACAGGAAAATGAATGTAATGGCTGTATGAC
The DNA here is from genome assembly GCA_032164185.1 of Moxostoma hubbsi. Taxonomy (NCBI): domain Eukaryota; kingdom Metazoa; phylum Chordata; class Actinopteri; order Cypriniformes; family Catostomidae; genus Moxostoma; species Moxostoma hubbsi. The sequence goes on along the minus strand of JAVLUX010000017.1, from coordinate 1,960,325 downwards.
ATCTCTTCCATTCACTGCATTTTCTCGCCGTTCACAGCGTTGACCCTCCCGATCAGAATGCAGGAAGCAAGCGGTGGCAGACAAGCTGCATCATGTTATCAATTCATGCAACATGACAAACTAATAACAACAGCAAATGAATGTGTATTTTGGAAGGCAGCATAGCAAATTGAAATGCACAATCTATGGATTGTCTCTTGTGAAGGAGATGGAGGGGTGTGAACAGTAGCTGTGTTATTACTTTATAATTTGTTCTGGCATATGTGTATGGGCAGACATGTTGAGTGACAGGCTCACCTGTAATCATTTTTAAGCTAACTGTACTTTTATTTGTATTTTCCTTGCTTATTCAATCATCCATCATCAAGTAGGTACAAATAAAAATGCTCAAAAAATTGAACATCGACAAAAACTGCACAATGCACCATACCAATATATCAGGTTTACACAATGTGTGACTCAACCCTCTACCATTTCCCAAAATAACAAACAAATACTGTAATTATGTACACACATTTATTTTAAAAATGTAAAACTAATTTGAACAAGTCAAGTAGAAACACATTAATAATTTCAGATGTGACAGGGCTGAGGGCGAGATTTGTGATTCTACACACCGGCCAATTATCAGGCTAATCAAGCCTCCGAGAGGGATAAAGCCCGGCTGTGGACGGTGGTACGACAGAGAGAGAGCGTTGACGGGCAGCTGACCGTCATATGTGTGTGTTTGTGTCTTTTGGTTTAAGTTCTCATTAAAACTATTATTTATATTGTCAAGCCGGTTCTCGCCTCCTCGTTTTCCTTAATCCCGTTACACTGGTGCCGAAACCCGGGAAGGAGGAGAAGCCCGGTCACCTGGAAGCGGAATAATGGCCGCCGACCGCGAGGGGAGAAGGGGCTCCTAGCTGATCGCCTGGAGTGGTCAGGGCCACTGCCAGTGTTGGGGGGAGACCCCTACCAGCCGCTAAACACAGTGGGGTTAAGAGAGGACCGCCGACTGCGAGCAAGGAGGGGCTCCCGGCCGTCCGACTAGAGCAGGAGAACCGCTGCCAGGAGTGAGGGAGACTCCTTCTGTTCCCCCGAGAACACAGTGGGGTGTTCCGTCCACCAGGGGCTGTAGGACTGCCTCCGATCCGCCCGGGGAGGCATGGCTGTCGTCTGTTAGAGGGTGGAGGAGTGGCCAAGGACCAAGCTGCAGCGTATCGGAGAACCGGCGAGTAAGTGTTTCTCTCTCTCTCTCTCTCTCTCTCTCTCCCACTGCAGCTCTGCATTGGCCTTTTCCCTCTCTTTTAAATTTTACAATGTTTTTTTTTCTACACAGTTACAGGAAGTACCCCCTATTTTAATAATTATTGTTTCCCTCCCCTGTCCCCTCCCAGACTCAGGAAGGCGAGGATGACCTGATGGCAGATGGGGCGTAAGCAGGGGGGGGGGGGGGGGGGGGGGGTTGGTATACGTCATGCCGGGGGCTCCCCGGCCTGAGAGAATGAGGGAGGAATGTGTCAGGGCGGAGGGCGGGGCCCCTTATCATGCTAATGAAGCCTCCGAGAAGGATAAAGGCTGACTGTGGACGGTGGTACGACAGAGAGAGAGAGAGAAAGAGAGCGTTTCATATGTGTGTGTTTGTGTCTTTTGGTTTAAGTTCTCATTAAAACTATTATTTATATTGTCAAGCTAGTTCTCATCTCCTCGTTTCCATTAATCCCTTTATACAATTTTCTTAGGGTCATGATTTCCAATATCATAAAATACTGCAATATACTCTCCACAAAAATGTGAAAAAATTACTGACCAGTGTTTGGTTAGTAATGGACTACAATGGACTGTGGCCATTTCCCTCGCACGCCATGGCCCCAGGGAAGGTGAGCCACTCCATGGAGACCGCCAGCCCTCGCACCCCAGATCTAGATGAAGATAAAAAATACAAAATAAAAGATAAAAGACAAAAATAAAAAATTTCTCTTCATTTACTCACCCTCATGATATCCCAGATGTGTGTGACTTTCTTTCTTCAGCAGAACACAAATTAAGATTTTTAGATGAATATCTCAGCTCTGTTGGTCCTTACAATGCAAGACATTCAGACATCAGACATTTGTAGCTCCAAAAATAACATAAAAGAAAAATAAAAGTATTCCATATATATATCACCTGATCACCATTAACTTGAACCAACAGAGCTGAAACATTCTTCTAATTGCATTTCAAATTCTTGAAATCAGATAACAGTTACTGACTTTCAGTAAAGTTCAAATTACTTTTAACTACTTGGGTTACACATATTTCTAAAATAATATACATATGTAGAATACATGAATTACATTAATATGTACAGCTGTTTGCATTTTGTGACAGCTGAATGGCATTCAACCCCCAACAAGTCAATGACTAAGGAAAAAATATAGTCATAGGAATTTGTTGCGTGAGGAAAAAAGCGTTTTAGAAAGTAACATAAAAGTAATTGGTATTGTGATTACTTTCTCAATGAAGTAATCAGTAAATTCAGTCTACAATTTAAGGAAGTAAATAATAATTTGTATTTAACTACTTTTTTAAGTAATGACTAGCTGCATGTCAAAGTTGATTGATTTGAGGCGCATGTTCAAAACGTTGGGATAAACATTTTCAGAGTAAATAATTGAAGGTATTCAAGAGCTTTTCTAATTGTGTGTAATCTGTTACCTTTGAAAGTCAATCGATATGGTTTACCTTATTGTAGTTAACTATCTTCATTAGTTGTCCACTGCTAGCATCTCTGGCAACAGACATGTGTACATTACCCTTGTTGATGTACTCCCCAACCATTCTGTCCTAACAAAGCTGTTACGGTGATGATTTAGCATACAGACATTTGTGGAAGTTTAGCTGACAGCATTTGGCAAGTGTTCATTTCTGCGTTCACCCTCACTGACCTTGTATAAAAAGCGTGTCAGCCTGTTAAACACATCTGCGGTTGAAACATGGAGGGAGAAACATGCAGCCGGCGCACCATCAATACCAGGTCAAACGTCAGACACAATAATTATAATTATCCGGCGGTCTCACAGAGTCGTGAGTATGTATGTCTGTCATTGTCATAGTACCTCTCCTCTCAGCTCTGTTTTGAGGAGGGGGTCAAATCCCAGAGTAAATGTGATCTGATGTTCAAAATATATCCTGTCATCTTCTGTCTTCAATATGTAATTGCTTCAGTACTATTGCTAGCCCATTTCTAGAGCCTGTGGCAATTACAGAAATACAATGAGTCTCCCTCTCTCTCTAACTCTTTCTGTCTCTCTCTGCCGAACGTATGTTCTAATTCGCAATAAAGTGCTACAGCTGTCACTGCATTTTCTGCTCTGTTACTTCAATAAATTGGAACTAGAAAAAATAGGGAAAAAATTGCCATGTTACATTATGGACTGCCTCCAGTGTATGAGCCTTCTCTCAAACACAATTTGAACAATTCTATTCAACCTAGATGAGAAAGGTTAGCTCGTCACTGCTGGACTGGACAAATATTCACGAATCAGTTGATAATGGATTCCATTTGACAAGAAATAATAATAATTTTAGATTAGGGAACTTTTTTTGGTGCTTTCAAACCAAACATTAGGTTTGGATGATATGGAATGTACTGGTGCCATTATGAATACAACTTTGAATTACTGTCACCAGAAATGAATGGTTAATGGAATCATTAGCTGTGCGGCAACACTGGCAACACGTCGCAAACTGCAACGGTGGTGTGTGTGAACGTATAATAGGGAGGGAGAGAAAGAATTCTCTGTGAACAGTATTTGACCTGTAACCAAAGTTTTTTGATTTATGTTGGGATAACAGAGATAACAGGGTAACAGGGTGCAACTGCAGGACCTCTAAAGCTTTTCTCCAAATGATTAGTAGGTGTGTACATGTTTGTGTGTGATGCAGTGTATAGAAAGTCTTTCTGGAAGGGTGCTAAACAGAGTAGAAGAGCTGAGAGTAGCGTCGATGTGCAGAGAGCTTCTCACAGCGGGCAAAGGATGAAAACTGAGAGACAGAGAGAGCGAGAGAGTAAGAGAGACAGATAGAAAAAGAGGAACGCCTCTTGTTAGGGATCATTTATTAACTGAGATCATCTCATCGTTGGCCTCAGGGTAATAACTAATGTCAATGGCAAATTTCACAGTTGTCTAGAGAAATGAATTAAATTTGCAATAAAAGGCCCTTTGGCTTGTTGTACATGCTCATTTATTGGAGTTGGTGAACTAGGACCGTAAAGCAATGGCGAACGCTGCCTTCATTTCCCCTCTTGTGAAAACGTGACCTTTTCTCTCATTATTGTGAGAGTTTTGTGGAAAGAAAGGGGCCTGGTCGTTCAGGGGGCCGGTGAAGCATATTACCTCACACTCATCGACGCTAATGAGTCTTACAGATAGTATTCCGACGTTTAACCATGGCTGTGAACCTTGCATTTACATCTAACCTCACTCCGCTCTTAGTCCACTATTCATCACCTTCCCTTCACACTTTCTCTGTGACTCAATGGGTGTGATTTGGTGTGTGTGTGTGTGTGTGTGTGCGTGTGCGTGTTTATGTGTGAGTGAAGGAAAGGGGAAGAGAGAGAAAATGTGTGTCTGTGAGACGTGAATTAGAGATTAAAACTCTAAAGTATTCGCTAATCCAGGCATTGAGGGTTAGCGTGTGAGGAGTGAGAATGGAGTGAGGACAAAGGCTCCCCGCGGCCCCAGACTCACGCCATCACCGCTGCTCCTGACGGCCACACAAAAACGCTCCGCACACCCCCTGGCCCCACCTCGGCCGGCAAAAAAAAAAAGTCTGTCAGCTCTCTTCCATGCCCCCACTAACGCTCTGCCCCCCCCAGCGTTCAGGACCGTAGGGGTGGGGAAGGAGGGGGCACATTTAGAATAGAACCAAAAATTAGGTGAGTTCTCTTCTCTCTCACTCTTTTCTCGCTCCCTTTCTCTGAGGACAGATGACAAATAATGGCGTGATTGAGCCTGTGTTTCAGTCACACATGTCCCCCCGTAGCCAGCTGCCAGTGGGGAGCAGCAAGAGAGGTTAATTGAGGAAAGGGTTATGAAAATAAAGTGCAAGAATCACTCCGATTCTGCTCAAAGAAAAGGAAATCTACATCCTGTCAAATAATGCCGTGCACAAAAGAGAAGAAATCGGGAGCACAGAACAGCAAACAGATGCAAAATACAAGCCACTGTTTCTTTTTTCATTCAGAATTGTGGAGTGATGTACTGCACCTTAATATCAAAGACCAGAAAGAGGAAATGCTAAGGCATATGTAGTAAAAAAGAAAAAAAAAAAAACAGGTTTATATAATAACAAATAATTTTATGCCACAGAATTGGAAAATCAGCCAACATTCTATGGCCTGCCACTTTATTCCCCCTTCCTGTCACATTTTGAGATATAAATGTAACATTTAGCTGTTAATTCCAACATCTAAAGTGTTCGTCTACAGATGATTTAATTGCCCTACAATTTTCTCCTGTCAAAAAAGCATCGTGCACCTCTGATGAGAGCGAGCGTACAAGAGTGTGAGAGTTAATTAGCGACCTCGTTAGAGACCTGGAAGTGTCTGATGTGTCTCTGTCCCTTCTCGCTATTTTCTGTACCTATTGCGTGTGTTTTCTTTCTTTAATTCTTTCTTTCTTCCTTTCTTTTTCTTTCTTCATTCCTTCCTTCCTTCCTTCCTTTCTTAACATAGCACAATCAAATTGGAAACACTTTTGAGGCTGTACTTTGAAGGCTGTACTTAGACTGGCCAACCGAATCACTGTGTCCACCCGACATCCCAGAAACAAGGGGGAGTTATTAGCGGACCTGGTATACAACGTGCTGTAGGAGAGAGATTTCTAGACCACTCTACAGAGGTAATAAAATGATTAGGAGGAGATGACGGATCTTGCTGCTAGTTGATTACAGCTGAACTGTCTCATGAGTAGGGGCTAATTAGCTGAATGAAGTGAATGGAAAGACACAGTATGGCTCTGCAGTGATGCTTGGTAGGACTGTGTGGAGTGCTGAACCAACTCTTTATGATTTGCTCTCAGGATTAGATTTATGGACAGATTTACAAGGCCAGGACAGGCAGGGGTTAAATTGGGCTGTTACGGTCCAAAACGGCATTGCAGCATATTCAAATCAAAAAAGCTGGAATGTTTGTTTGTCAATCCATTCCATTTCTTGTATTCTCCAATGCGGTTTTAATTTGATCCATTTTACACATTCCGTCTCAAATGGGGGGTGGGGTTGACTTCACCCAATTTTAGGGTTCCCCCACCTCCGAAATCCCAATTTAACCCCTGGGTACATGCATAAGCCCAGTCTAGGATTAAGTTTAAATTCCGACTCATTTAAATTCATATATCAAGGAAACAGCGAACAGATATTGCCTGATTCACTTTTTTGGATACATTCAAAATACCAAATATTATATATTTTCTTTTCTGACCCCTCATACAGTATATCAGTTTGAAAGGACATAAAAACTCTGCATAGGAAAAGAAAAACTCTTTACACCTGATATCACTTCATCATAATAATAGCTTTATACATTGTACATAAATGGTGTAACTTGAACACCTTGGTCTCTTAGAATCATGTTTTTTTTAGAATACCTACATTTTTGAAATTGGGTTTTACATTGCTTTTTGTAGCAAGCAGCACCCAGCAGTTTCCTGGTGAAAAGAACACTAGAGATGGGCAGATTATCAAATCATAAACACTCACTTTTCACCCTGTTCCTTACAAAATGCTGTCTTATGACATCTAAACTCTTTTACTACAGTGCAGAGACTCGTAAGGCAATATTCTAATATTTGCATTACAAATTCAACTACATTTACAAGGTTACTCACGCTCAATCAAATCGTGCAGTAGGTCAATTGTCAGAGCGTTGCACTTGCGATTGCGCGTCCTGACGAGCATGTGAGTCGACAGTGGAATAGAACTGATAATAGAGCCAATGATAGAGCTAAAAGTCTAATAGAAGCTCCACATAATAATGTGGTTGCTTGTCATGTCATATTTCCTTTTTAAGACACTATAGGTTAAGTTTAGGATTAGGGTATTGGAAGGTAGGTTTTGTTGGATTAAAACTCATCTCCAGACATGTAATTTTTATCAGATCAGATCAGGCTCAAATTAAAAGGAAGATAATTAGGACACTAATATACAAAGGACCAGCTAACAAAACATGGTAATGGCATATTCCTCATGCTCTGGTGCTCTAAAATATGAATATTCTGAACAAACAAGAAATTTTCCATTTATTATAAAGGCTGCTTTTATCGTCGGACTGGCTAACACTGCACTCTGCTCTAAGATGCCTCTCATATGTTTAATGGCAAAGAGAATAACAACTTCAAACTGGCAAAAAACATGCAAATACTGCAGGGAGACAAATGGCCAACCTTGTGTTTAGTGAGGAGGTAAGGTCATCCCTGACTCCATCTATCACAGCTGTAATCAGGCGGACGCAGGCTAACTCAGAGCTTGGCTTTAGCTGCATAGATAAGCATGCACAAGCAGGGAGAGCCAGCTCAGATAAAAACAGGAAAAAACTGATAAAAGATTTAACAAGTAAACACTCTCTCCCGCAGCTGTGGTGTTCCCCTTTGTGGGGCTGGCATAAGGTTACATATGTCTCTATCGCTCGCTCTCTCTTCCATACCCAGATTGCATTGGAAATATCTCTCTTAAATTTCATCTGTGATTATAATCTAATTTAAAACTTTATTACAGGGTTGTTAATAGTAAGTGCTGTATATATTTAACTTGACAAGATAGTTCACTTTTATCAAGACATTTATTATAACACATAACAAGGCTAAAACATAAGAACTCGTTATAGACTGATTACAGTAATGTTCACAAACACGCCACTCCAAACTCTATCATAACTCTGGTCCTAGCACAATGCATTTAAACAAAAGTTTGCAATTGAATTTAAAGGATCTATTACACACTGAGAACAAACTGAAACAGTTTATGCACTTTTCAAATATTTTGTGAATTAATATCCTTATCTGATAATGTATGCAGAGTCAGCACAGAATGACACAGAGCTCCAAGGCATTCCGCATATTTACCTTGTCTCACATGTGATTGTGTTAACTTTCTTCTACTCATCAGGTGTCAATGAATGCAGCCCTACATTATGAACAGGTGCCATGTGTGTGGAGAATGTAGGATCTCAACAAATATTTAATCTTTTTTTAATTCAACATTTAAGCAATTTTGGGTTAAAAGATCATATTGTTGATCATATGCTATTCACCTTGTTCATGGCATTTTGTCTCTGATTTGTAACAGATTTCTAAAGTGAAATGAAACAGTTTACCAAAACAAATCAGACTTACATTTTTCCAAGAGTTTTACAACATTATCATTGTTAGCAAAATTATCTATGCTAAAATCATATGCTTTTGGATGTGCACTAAACAATAATATCTCATGGCACACAATTATGGATTTTTTTTGTAAACACTATTTTGGACTATGGGTGTTCTTCATCAAGGGAGTAGAAGATCCTTGGAGGGGTGGGGATAGCTACAATCCGTCTGTGCTTATCGAACCTCAAAACGCTGAACCCAGTGGCCAGAGGGGATAAGGGATAAGTGTTGTTGGACATATGGGCACATGTGAGCTCAATTTCCTGGTTGTTATGTCCACAGAGGGGCGCCAAAAGCAAGTTGTGAAGCGAGTTGTTTTCAGCTGTACAGGCTGTAATACAGTAAAGAGGAATACATATTTTATAAACTGAACCCTTCAAACCAAACCCCAAACCTGAACCTAAAATCCATCCATCTAACCCAGCTAACATTGGGCGAAAGGCAGGGTACACCCTGGACAGGTCGCCAGTCCATCGCAGGGCCACACATATACAAACAACCATTCACACTCACATCCACACCTAGGGCAATTTTGGAGACATCAATTAACCTATCCTGCATGTCTTTGGATGGTGGGAGGAAGCCGGAGCACCCGGAGAGAACCCACGCAGACACGGGGAGAACATGCAAACTCCACACAGAAAGGCCGGGGCAACCGGGGTTTGAACCCATGACCTTCTTGCTGTGAGGCGACAGTGCTAACCGCTGCACCACCATGCCGCCCGAACCTAAAATCAGTGGAGTAAAAATGTAACGTTAGAGGGAAAAATGCAATCTCCGAATTGTACTCGTCACTGATTATGCAAATGTGATTACTTCCTGGTTTTGACGTGGGACATGAACCCAGGTCTCCCACACTGCTGAGCAATATCCATCCGGTCACGCCACAAGAGAAAGTAAACAAACTGGAGCCAATTAAAAAATGTCTTATATGAGATGGTGCTTGTCAGTGAGTCGACATAATGTGGCCGATCCCAGGGTACTGAAACACTCAAAAACAACATGCCGTCTTCCGGTGTGATCATGTTGCAGATTTGCTAGCTTGGTTAACATTAATGCATTCTGTGCCTCTGGTTGGTAAATGGACATCAGTCAGATCTCCTTTTCCTTCGTGCTTTGTTCTAAAAATGCTTTCCCAAATCTCTGTTGCAAAAGGACATGACACCTGTGTGTGTCTTTACATATAATATGTTTTGATCATCAATTTCAAAGCTGTATTGTATTTTGGGAGATGATGATTGTCATGGTAAAAGGTTCCCAGTGGAGCAATTTTGTATGGCTGGACACACCATTTAAGATCTGAAAAAGAGATGTTGGATTAAAGACATCGTAAAGCAAGAAAACATCAATGTTATACGTATATTTCACTGTTGCCTGCCTTTTTTTTTTTTGCAGTGTGGATGTGGCAAATTATGTCATGCAAACCAATATACCTGTACAGTATGCTACGCTAGAAGAAAATCTCCATTACACTTTACAATAACGTTCCCTTTGTGAAGGATTTCTAAGTGTTAATTAATGACTCAAATTAAGTCACTTACAAATGCAAAATCATTGATATTCTGTATAATAACACCATGCATAAAATAGATGATTTTAATGCAATACCTGCCAAATAGATAGCCATTTTACTTGTAATAACATTTAATAAAAGCTGAATAACACATATTAAACATTAGTAACCTACAAAAATGTGCTTTGAGGCAAAGTGGACACATTTATTAATGAGCTGTCAACATTACAAACCTGGCCTTTAAGGTAGGTAACTACCTTACTATAGGTAACTATGACTAGGTAAGTTGGGACACCACTCGGAGGAGCACCATTTTTATACATCAACATGACAAAGTGACAACACAACAAGACATTACAGTAAGACATGTAAAAACAAAGCAGACTGTAGCAAAATGACACAAGTACTCCTTTTATCCTCACTGTTGTAATCTATTTTTGCTGCATTGTGACAGAGCATGAACAAAGCCCTTAACAAAGGGCACATTAATATAAAGTAATGCCAAAATCTTATAAGCAGCGAGTGTGTGCGCATATCTGTGTGAATGTGTGTGTTTGCTCGTCCACACATTTTTCCCAATGATTGTATTACAGTAAACACCTTCTTACCCGTTATTATTGCCAAAACTCTCATCATTCGTCACTGTGGATTTTGCCTCTTTGACACTGGCTGGGTTGTTTGCAATGAGCTATTTGTCCTGGGTGGGGTGGGACCGCTCTGGAGCATCGGGTGGGGAGAGAGTGTCATGTTTTACAGCGGCTGGTGCTAAATAGGCCCTCTGCCATTAATCTACACTCCTCCATTGAAGAGAGAGAGAGAGAGAGAGAGAGATCGTGGGCCAAGCTGGTGAATGTCTAAACAGACCTGCAGTCATGATTTATAAAGCCTATCCTCCATTAAAGATGCACCACAGCCTTTACACACCGGACAGTTAAGGACACTCGGCACACATTGCTAACATACGGACACAGGAGTGCAGTTTTGAAAAGATATGAGTTGACCCCCCCCCCCCCCCCCCCCCCCCCCACCCCACCCACACACACACACAAGAGCAGTTTAATCAAGGATAAAAGCAAAGGTTAGAGCATCTATTTACAATAATTACAAACCTGCTATTAAGTAAGATGGAGAACCATATTTGATTGTTATTGAAAAGCCACATTGTCAGAATCAACTCTTTGTGTGTAATGTGTGTATATGCGCATGTCTATATTCCCGAATATATGTGTGTGTGTGTGTGTGTGTGTGGGTTTGGGGGGTTTACAAGGACATTTTTTAGGTTACAAACTGGTAATTACAAGGGTATTATGCTGTAAATGTGGTTTATGAGGACATTTCAAGTGTCCCCATATTTCAAATCGCTTAAATAACATACTAAACAATGTTTTTTTGAAAATTAAAAAATGCTGAAAGTTTTTTGAGGGTTAGGGGTTGTGTTAGGTTTAGGGTTTAGAATATAAAGTTTGTAGAGTATACAAATCATTATGTCTATGGAGAGTCCTCATAAGGATGAGTGAGTTGTGTGTGTGTGTTGTGTGTGTGTGTTTGTGTGTCCGTGTGTTTGTGTGTGATTGTGTGTGTGAGTGCATGTTTGTGTGTGCGTGTTGTGTGTGTGTGAGTGCGTGTGTGTGAGTGCGTGTTTGTATGTGATTGTGTGTGTGAGTGCATGTTTGTGTATGTATGTGTGTGTGTGTGAGAGTTTGTGTCTGTGTGTGTATGTGTGTGTGTGTGTGTGCATGTTTGTGTATGTGTTTGTGTGTGTGTGTGTGTGTGTGTTTGTGTGTGTGTGCGTGCGTGCGTGCATGTGTGCGCGTGTGTGTATGTGTGTTTGTCTGGGTACATGTGTGAGCGAGTGAGTAGCTCTGTTCTGGCAGAGGTAATCCATCCTTTGTGCTGAAATTCTCCATCTGTATCAGTTCATTGAGAGCACATTGGCCCTGGGGTCTGTAACAGAGCTGGACTCTGTCTGACAGGTCAGTGTGTGTGTATGTGTGTGTGTGTGTTGGGGGGCAGGGGCAGTGGACCATGGGAAAAACACCGCCCTGCACCTCTCTGTAGCACTTGTTCCACCCCACTTCACACACACACCAAACATGGGCCACTTGTCACTGACCCCTTCCGCTCTCCCTATGCCCACTCTGTCTCACCCTTCATGGCCTCATCTCTGCATATGTTTTCTTAACATTAACGCACCTTACACCACACTCTGAACTCTTTCTGCAACTAAATGTCTAGAACGTAGCCCTACACTTTAGACATTTTATCCCCGACATAGACTTTAAAATTAGCTCCCTTTTTTAAAAAGCACAAAATGTATTATTATAAATGCCAATCTTTTTAAGGCGGGTAAGGTTTTGGGAAACATAGGGTTAATGGATGTGGTGTGTGTGTGTGTGTGTATGTGTGTGAATCCACACCTTAGTTGTGTCTAGACCTCTGTAACCAATATTAAAGTGAGCCCTGATTAGAAATTTACAGAAGAAAAAAAAAAAACATAATATTATGTATGAAATGAATCATTAACATGGACCATTAAGTTCTCTATTTTCATTTAATTGAATTTGTCAGCAGTATCCTCTTTAACTGAAAGCCACTCATAACTGCTAAATTAAATAATAATTAAAGATACAACTATCAGAGGATTTGAGGGGAAGTCAGGGAGCATTTATTTCCGATCCAAGGCGTAATTTATTCAAATTATATAGAAGAGCGATTGAGAAAATTAGATGCATATTCCTTTCAGGCCTTAAAAGGAGAAAAACGCAACAAGTTTTTTTTTTTTTATCAGAATTACTCACAGTTATATCAGTGCAGAGTGCTTACCGTTCTAATAAGATATGTAAGATTGTATTTTTAATTAATTAAATCCCATACAGAAATCCACTATATGGTTAAATAAGAACACAAAACACACACACACACACAATCACACACACATACACACACACACACAAACACACACACACACACACACACACACACTCACACACACACACACACACGCACACACACACACACAATCACATAAACACACTCACACACTCACACACACACACACTCACACACACACACACACACACACAATCACACTCACACATACATATATATATATATATATATATATATATATATATATATATACTCAAATTCCACTAATATTTGGGGAAATATGTTACAAATAGGACAACAGCCTTCTTTTTTTTTAATATGAAATTTGAAATATGTTGCATATATGTACAAGTATGAAAACCACATATGAATATGCACAATATATGTGTTTTGCATATATTGCCATATATCACATTTCTGTATGGGATAGTTCATTTTATTGTTATTTATTTATTGATTTATTTGTTTCATATATTACAGTAATTTTATCAATAGCCTTAATCATTCTTTTTTCCATTCAGAGATAAAAAATAAAAAAAAACAACAACAACAACAAAACACACACACACACACACACACACACACACAAGACCTATTTTTGTGAGAAGCAGATACTTTCAGAAAAAAACTAAACAAATTAAATGATGTAAAATATATATATATATATATATATATATATATATATATAGGCCCTGGGGTGTGTTGATATGCAAGAGGGACAGCATGTTATGTGGAGCTTGATGCTGCTCCAAGAAAAGTCAGTAGTGAAAACAGGAAGTGAGTAGGAATTATGTAGTAAAGAAGAGGTGGACAGGATGAAAGACAGAAACAATAGTAGAGTTGCTAAGGGTGGACGGGGATATTGGGAAAGATTGATGAGGGAGAGAGAATTAGTGTAGCCAGCAGGGGGAGGCACGGCTAAAGAAAAGTCCACTGCAGCACCAGCCTGTGTGTGTGTGTGTGTGTGTGTGTAAGAGAGAGAGTGAGAGCTATAAAGAGAGAAACATATACACACTCACACACATCTGTCTCATAACCCAGATACGTCCGAGGCATACTTGTTTGAAAATCTTACGGATCCACATTGGCTGTTAGGGTAGAATGTCACACAGTTTACGCAGGCAACGAATGGCACAGAGAATGACTCTGCAAGCTGAAGTGTGATAAGATGGGCTGTTTGTTTGTGTGTGTCTGAGTGCTTTATGTATGTTCCTGTGTAATCTGTGAACACACACTGCATATTTACTTCCAAACACATGAATATTAAAATTATGGGTGGCATGTCACGGTTTTACTTATTCGACCTGCCACTCCATGGCACTTACACCTGTTGCCTGGCCTCCGGGTTTCTCTCTGCCATTTTGTTAACACCACCTCTACCCCTACTTCTCTCTCGCTCAACCTATATGTGTTTTTAATGCGTATATGTAGGTGAGTTTTCATAATGCTGCTTGTTTGGAATACAATATGACTCATCAGGTTGTTCAGGTAGGCAGTGAGAAAAGTGACAGCTTTAACCCACTCATTCAGCTGCTGGGCCTGTGTATGTGTGTGTTAGTTTAAGAGTGACAGAGGGCAAAAAAGGAGCTGGACAGAGAAAGAGAAGTAAGAGAGAGACGGAAAAATTTTAATAATAAAGGTAGATGAAGTGAGTTTATTGTATTTATTTTTGACTGAAACACATTAATCCCCAACCCTATACCTAACCTTATACCTAAAAAATAACTTTGGTTATTTATATATTAGTAATACAGTGATGCAATCTACACAAAAGTGCTGCCGAGCTGCAGGAAGGAGTGTGATCGACAGACCCCGCCTCCGGATCAAACCCTTCTCTGAGCTCCTCGACAATCACTGGCCAAATCACTGCGATGAAATCAACATTTATATACATTTTTATGTATTATTTTAAGTAATATTAAAGGAAATATTAAGAACGGAAACAGGAAATCGGATGGTAAAAGAGTGGAACAAAACGCGGATTCGAACAACGGCCACTAGGACAACAGTACACGATCACACACCGTCTTTACACCCCACATCACTGCAGCGACATCTACCATTAGTGTTTCGTTTTAGTTTTGCAGTGTGTGGCAGATGCTATTTACATCGGGTTGCAAATAGACACTCTGAATTAAAAACCACACATAAGCAGGATCATAAATAGTGTTCCCATAGCGTCAGCTACTGACACAGTGTCGAAGTAACTGATTTGAAAAACTGCTTTCCTACCTCCTTACACCGGCTGTGAATGCAGCATTTTTTCTGATTTCGGGCAGAGGTCAGTGGAAATTCAGGGCTTAGCTGAAATCTCTGTTGATTTGTATGATGCCATTCTTTGAAGAAATATTGGAATACAGCACACTTTTTACTAAAAGTTTAAAGGTTACATTTGTAAGCTCTCGTTTATAGAAATTCACCTTTAAATATTTCTGGAACTAAAAATAGAAGTTCCAATTAACTTCTGTTTCAGCCTCAGATACACTAAAAGTTCAGTGGTTTTCTACTATAAACACTATGTACTGTCAAACATGTTCTTTTGTCCTGTTCAGCTTTCTGTAGTTCAATGAATTGTTTAAAAAATGTGTATGTGTTTGAAGTTAGTTTAGAAGTTAGCAGATTGTGAATAGGCCAAATTAGGTGCAATTAAGTATTTATGAATTTGTCTTATTGCCCTATAAAAGTGGTTCTCGAATGTTTTTTCTTCAGGACCCATATTTTACATTTGACATCAAGTTGGGACCAAAACTGTTTATTTTCAAGTAATTACTGTAGTTACTGTAATCAAATTATTTTTAGTAAAAACGTAGTGTAATACATTACGATTTAAATTTGCGTAATCAGATTATAGTCACTGACTTTCAATTTAGTTAATTACTTAATATAACATATTTAATACATTTTTTGAATATTTGTGTAGGATGACTTATAATTAAATAATTAAAACAGGAATTAGAGCAAAAAAAGAAAGAAAAGAATGCAACTTATAAGTAACTTTATTAGTAATGTGATTACTTTTACATGAAGCAATGAGTACTGTAATCTACATTTTTAGATAAGTAGTACTTTGTAGGGGATTACTTTTTTGAGTAACTCACCCAAAACGGAGATATGGGCTTAATAGAAAAAGTTATAATTATGTAAATAAAACAACAACATAAAAGAACAACAGATGTGAGATTTGGTAGCCTAAAAACATCGAACAAACAATGGACAAAATATTGCTGTAGTATAACCAAAATACCATTTTCATTGAATGCACTGACTTTGATGAAGAAATGGGAAGGGTTTTCTCACTCCATTTAAAATTTGTTAAGCCTATTTATATTGCTACCATAACAATTTGTTGCATTTTATTTTTAGCATTTAGTATTTAGCATTTAGCATCAGAACAGACAAGTTGGGAACCACTTCCCTACACTATGTGTGTGTTTGTGTATGTAGATGTTGCTCCCTCCTCCCCTCATACCTTCTGAATAAAAGGCTGCGTTTGCTAAGTGCAGATGGATCCATTTCACCATGGAACTGCACACACAAAGCCTGGGAGTGCAGCTCTCATGCCACTGCTGGGTATCTCTTACGCCCTCTCACATTTACCATCCTCTCTCTCCGCACTGACCGAAAGGTGACACTGTGGATGGGCCAGTAGATAGGCTCAACTCAATAACACACCGCCCAGGAAAAGACTAGGCCTCCCTTCTGTTTTACACTCAGTCTTTTTCTTTCTCCCTTTCTCTGTTATCCTGTCCATGGCTCCGCCACAGCGAATGCTCTAGAAAATTCCTCAGACAGAGTCCTCACACTTTCTTAGTCACACTAGGGTGAGTGGAGGGAGGGGGGGACATCTAGAGCGATGTTAATCGTTCCTCTCTCTCTCTGGCGGTGACGGCACACGTGACTCGACAGTGTTCTGCTGTGTTCTGCTGGGCCGAGGATGGTGGAGATGAGTGGCACTCAGATGAGTGAACTGGCAGGAAATAGCCAGCGCTGTGACCAGGAACTCTATTAAAAATGACACTGCACACTTTGATTGCCATGACTGGGCAGCCAAGTTTAAGCACCCCTTAACACAAACACACATACACCATTTCTCCAACATTTTGTTTCACTTTCATGCACAAAAACCCACAGGCATGCATGCACACAGAGTAACTTCTCCTTTCTATTTTAAAAAATTAAAAAGTCTGTAAAAGTAGTGGATGCAATGGTCCTTTTGGCCTCATTTCATAAGACACTGAAAAAACAATACATGAACGTGTTGTTGAAAAACACAGGCTGTGACCATAACCTAAGTGCCTCACTGCCCAGTCAATCAATGACTGTATGAGCAGTGGAAACTTTTAAGCTAGATGTTTCTCCTAAGGTCACATAACAACATGTCTAACAATCTAACACAAATTCAAGAGAGCTTTAGAGATAACCAAGCAACAAATTTTATATTTAGTAATGTCTCAGTTATGACTCGGTTACCTTGGTTGCCTGAAAGGAGAGAAAGAGAAGCTGCGTCAGTAGCTGATGCTATGGGAACTCCTCCCAGAAGTGACCATCTCTGAGGCCTGTATGCAATCACACCAATCTCATTGGCAGATATTGCTTGGCGCTCTGCCCCTTATGCACGTATCATCACGAGCATATAAACCGGAGCACAGTGCCATTTCATCAGGATTTTTCAGCTAAAAGTATGAGCCATCTCTTGGTTCATTAACAGTGAAAAATCAGTAGTGCAGCAAGCTACTTGACCTTTATTACACCACAACTCATTCCCAACTTGAGGCTGGAAGAAATTGCTGTGTACACTCTAAATCTTAATTACAAAATTACAGTAAGTACAGTCGCTTCGTCAACCCCCATATTTAAATTCACCTTTAAATATTTCTGGAACTAAAAATAGAAGTTCCAATTAACTTCTGTTTCAGCCTCAGATACACTAAAAGTTCAGTGGTTTTCTACTATAAACACTATGTACTGTAAAACATGTTCTTTTGTCCTGTTCAGCTTTCTGTAGTTCAATGAATTGTTTAAATAATGTGTATGTGTTTGAAGTTAGTTTAGAAGTTAGCAGGTTGTGAATAGGCCAAATTAGGTGCATTTGAGAAAAATAGTTGCTTGATTTGCCAAGGTTTGTGTGGTTCATGGCATCATGTCTTAAAGAGTTTGGAAGAAGTGCAAACACCCTGGCAAGTTTTCAAATTTCCATATGGTGATATATATATACATATATATTAGGGCTGTCAATCGATTACAATTTTTAATCAAATTAATTACATGCTGTCCCGGTTAATTAATCGCAATTAATCGCATATATAAATATTTGCTCAATATATAATGATGAAATCATGATACATAGTTATCTTTCAATATTTAACAATTATATATATATATATATATATATATATATATATATATATATATATATATAATTCAAGAAAGTGGCATTCAACTGATACTGTTGTAAAAAAACAGCACCATCACTATTTGAAAAAGCAATTTTTGTTAAAATCTAGGAAGGCCCCATTTCAAGCAGCCATAACTCCATCACCTTATCCTTGAGTAAGCATGCAAATTTACTAATTTGGTACTAGAAAATCACTTGCCATTCTATCAAACACATCTGAAAGCTATTTGGTTCATTAAATGAAGCTGAACATTGTCTTTGTGTTTATTTTTGAGTTGCCACAGTATGAAATAGACTGGCATGTCTTAAGATCAATATTAGGTCAAAAATGGCAAAAAAGAAACAGCTTTCTCTATAAACTCGTCAGTCAATCATTGTTTTGAGGAATAAAGGATATACAATGCTTGACATGTTTCAAAAACTGAAGAATTCATACTAAGGTGAAACGCTACAGTCTTCAAAGACAAAGCACAACTGTCTCTAACAAGGACAGAAAGAGATGTGGAAGATGTGCAACTAAACAAGAGGATAAGTACATCGGAGTCTCTAGTTTGAGAAATAGACGCCTCACATGTCCTCCGCTAACAGCTTCATTGAATTCTACCCACTCAACACCAGTTTCATGTACAAGAGTAAAGAGAAGACTCAGGGGTGCAGGACAGGAAGAATTGCAAAGGCACTTTTGAAACAGAAAAACAAAAAGAAAAGGTTGGAGTGGGCAAAGAAACACAGACATTGGGCAACAGATAATTGGAAAAGAGTGTTACGGATCTTAACCCCATTGAGCTTTTGTGGGATCAGCTGGACTGTAAGATGTGTGAGAAGTGCCCGACAAGACAGTCACATCTTTGGCAAGTGCTACAGGAAGTGTGGGGTGAAAGGTCAAGTGCTACAGGAAGTGTGGGGTGAAAGGTCAAGTGCTACAGGAAGTGTGGGGTGAAAGGTCACCTGAGTATCTGGACAAACTAGCCGCTAGAATAACAAGGATCTGTAAAGCTGTCATTGCAGCACTTGAAGGATTTTTTTGATGAGAACTCTTTGAAGTAGTTTAAGAAGTTCTGAAAAAAAAATCAAATTGTAATAGTATTTTTTTCACATTATTAATGTCCTGACTATACGTTGTGATCAGTTGAATGCCACTTTGGTGAATAAAAGTACCTCATTCCAAACTTTTGGCAGCCAGTATATAATTATTTAAATATAACTGTTTATTATTATTTAATCATTATATATTGAATTATTTTTATTTGAGTGACTTTCTCACCAAACATTTATATATGTGATTAATTGTGATCAATTAGATTAATTAATCAGCATACCATGCAGTTAATTTGACAGCCCTAATTTATTTATATATATTAAGATTCAGCTTGTACGTATAAAATGTAGACACTGTGTTGACTTTTCTATAATCCACACAGAACCGTTCAGACCTGTCGCACTTAGGAACTAGAACAACCGGGCTGGACCAATTGCTATGGGATTCCTCTATTACCCTATATCGAGCATTGCATCCAATTCTTCCAGAACAATTTTCTTTTTGTGCTTGGGCAAACAGTAGGGACGGCTACGTACCACCACCCATGGCTTGGTCTCTATGTGGTGCTAGATGAGGTTCATATGACTCGGTAGAGGGGAAAATTAATCTGCAAATTCCTGTTGCAACTTGGCAATCTCTGCGACTTGATACATTAAGAGGTGGTCTCCACCACTGACTGGGGTGATATGATTAGGTTTTGTATTCACCTCTGGACTGAGCTACGCCCTCTCCTGAATAACCATAGCCAACAAAACAGGGACTACCTCTCTCACCAATTTCAGGAGGTTGAGGTGATATATTTGAAGTGTGCCCTCTCTGTCGGTTCGCTTTACCTCATAATCGAGTCATTGTGTGACCTCAAAGAGTCCTTGCCACTTGGCGAGTAATTTGGAGCTCAATGTGGGTGCAAATTCCCACAGCCGAGCTCCCCTGTTATACAGTCGGCTCTGTCGTTCTTGAACTTGGAGCAAATTCTCCTGTGTTAGTTGCCCCAAGATGCAGAGTTTTGCTCTAAGATCAAGAATGTATTGAAATTAATTCTTACCAGCTGAAGGTCCTTCCTACCATGTTTCGTGTATGACATCAAACACGCTGCGTGGGCAGCACCCATTCAAAATGGCGAAAACCCAGTGGAGGCTTGTGGGACCTCTCATACTAGGGATCGAGACATTTGTCCCAAACGCTCCACCAGGCCATCTGTTTGTGGATGGTAAACGCTGGTGCAAATATACTTAATAACCAATAATTCATGAAGCTCACATAGTATCCGTGACATAAAGGTTGTGCCCTGATCGATGAGGATTTCTTTCAGAATCCACACCCGGGAGATTATTGTGAAGAGTGCCTCCGCAACACTACATGCCAAGATGCTACGTAGAGGCACTGGTTCCGGATATCACATTGTATAATTCACTAGGATTAACACAAAGCGATGTCTGCATGCTGACTGCTTTAATGGCCCAACAAGGTCCATGCCAATTCTCTCGAAGAGGACCTTGATCAGTGGAAGGGTGTGCAGTGGCACTTTTGTTGTGACCAGTTGTGGATTATAATGAGCCGCCTGGAACACCATTTCCCTGCATTAAGAGCTGGGTTGTATGTCGCACGAAATGAACGTGCGACACCTGGCTGGAGCTGTTGACCATCGATCACTCTCACTTGTTTGAAGGCATACTTGAGGGTTTCGTCTCATGACTGATCCAAAGGGAAATCCCCTGAGGATGGGATGGGCTGCAGCCTTTCCCCCACTCACATCATCCTGGACATGGAGCTGACAAAGATGGCACTGGCTCTCCCTCCCCTGTCAGAGGATGGCACACTTCACATCTCAATGCTTTTGTGCAGGACCAATCCGTGCAGAGACAGGTGTTAGACACAATCTAGCTTTTAGATTACCGCTTTTCCTCTCTCCGGACGGACGCTTGACCATACCCCCACTCCACAGTTACTTTTTGTTCTTCCTATACATAAATACGTATATATATATATATATATATATATAGAGAGAGAGAGAGAGAGAGAGAGAGAGAGAGAGAGAGAGAGAGAGCACTTTAGTGTACAGATGGCCAAAAGAAAGTCCTGTGTAGGCCTGAAGTAAAAAACTTCCTGGTTCATGAATGACTTTCAAAAGCGATCAAACAGACATTCACGTGGTTTGGAGAAGCAGGGTTTGAGAGTGTCTCTGGGGTAGCCTGCCCATTAAAACAGCACTTCATAGACGGCGAGTGAGCCAATTAATTCTGCTGGGGGCTATGCTCCCAGGTTGGGATTTGCTTATGGTGATAAATTGGCACTTTGTATCCATGCTAAACCACCTCCATTTCTCTCTTATTCTATGGTTTGCCAGGTCCGTGGATGATGTCACAGGGCATATGATGATTAGGGGATGCCTCATGTCCCGTTGTCACAGGGTCAACTCTGCACTGCATGTGTGAAATTAATTAAAATCTGGCTCATGTCACAAGTTGTGCTAATGCTAATACCGTCCAACAAATAGCTGTGTGGTGACCTGCAGAATTAAACGAACTAAGACAGCAAGACCTAACATGAAATAGGTTAACAGTATTAATGCTAACATTCAATATAGAAATTCCGTTCAGTAATGCTAAAATATTCAATATAAATGCACAATAAATAAAAGGTATAGTGCATCTTACTTCAATTGAGACTTGGTGTAGCATTTTTAGCATGGAAAACATTTCCTACAATAGAGAATTTATCTACAGTGGGATTCAAAATATATATAATGAAATATTAAATCATTTTTTACATAATACATATTTGTTATTAATACTAAACATTGTTTATTATAGTTTTGCTAATTATGTACAATTACAAATTATATTATCAGCATACCAGTTTGACTGAAATTGACTGAATTTAAAAATATAATTTTTTTAGTATTTGGTATATCCTCCTTTTGCTTTGATGTCAGCAAGCATTTGAGCTGCCATGGCCACTGTTTGACATGCTAATAGTAATATTTTCAATGGTAAGTGGGTATTCTGTTGGTGTCACACCAAAATTCATACTCAAAATACTTATAGGGTGAGTAAACAAGCAAATTCAATGCTAAATGTTTTCATTTGACAAAGGTTCAGATGTTGCTCTTAGCAGCGATGGGTTAATAAGCTCTTCTGTTTGCTAAAGTACTGTTCAACCCTGCAGCCACCTATTTCCTGAATTGACCTGTTTGGATGTGCATTAATTTGAAAACGGCAATGTGAAGAAACCTCCATATTACCCTCATCCCATGATCTTCTCTCCTGTGCCTTAGTCTGTAAATCTATAAAGCTCAAAGTCAGCTTTTAGATTCCAGAGCTCCATTTCTCCTAATGAAGACATGTGGTCTGCGTTTACTTTCTCATTTTTATCTTTATCTCCCCTCTCTCCTTCCTCTTTCTCATGAAAGAGACTCTCTATTGTATCTCTCATCTGAACTGTGGAGTGGTTAGAGGGGCTGTTGTGGAGAGAAGGGGGAGGTGGTGTGGGGATTGAGGGATTGGAAGAGCATGGGGAAATTTTCTCATGCAGGAAATGTCCTTATTCCCCCCTGTTATTTCACATAAAGACAGTTTCTCTGAACACAAGCTTGGAAGTAAGTCATGGTCAACTGGCTTTGCTTTATGAATAGAGGAAACAGACAACAACAGAAACCACAACAGAAAATGAATCGTCACTGATATGATTTACAGATAATAGTCAAGTGATCCTGCAGCATGTGTGTACACACAGTGCTGAAGAAGTTTGCCTTTAATTAAATCAACCATTGGCTACATCCATCAGCTTGCTGTATCTTGGTATAGCGTGGCAGTTGTAGTAAAACATTTATTTTAATGCACTGCAATGTAAGAATCAGAAATATATTTTTTTTTTCAAGAGATCTATGATAATGCCAATATAACTAATCTGTTTCTTGAAATAAGTATAATTTTCAAAAGACTGAATAATGGCTTTTGTGAACCTGACTAGCATGTTCGGGGTGAAATGGCAGGGCCATCAGACTGACAGTTTCCCCAAGTGCTGCTGACAGAGTTCCCCGCCTGGCTTTTGTCAACTTTTAACACTTTGGATTTGTCAATCGACTCAGTGGCCTGAAGAGGCCTTCTCATTGTGCGATGCGGCTTTTGGACGCTGCCAAGCAAGCTGCATGGCAAAGGCTTTAAGAAAGAACACAATGAGCTTTAAAAAACCTGGCTACCTGTGAAACAAAACCAGGAACAGGCGGGAAAATATCCACCCGAGAGAGAAAAGAAAGGACAAAAAAATGAGTGTCACCATCTGACGCTCTCCTTGTTTTTTTCCACAGCCAACTCTCTGAGTACTATGAGTGAATGACAGCATGAGAGAGTGTGTGCATGTGTGTATAAGGCAGGGGGTGGGGGTGGTGGGGTGTTTGGGTTCGATCACGTAAGCCTTGAATCCTTGTCATCAACCCCTTCAGTATGAATAGGCCTAATGAATGCGGCTAAGTGGTAAGAATCCATGGTCAGCAGCATCAAGGCAGGTAAAACCGCCCAGATTTAATTGGGAGCAGGTATTGGAGTCTGTATTACTTTAATTGGGTAGGGGTGCTCTAAATGAAAAAAGACAAAGTATAATGGCCAAATTGAGGCACACAATAGCACTTAGCACTGGATTGTATGCAATCGCTAATCTGCCGAGGAATGAGGCAATTCTGTGACATTTTCTCAGTGAAACCAGCTGCACTGAGCTTGTCCCTTTTGTTCCCCTTTGGGAAAATGCAAGATTGAAACAGAAAATACCTTTACCCGGGCAATCATTTGCCACATGTAGAAAGCGGATACAGCAGTGAGGGTAGGGAAAAAAGAAGGGATCTATATGGTGGAAGACAGGATGGAGAGGGAGATAAAGGCTGAAAGTGGGGCCAGTCACGGTCAGCCGTGTAGGAATACAGTGAGCGACAGACGAGCCTGCCAGGGAGGCTGGCCAGAGTTTAGAGGCAGGAATTTGATGTTTAAAAGACATGAACAGTAATAATTGAAAGAATACAGGTGTTTAGGAGTTAGGTTTATCATTAATATTGACAGGCAGCACACTGAGGTCTAATTTAAACACCAAGGTCTCTCCATTGACCACTTTGAATGCCTTCAATTAGCGTGTAAACAAAGACTCTGTCCATTTATTGAGACTATATGCGGTTAATGTCACATTTGAAAGTGACTTAAAAATGGATAAAATCATGCTGTATCTGGACAAAAATATTTGTTGCAAGGGAAAGTAGGTCATAAGCTTCCCAGCAAGTTCCTGGGCATGGATAATCACATATATCAGACTTGTGTCTGGTATGATTATTTGTTTTGATGTTTCTGTATGTGGATGTAATTGGTGTCTTGTATGGGATGTGCCACTTGACTGGCTTGGTAGTTTTTAAAAATTCAGCTATTAGTGTGCTGGGGGCAATATTTTGTTGGTTGTATCTAGTATTCCGTGATTACTGACCTGTGTTTTGGCTGCCCTTTGCATTTATAGGTATTTGACATACAAATATACAGTTCTTTGAAGAATACTGATGTAACAGACCATTTTGCAAACATCTGAAGTGACAGGCTATTCTTATATGTCAATTAATTTCATGCTTTCCCTCTTCCTGCAGTGTGCAGCAGGAAGAATGCTTTTGCTATTGGTTAACATTCATGCCGCCAATGGAAGCATAAACATAGTTCTAGCAGGAAGACTCAGGATCTTTACTCATTCATTCAATTCAGGCAGCTCATCCAAATACAATCCAGTCTCTGCTTTCTAAACTCTGCACAGCTGTCTTTCATCACTCATATGCATCCATTGTTTTCACCCCCCTCCACCCCATAACCACAGTTTGGGTCCCATCTTGCCTTTGGGGTAAGGTCCTCTCCCCCGCTGTAATTGTCTTTCTGGCAGGATCTGACAGTTCAAGCAAGTATCTGAGCGCTGAACCGTAGGATGGGGTTTACGCCAAATTAACTAAATATCTCTTCATTCATATTAATTCCAATCGTTAATTAATTCCTTTCTAATAAAAATAAGATGAATGTAAAATCTGAATGTCTGTCTATATTCTGTTGTGCTCCTGGCTCAATGTAACATCCTGAGCATCCAGGTAAGCCTCTTGTTCAGACCTTAAAGGAATAGTTTACCCAAAAAAATTAACTCTGTCATCATTTACTGTC
The DNA here is from genome assembly GCA_032164185.1 of Moxostoma hubbsi. Taxonomy (NCBI): domain Eukaryota; kingdom Metazoa; phylum Chordata; class Actinopteri; order Cypriniformes; family Catostomidae; genus Moxostoma; species Moxostoma hubbsi. The sequence goes on along the minus strand of JAVLUX010000017.1, from coordinate 1,934,926 downwards.
CATCATGTTTTCCAAACACATATGACTTCATAATATGAAGTTAAAAAACAACACAAACAACACAAAAAAACCCTATTGTGATCAATATCAAATCTTGTTCACTGTTCCTTCTGAAGTTATACAATCACTATAGACTCAAATTTAAGTTGTCATTCGCTTTCAAAGCAAATCATTGATACTCAACAACCAAATCCAACATGGTGACTTAAAGGTATAGTTCACCCAAAAATGAAATTCTTTCATTATTTACTCACCCTCATTATATTCCAGGTGTGTATGACTTTCTTTCTTCAGCAGAACACATTTGAAGAAAAACAGAATAATATCTCAGCTCAGTAGGTCCTTAAAATGCAAGTGAAAGACGATATATCATTTGAAGCTCCAAAAATCACAGACAGTCAGCATAGACGTCATCCATACAACACCAGCTGTTAAATTTATGTCTTTTAAAGCGATGCGATCGCTATTGGTGCGAAGATGATAAATATTTAAGTACTTTTTAAAACTCTAAATCATGCTTCCATTCTGCAGCGGTATACACGTGTGACGTAATCACATTAGCATTTGAAACACATGAGAACTGAGGCATGTGCGTCACAACAGGAAGACCAGAGCTGTTTACTAGTGAGAAGGAAGATCGCTATACAGTAGCTTAGTTGGTTTTTGTTTAGATCTGTATTTATCGGTTTCTTTACTTACAATGGTGCATTTGTGTGCTTATCCTGGGTGTCTCAACCGAGTGGAGAACGTGAGATTACCTCTGTATCACTGCAATGTGAATACATCACAATATAGACCTTGTGATCTCCACCCTCTCCTGAAACTTTCTGGAAGTAATGATTTAGAGTTAAAAAGTACTAAAAGTTCTGCTTTAGTTAGGTCTGCCAAAACCGGAAACACTTCTCATAATCATTAACTCTGCAATAAATTGAATTGCATGTACAGTAACATTTTCCTATTTGTTTATTGTCTCATGCTCGGGATTCATATCCCGAGGTTACCAGAGCCGGTCAGATCCAGCTCCATTCCTGCTTGGTGTCTGACTCCACTGCTACGTTTTTCTGAGTGATGATGACTAACTACAGCCAGCACCAGCTAGACATCACTTAAGTGTACTTCGATGGACTACATAGGATGCCAACTCCAACTATAATACATGGGACACTTCATATGCCACTGCCTGAATCTTGGACTTTAGGATGGACCTCAACAAACCTCACCGAAATATTCATTACATTACATTTATTCATTTGGCACACGCTTTTATCCAAAGCGACTTACAAAAGAGGAAGAACATAAGCGAATCATCTTAAGGAGACAGTGGTACGAAAAGTGCCATACTACAAAGTTTCAGTATCATCACAATAGTATACAACTATTGAAATGACCTGCCGGTTGAACTGCGGTGCACCTCACTGATCTCTGCCTGCATCACCTTGGTCTAATGATGGACTACACTCTTAAAAGAAATACATAGACTATCAATTAATTGCCAACAAAGCCTTCATCAGCCAACTAACAGGGACAATGCATCTATGTGGACTTCTGCAGTTATTCCAGGATGGACTTCAAAGACATTAGTCATTAATCTTACAGTTCTTACCGAATCTTTGATTAATTACTGGATCTTAACACTTACTTAGTTCACAAATTTTTAAATGATGACTTGTACTATACACAAATAACTAATATTGGCATTGTATTCATGCTGTTTCACCAGAGGGGAACTGGCCTCAGTGAGCCTGGTTTCTCCCAAGGTTATTTTTATCCATTAACCAACATCTTATAAAGTATTGTGTTTCTTGCCACAGTCACCCTCGTCTTGCTCTCTAGGTGTTCTAAAGACATCTATTATTTAACTATTTTAATTTAACCGCTAGAGTCGTATCGATGACATTTATGCCGACTGTCTGTGATTTTAGGAGCTTCAAAAGAAAAATTGCCATTCAAGGACCTAGTAAGTCTGTTTTTCTTCAAATGTGTTCTGGTGAAGAAAAAAAAGTCATACATACTTGAGATATCGTGATGGTGAGAAAATAATGAGAGAATTTTCATTTTTGGATGAACTATCCCTTTAATAGTATGGTCACCCTGGTTCAATATAAGTCAGTTGCACCCTGGAAAACAGAAGACTGTGTGTGAGTCTATTTCTTAATTCAACAAGGTTTGTTGCCCCCAGCACCCTTCAACAGCCAATAATTAACTTGAATACAAAGTATAAGATTGTGATTTGAATATTTACTCAATATTGCTACTATACAGTATGTCTCGATCAAGTTGGTGCTCTCAAGGTATGGCTACTATTAAAAGTAGATTGAAGCTCACAGTTGAAGTTCATGCAAAGTAAGAACCTCTGTAGTACATATCCTCCAAGTTAAATCAATGTGATTCATTTGAATAATAGCTGTAGTGGTGATATCAGTAACTAAGAAGTTAGTATCACAGTGAGTACATTGTAGAAATGTTAGAAACACAGCAATACAAACAGTGATCGTTCCCTGTCTGTCTCTCACTTCGACGGTGTGTCGAAGAAGCGAGACTAGGGGTCTCTCTTGAGAGCCAATGAGAAGTTGTCAGACAGTATTTGCATAACCCGCCCCCGGACATACGGGTATAAAAGCGAGGAAATACTATGAGTTCATTCAGAAATTTTCTTCGGAGCCTTGGTCGTGTCAGCAGTCAGCTGCGAGTTACACACCTGTTCCTGTTCCTCTGACGCTTTGCTTGCTGTTGGATCTATGGCACACATCAGGCTTTTCTCCTTCTCTGCACGGAAGTGCAGTTTGCCCAGCGCAAAATTAAAAGAGTTTTAATTCTTAAAAGAGTATTTTCCTCTAAAAGAGCAATACACAGCGGCGTTGAACGTCCTTTTCAGGACGCATCTTTATAAAGATGCCATTCCGCCCCTGTGTAGTTCCTGGATGCGGTAGAGTGCTCTCCTCTTCAGGCGGCCACTGGCGTTGTCTCGTGTGTCTGGGTTGCGATCACACCGAGGCAGCGTTTGTGGATGGTTCATGCTCTCACTGTGAGAGCATGACCATGGCAACGTCCTTCTCCTTCTGGGACCTCCTTCTTCCCACGGGATTGAGGACGATGCCACTGGCGCTGGAGGCGATCTGGGGATGGCAGCGGGTGCAGCTCTGCCGGGTACGCCCCCTCTGACCACCCGCCCCCCGGCACGCTCATTGACTCCCATCCATGCTCGAGGCAACAGCGGCTCGCCTCACGGCCAGCCTGCCTATCCACTAGAGCTAGAAGTGGATGAGCACGCCGATGCATCGATGAGCGCGGCGTCTGATGCAGACGACTCCCCTGGGCTGCTGCCTTCGGGCTAGAACGCACAGGCTGAGGTGGACACGCAGCTGTCCAATATGCTTGCCTGAGCTGCCCGAGCCCGAGCGTGGGGCTGGACTGGAACCTCGCCGGTCTTCAGAGATCCCCCTTTGAGCCACTAGAATCAGCCGGACTCAGGGCCCTCTCCCTAAAGATGGCCCTGCTGATGGCGCTCGCCTCCATCAAGAGGGTCGGGGACCTGCAAGCGTTCTCTGTCAGCGACATTTGCCTGGAGTTCGGTCCGGCAGACACACATGTGATCCTAAGACTGCGACCGGGCTTTGTGCCCAAGGTTCCTACCACACCCTTTAGAGACCAGGTAGTGAAACTGCAAGCGTTGCCCCAGGAGGAAGCAGGCCCAGCCCCTTCGTTGCTGTGCCCGGTACGTGCCTTACGCACCTACGTGGACTGCACGCACGACTTCAGGCATTCTGAGCAGCTCTTTGTCTGCTTTGGTGGACAGCGGAAAGGGAACGCTGTCTCCAAACAGAGGCTCTCCCACTGGCTGGTGGACGCCATCCTGTTGGCCTACCACACCCAGGCCGTGCCCCCCCCCCCTTTGCAGGTCCGAGCACACTCAACAAGGAGTGCTGCATCCTCGTGGGCACTGGCTAGGGGTGCCTCTCTGGCAGACATATGCAGAGCTGCGGGTTGGGCAACACCCAATACCTTTGTGAGGTTTTACAACCTCAGGGTTGAGTCAGTCTTGTCCCGTGTTTTCTCAGGTCCGAGCCGGTAGAACTCGATACACGCTGACGGTCTGACCGGGTGAATCGCATGCGTCCAGCGGCCTTTCCCTCGGCCGAGGTAAAACAGTGTGCTTTTCCCTCCCAGGAGATCCCACTCACTCGGCTCCCTGGATGACTCCTCCCTAGCCCTGTGGGTCTGCAATTCAGTGGAGGAATTCGACCCTGCACTGGGAAAGGTGCTGCACAGATCAGGCCTCCTACGTGGACTCCTCCTGTGTGTATTTTCCGTGGTACGGTCACCTTACGAGCTGACCCCCGTCTCCCTTAGGCAGTTCCCGCTGCCCTCCAGTCGCCGTGTTGTAGCAACTCCCCCCTCTTCGAGGCTGGATCTACCACGCGCCACTCTTTCCCACATGTGACCGAAGAGGCCATGTGATGTATTTTGCCATGGTACCTCCCCCTTCCTGGGCAGGTGTGGTCTCCGCAGGGTCTTTTCCCCCTGAATGAATACGAAAATGGGTAAGACCCCCTTCCCGCGATAAGGGCCCCAGCCGTTTGGCTCTATGAGAGAAACATAGAGTGAAAAGAGGCCCGGCTAGGCTCAGCCCGTCCCAGGTTGGCAAGCGTCACCTTGTTCCCCTGCTTGGGTAACTAGAAGGATTCCGATGTCTTTTATGGGGCATTGGGGAAGGGTACGTGCAGTCGGACACAGCTGGTCATCCTGGTAAGTGAAATACCTGCCCGCTCCTGTGTCAGCAGTACATGTACACGGCTCAGTGGATGGCGTGATATGAAGTGGACACCTAGTGTCGCTTCTTCGACACGACGTTGAAGTGAGTGACAGACGGGGAACGTCTAGGTTACATATGTAACCTCCGTTCCCTAATGGAGGGAAGGAGACGTCATGTCCTAGTATTTCCTCACCTTTATACCCATATTGACGGGGGTGGGGTATGCAAATACGGCCTGCCAACTTCTCATTGGCCTTTTTTCATGCATCAGAGGCATATTCAGCGCTCAAGAGAGACCCCTAGTGTCACTTCTTCGACACAACGTCATCAGGGAACTCCATCAGGGAACGGAGGTTACATACCAGTGGGGATTTCTTTAAGACTGCAAGGGAAGCTCGGCTTCCCCTATGATGTCGAAAAAATAATGGTCAAATATGTACTATTGTGTAAACAATTTATTGACTAAAAATGCGTTAGAACATGTTCATCTCGAAAACCAGTTCGTTCAGAATCAGCTACATATAGCAGGTCGGCTGACTCGATTTCATTCTCATACATTCCCGTAGCGTCACAGTGCATTTCCCTGTTGAAGCCGAGCGTCCATTGACTTCAATGGGGCTGCTTTGAACAGTTTTTTTCAGTGCTCCGAAACTAGACGGTCATTGGATAAATGCTGCGATTATGTCCCGCCCACGGATGCTCAGCATCTCTGGGGGTGAATGAGGAGTGGGCTGGCCCGGACTCCGGGCTTCCGCGTAATGATTGGAGGATCTGTCGAAAGACTGCATCTTCTTTTGACTGACAGCGAATCTGTATTATAAGAAGTCGCTGAAGCTATTCGCGCTCAGTCCCATCACGAATTTCTCAAGTGTAGTCGAAAGACAAACTGCTGCAACCTATTTCTTGATATTTGTTTGGCGAAATTGCTAGTCAATTTGCATAATACATTTCACACAATTATACACCACATTCCTTGTTTCAGTTTTACCAAGTTTAATAAATTTTTTTAGATCGTTTGTTCATTCGTTCATGAAATGCAAGCAGAAAGAATTTCTCTTGTTTGTAAATTTTTTACGTAAAAATGTATTTATGAACGATGTAGTTTAGGGGAAAAAATGTATTTGAAATTCATGTACAAAAACAACATTGAAACAAATCATCATGTATACTGTTTGTTAGTCCATTTTTACATTAATTGTCACATCGAATTAAATGCAACTAAACGACATCTGAGCTTAGAGGAACATCCAAGTGGTTATTTGAGATTCTAACATTGTTTGGTTGAACACATCCTTCTTTCTTGGTTTATTAATATAATTTACTCTGTTTATGAATACATAATCATTGATGCTTTTATGTTGCATTCATTTTGCACTGAAGAACACGCTTCTTGGTTATACTTTTGCACTTTGAGAATTGGCGTTTGATTCGCTCGAGTTAATGTGTCACAACTATGTTTAAATAAAATGCAAGATGATCAATGTAAGAGATTATTTATAGCTCTGCTGGCCATTGAGAAGACACTGGTCAAGTCACTGGAAAAGACGCCTAGTTGGTACGACATGGTCACAGTGCATTTTCTCGAAAAGGAACGTAGGGCAGAATTTACTTTTAAATAAATGGACAAGTTTATAATATAGGCCGAAAATAAGCTTCCCCTCTTTGAAAGACCAGCAGCCGCCACTGTTACATACGTAACCTAGATGTTTTCTCTGACTATGTTAATATGTTGCTCTTGACAGTATACATGATCAGTATTAGACTCTTAGGAAATGTCAATCATAGTAAAAAGTTCTGTTTGATCTACATATGAAGATAAATACTTGAAATTAATAACAGTGTCAGCGATAATTGTTTGTTTTTCTGGAGTGCATGCACTGAGAATGAGGATTTAACTCTAGCCATTGATATTCCATGTCCTTAGGCAAAATGTACAATATTGCAATATTTACAAGATGTTCATGTCATTTTCTTGTCACATACTTGAATATTGTTGCTGTCTGATGAAATGCATGTATCTATAAAAAATTAAATTTTCAAGAGCATGGAAAAACTCTTATTCTCATAAACAATCTTACAAAATCAATACAAAATAACATAACTAGTCACCTTTAACACCATAAATAGAATTCTATCATTACACATCTGTTAGTGAACTGTACAATATTTTAATTGGACTTACATGGAATTGGACAATTTTGTTAGCGAACGTGGACGTATGTTGTTTTCTTATCATGGGTTCCAATGATGCATGTTCAGTTACAGACTCAAGTCTAAAAATTTGTGTTCCCAGAACTCAGTTAGTAGGTTGTCGATTGCCAGAGAATGTCTTTTTGGATATAATCTGAGCCTTCACTTACTATCAGTTTTATGTCTGGGGTTTCTAGTCCAGTTGTTGAATGGATAGTTCAGTTTTGAGACGAGTTTTCTGGGTCCAACCCATAAATTACATGTCAGAATTAGCTTTCACTCATGGTTTCGTGAAGATGGAAGTCTGGCAACCGTATATGGCTCGTACAGTCTACTTTTTAAAGCCACCTGACATTGTGCATGCATGAATGGCTTTGGATGTCAGGGAAATTGCAAGTGCAATGTAGGCAATCTCTTCACTACACTTCAGCAGGACAGCTGAGGTAATTTAGTTGACACTTTTCAAAACATAAGGCCAAAACATACACAGTTTTGATGGACACTTCTCAAGACCAATGGCGATAATTGTTAAACAGAGAGCCACATTTTTTCATTGGTCATTTTGATGCACAATTCAAACAATAGGAAGAGGTAATTTGGCGCATTCCGTCTGTGGTAAAAAGTACAAATTCCAAAATTGGATGTAACAGGGTTCATTTGTGGGGTAAAGGAGGAAAAGGGAAATGTGGCTAAATGTAACTAAAAAAGGTCAGTCTTTAACAATAACTTAAAATAGCTTTCCAGCAATTAACACACAGACAGCTTAGTGCAACTCTCCCTCTCCCAGTCTCTAGCATGGTTCCTCCTTATATTGCTCTCCCCATTGCTCACTGCAATCAGAAACATGTGTTATACATATTGTGCTCAGGTGTGTGCACCCTTACTGCTTTCTCACTCAACTGAACAAATGCTCCAACACGCCCCCACCTCCACATACCCCCACCACCCAACTCAGGCCAGGGAGCCATCTGGACTGCCCCCCCCCCCCCTCGAACTTAAAAGGCTGTAAAGCCAGATATCACGGGGTGATGCACACATTAGTATTCTTCATACAGTGGAGCCATTGGAGTGGTGCGTGGTCAGAGCGTGAAGGCCCAGCCCAACAGATAGCATCGGAGGGTGAGAACTTCCCATTTAATGGCCAGACATTCCTTTTCAATGTTGCTGTACTTAGACTTACTCAGCGATAGCTTGTGACTAATGTACAGTACCGGCTGCTCCTTCTCCTCCACCACCTGCGAGAGCACTACCCCCAGCCCCCTGTCCAAACTGTCCATCTGTACAACAAATGGGAGAGAGAAATTAGGTGCATGTAATAATGGCCCTCCGCAAAGTGCAGCTTTCACCTGTGTAAATGCCTGTTGACACTGCTCTGTCCACTGGACCGGGTCTGGAGCTCCATTTTTAGTGAGATCAGTCTGCCGGCTGGTGACATCCAAATAATTAGGCACAAATCTTCTATAATAGCCAGCCAGCCCCAGGAAATGTCTCACCTCCTTTTTGGTCTTGGGTCTTGAGCAACCCGCAACCACAGTGGTCTTATTAATTTGGTGGCTCACCTGCCCTTGATCCAAGTGGAACCCCAGATACCATACCTCCACCCATCCAATTGCACACTTCTTGGGGTTTGCTGTGGCTCCCGCTTATTGCAGCGACCTCTGAACAGCCTTCAGATGCTGCATATGCCGCTGATGATGTCATTCAGATGTAAGCCAAGTGCGATCTGAGAACTCGGTCCATAAGGCACTGAAATGTTGCAGGGGCCTCGAACAAACTGAACGGAAGTGTCACAAATTTATGTAAGCCAAACGGTGTGGAGAAGGTTATCTGCCAATAACCCTTTGTTAAATCCAGCATCGAATTAAAGCAAGCTGTGCCCAACCAATCGAGCAGTTCATCAATACGAGGCATTGGGAATGCGTCAAATTTAGACAGCACATTGACTTTTCTGTAATTCACGCAGAACCAAACCCATCGCTCTTATGGACAAGAATGACAAGGCTGGACCAAACTGTGGGATTCTTCTATTACCCACATATCGAGCATTGTTATGGGGGCATAATTCTTCCCAAACTTCATTTTTGCTCGGTAGGGATGACTACATACCACTACCCCGGATGTAGTTTCGATGTGGTGCTGTATGATGTTTGTACGACCAGGCAGAGGTGAGAACACATCTGAAAATAATTTCTGCAACTTGGCAACCTCTGTGACCACAAGTGACTAGGGTGATATGATTGGCTTTTATATTCACCTCTGGCCCGAGCTCCGCCCTCTCCGGAACTACTGTTGCCAACACACCATAATTTCAGGAGGTTTAGATGGTATATTTGACATGAGCCACATTAATCTGTTTGTTTTACCTCATAATTGAGATCCCCCACTCATTGTGTGACCTCAAAAGTCCCTTTCATTTAGTAATTTGGAGCTTGATGTGGGGAGTAATACAAGCACTTAATCTCCTGGTGTCGAATTCCTATATCCGAGCTACCCTATCATACAGTCGGTTTGGCCATTCTTGCGCTTGTAGCAAATTCTTCTGTGTTTGTTGACCTAATGTGTGGAGTTTTGCTCTAAGATCAAGAACAAACTGAATTTCATTTTTGCTGTTTGAAGGTCCTTCCTCCCAAGCTTCCCACATGATGTCAAGCACACTGCGCGGGCGACACCCATACAGCAGCTTGAATGTGGAAAACCTTGTGGAGGATTGTGGGACCTCTCGCACAGCAAATAATAGGGGTTCAAGACATTTATCCTAATTTCTAGCATCCTCGTGTATGAACTAACAAATCATATTCTTCAGGGTTTTATTAAAACTTTCTACCAACCCATCTGTTTGTGGGTGGTAAACACTGGTGTGAATCGACTTACTACCTAATAATTTGTACAGTTCACAACATAAATGTAGTGCCCTGATCAGAGAGGATTTCTTTTGGAATCCTATGTGCTGAGAAGTTGCGCAGGGGGACTTATTCCGGATATCGCATTGCATAGTCCTCCAGACCCAAGACAAAGACCATGTGATGTATTTCCACTCAAAATACCCCCCCCCCCCCCCCTGGGCAGGGTGTGGTCTCCACAGTGTCTTCCCATAGGGAGTGACACCCCCCGAGGTGGACACTGGTGGTCCCAGTCGGTTGACAAATTTTCACTCTTTTTGGGGAGGAAAAGAAAAAAATAGGGGAAAAGGCACAACTGGGCTAGCCTGTCTCTATTTTTTGGACAGTCGACTTGTCCCCGAAGGGCTATTCGATGCTCATAACAAAATTGGGGGAGGTTATGTGTTGGCCTGGTACGCTAGCTATGAGGCACACAGTAGTCTGCCTGTCTCGCACTGCCAGTTCACGTAACACAGTTCAGCTTGTTGTGGCATTTTTGTAGGGGGACCCCTAGTTTCACTTCATCGACACAACGTTGAGTGAGTGACAATTAGGGAATGTCCTGGTTACTTCCGTAACCTCCGTTCCCTGATGGAGGGAACGAGACGTTGTGTCCCTCCTGCCACAACGCTGGACTACCCGCAGAAATGGCTGGGACATTCTACTTTGGCTCCTCAGCACAAAACCTGAATGAGCGGTTCACACGTCAGCTCCTTTCTACCCATATGTTCAGGGAAGTGGCATGCAAATATTCCCATTGGCCTTTTATCAAAGATCAGATGTGTCTAGGGCTCCCAAGAGTGACCCCTGGTGTCAATTCATCGACACACAATCTTGTTCCCTCCATCAGGGAACGGAGGTTATGGAAGTAACTGAAACTAGTCCCCCTACAAAAATGCCCTATACTAACTGAACTGTGTTATGTGAACTGGCAGTGCGAGACAGGAAGACTACTGTGTGCCTCATAGCCAGTGAACCAGGCCAACACGTAACCTCCCCCAACACTGTTATGAGCATCGAATGGCCCTTCGGGGACAAGTCGACTACCCAAAAAATAGGGACAAGCTAGCCCAGTCATGCCTTCTTCCTTATGTTTTCCCTTTTTCTCCCCAAAATGAGTGAAAATTTGTCAACCGACTGGGACCACCAGTCACCTGGACTTGCCGACTCTTTTTCGACACACCTTCAGGGTTCTGTTTTAGTTGGACAACCAGAAAAAAACAAAAAGAAAAATTTCAGTTCAGCAGAGCAGAATGTGTACTAAAATCTTATCAAGCATTCTTACACTTATAAATGAAAACATAAGTTCTGATGAACTTCACATCAGTGTATTTACCTGCCACATGCACTGCTGATACAGTTCTACTCAGCAGTCATTGAGTCATCAATGAGACATCAGAAGATTTCAAAGGACAGTTTGGATTGCTGAGTGGATTATTGGTTGCCCCCTGCCCTACCTTCAAGAACTATATACTTCCAGAGTGAGGAAAAAGGCTGGAAAAATCACTCTGGACCCCACTCACCCTGCCCACTACCTTTTTGAACTGTTGCCTTCTGGCCGACGCTTCATTGCTCTGAGCACCAGATCCGTCAGGTACAGGAACAGTTTTTTTTCCCTCAGGCTATCCATCTCATGAACAGTTAAAACTGGCCCATTGAGCAATAATAACTCTGTGCAATACACAGTTCAGTCTTTTTTATATTTATCCAACACATCCAACCTCTTCTGCCATTTCATTCCTCTGGGAAAAAATAAATAAAATAATTGCAATGTACATAACAGATTTGTATATTGCAATGTACATAACAGATAACAGATTTGTATTAGATTTGCACTACGTATGTGTGTATATATGTATGTTTGTGTATGTACGTATGTGTATAATTATTTTTTATAATTATTATCTATGTCTTGCTGCTGTTTTTTATTGTTTTTGTATTGTTGTGCAAGGAAGCTCCTGTCACCAAGACAAATTCCTTGTATGTTTAAGTATACTTGGCAATAAAGCTGATTCTGATTCTTAACACCAAAGATTTCTTGTTGAAAGCAATGGACCGGCCATGTCACAACAGAATCACTAAGCTGAGCTTTTGGACAAAACAAACAAGCAATATATACAGTATAATGTAATACTGTTAAGAGACCATCACTGATTTCACAGCATTTTACCTACATCACTAACACTGATAGAGGTTTATTACAGATGTAATTCAATGCTTCAAATGCTTCAATGCTTTACTGTGACGATAAAAACAGGTCCAAATGTGTTTCTAGTTTAAGTTCTGTCTAGATTTATCACAAATTATTTCAGGAACTGTAAAATGGGATACTATCAAGAAGTCTAAGACAGTAGCAATAAACTATGCATAAGGGTGATGTGTGTGTATTTGTGTCTGTGTGTGATATTTCTCTCCTCTCATCTGTGGTGTCAAAACAAAGTGCTGTGCTCAGGTATTGGGGAAGCGTGATCTGCCTCCCATCTTGCTATACCTTACCCTGCTGCCTTCAAGTAGCTCTTTAAAAAGTAGGCATTTCACACCAGGCCTGAATAATACACATACACATATTCTAAAATAACCATCCTGAGTCCTGGTTTGTGTGTGTGTGTGTGTGTGTGTGTGTGTGTGAGAGAGGTGTGACAGAAGGTGTTATTTCATTAGGAAGGACCACATTTATGGTGTAGTGGTATCAAAAAAGGGAAGTAAAAATAGCATGATTCTGTTAACATCATCTTGTAAATGTACTGTTACTTTATACTTTTTTAACAGTGTAGTCCCCTTAATACTTTCAACAGAGCCATGAAGAGCATATATTACAATTATCTCTCATTGAATTAAGGGTTTGTCTCCACAGACCACCGAATCAAATTCAGAATCTGAATCAGCTTTATTGCCAAGTATGCTTATACACACAAGGAATTTGTCTTGGGGACTGGAGCTTCCAGTTCACAAACAATACAGCAACAAGACATAGATAATAATAAAAAAATATATAATTAAAATGAAAAGCGAATAGAAAATAAAGTATATTTAGAAATACACTATATATATATATATATATATATATATATACATATACATGTTTGTACAATATACAAATACAGTCTGTCATATACAGAATCAAGGGAATGTAATGGCAGAAGAGGTATGGTATGTTGGATAAATATAAATAGACTAAGCTGTGTGTGATGAAGAGGAAGGCGGTGCCAGGCCGTGAGTGTGCAGAGCCAGCCCCCAATCGGGCTAATCAGCCGAGGAGAGGGATAAAGCGGAGTCGGATGTGGCAGTTCGGGAGAGAGAGAGAGCCACTCGCAGCTGCCGTATGTGTATTTGTTTGTGTCTTTTTAATTTTTCATTAAACAATATTTTGATGTTTTGTCTGGTTTCCGCCTCCTCCTTGCCCATTTTACCCTTGATACGTTGGTTCTGAAACCAGGGAATGAAGAGGGATGCGCTGTTATGGAGTCCTTGCCACTGCCGTCAGCCCAAAGGAGTAGCTGCCACCGTCCGCCTAGGGATAGAGGAGTCACTGCCTGCCGCCTGAACACGGAGGAACGTCCGCTATTCGCGAGGGGAGGAGGGGCTTGCTGCCAGCCGCCTGGAGTGGTGGAGCCGCTGCCAGGGATGGAGGGGCTCACTACCAGCCACAAGAGGGACATTCCATCCGCAAGGGGTCAGAGGACTCACTCCGGTCCGCCCGGGGAGGAGAAGCTGTCATCTGCCAGAGGGTGGAGGAGTGGTCGAGGATCAGATGATGGCATGTCTGGGAACTGGTGAGAATTTTTTTTTTAACCATCAAAATAAATGTAAAGTATATTTTTCTAAAAATTTTAAAAACACAAACAAATACACACAAGGCAGCTGCGTATGGCTCTCTCCCAAACTGCCACCCCTCTACTCAGCTGATTAGTGAAAAACCATGGATTACAGCAAAACTCAGGCAGCTTCGTCAGGCCAAAGATAATGCTTACAGAAGTAGGGATACAATCTTTTACAATCAGGCCAGAAGCACACTGACAAAAGAGATTAGAGTGGCTAAAAGAAGTTACTCTGAGAAGCTACTCTGAGAAAACAAATTTTCAGCTAATGACCCTGCATTAGTGTGGAGAGGCCTAAAAAAAATTACTAACTACAAGACACCATCTCCCAGCACTGTAAGGAATCAACAACTGGCTTATGACCTGAATGTGTTTTACTGTAGATTTTAAAAGCACAGACTCACACCCAAAACCTGCTCTGACCTTCACTTCACACAAACATCAACACTTCCTGCAACCACCCTCATCCCCCCTCCTGTTACTCAATCTCCACTTAAGATCTGTTAAGAGGATGTGTGCCAGGTAAGGAAAGGCAAGGAAATCACAGGGCCCAGATGGTCTTTCACACACTGTCTAAGATAATGTGCTGACCAGCTTGCCCCCATCTTCACAGAGATCTTCAACAGATCACTGGAGCAGTGTGAAGTTCCCTGCTGTTTCAAATGCTCCATAATCATCCCTGCCCCAAATAAACCCAAAATCACAGGACTTAATGACTACAGACCCATCACTCTGATGTCTGTAGTCATGAAGTTATTTAAGAGACTGGTGTTGGCCCACCTGAAGGACATCACTGGAGCCTTTCTGGATCCCCTTCAATTTTCCTATTGAGCAAACAGGTCTGTGGATGATGCAGTCAACATGGGATTGCATCATATCCTGCTATATCTCGACAGACCAGGGACATATGCAAGGGTCCTATTTGTGGACTTCAGTTTGGCTTTCAACACCATAATCCCAGTTATTCTCTGAACTGAATTAAACCAACTCTCTGTTCCCGACTCTGTCCATCAGTGGATCACCAGCTTTCTTTTTTTTCAGATAGGCAGCAGTTAGTGAGACTGGGGAAATTCACTTCCAGCACCTGTACGACCTGTAGATCCCCCAGGTATATGTGCTCTCCCCACTACTCTTCTCCCTGTACACAAATGACTGCACCACCAAGGACCCACTGTAAAGCTCCTGAAGTTTTAGATGACACTACTGTCATCGGCCTCATCCAAGATTACTGCTGCATACAGAAAGGAGGTTGAACAGCCAGCTGTCTGGTGCAGTCAAAACAGCCTTTTGCTGAACACACTCAAAACAGTGGAGATAATGGTTAACTTTAGGAGGAACACCCTTACATTGACCCCGCTCACCATTCTGAACAGCACTGTGGCAGCAGTGGAGTCGTTCAGCTTCCTGGGCTCTACCATCTCACAGGACCTGATGTGGGAGACCCACATTGACTCCATTGTGAAAAAGGTTATACTTCCTTTGCCAGTTGAGGACGTTTTACCTGCCACAGGCACTGCTGACACAGTTCTACTCAGCAGTCATTGAGTCTGTCCTCTGCACTTCAATAACTGTCTGGTTTGGTTCAGCTATGAAAACGGACATCAGAAGACTGCAAATGACAGTTCGGACTGCTGAGTGGATTATTGTTTGCCCCTTGCCCTCCCTTCAAGAACTGTACACTTCCAGAGTGAGGAAAAGGGCTGGAAAAATCACTCTGGACCCCACTCACCCTGCCCTCTACCTTTTTGAACTGTTGCTTCTGGCCAGCACTTCAGAGAACTGAGCACCAGAACCATCAGGCACATGAACAGTTTATTTCCCTCAGGCTATCCATCTCATGAACAGTTAAAATTGCCCCATTGAGCAATAATTATGTGCAATACAAAGTCTATTTATATTCATCCAACATATCCTATCTTTTCTGCTATTACATTCCCTTGCACCATCTGTATATAACAGATTTGTATTTGTACATATTTGTACGTGTATATATATATATTATATATTAGATTTATTTTGTCTTATTGTGTATTTCTATATATACTTATATTTTTCTATTCACTTTCTATTCAATTTTTTTACTATCTCTGTCTTGTTGTTGTTGTATTGTCTGTGCACTGGGAGCTACAGTCACCAAGACAAATTCCTTGTATGTATAAACATATTTGGCAATAAAGCTCATTCTGATTCTGATTGTTGGAGTACGCTTAAAGGGGGTACAGTTTTATGTATGTATGTGTGACTGAATAAACAGAAGGACAAGGTTCCTCGTATGTGACTGCATTATTGAACATTGAGATATATCACAGTATTTAATGTTATGCAGGGCAGACATAACATAAATGGCGATGAGGAAACTATTCACTTGCAAACCACGCATAGTTGTATGAAAGAAACAGCCATTAGAGCCATACAAAGTTCATCACTTTCAATCCAGCATTGTATCAGGTGAAAAACTTGGCAAGTGCTATCGGCTCTATAGACACCTTCGATGAACATGTTGATCAAAGGACAACATAACATCGAAAGGTTTTGAACATTTTATAGTGGCTAACAGTATTGACGACTGGAAGAAAGTGTCAGTTTTGCTCAATGTTATTGGATGTAAAACATGTGGATTGCTGTGGAGCCTCATTGCCCCAGATAAGCGGGGAGATAAAAGTTATGCTACTATCATGGCATTGTCACAGCAGCACCTCTCCCCAAAACCCCTTGTTATCGCATAGCGTTTTCACTTTCAAAAAAGGAATCAAGTGGAGGGAGAGACAGTAGCTCAATATGTTGCAGTGCTTAAAAGTCTATCAGAACATGAAAAAAATTGTTTGCGGACTAAAGAGTGAAGCAGTGCAAAAGCGCCTTTTAACAGAGTCAGTGCTCAAATTTGAAAAAAGCTGTGGAGATTGCAGTTTCCATGGAGACGGCAGCACTTCAGTCTCAGCAACTCAGTGGACCACTAAATCCGAATGCTCTTTCATTATCACCAAGAACACCCCAAATAAGTGCAAACGTTGCGGGAAATCAAATCATGACGACTATGAATGTTGGTATGAGGAACGAAATTGTAATGCATGCGGGGAAAAAAGGACACGATAGGAGTGATAAAAGGCATTGAAGCAAGTGTGTCGCTGATACCTGAGCACAAACCTAAGTTCTGTCAGCCCAGGCCAGTCCCTTATACATTGCTAGCAAAAGTTGAAGCGGAACTGCAGTTTCTCACAGACATCATAGTGTTGTCACCAGTCCAATACATTGAGTGGGCTATTCAGATCGTGCCTGTAGTAAAGAAAAAAGGGATCAGTACAAATCTGCTGAGATTTCAATGTGACCTTAACCTTAAAGAGTGTTGAATGCTATCCTACTCCTTCAGTAAAGCTGAGCAATACTATGCAAAAATTGAGTGTGAGGCCTTAGCGATTGTTTCTGGAGTGAGGACGTTTCACCTCACTGATCATCATCCTTTTACCACAATCTTTGGTCCCCATAATGGCTTCCGTCATTGGCAGCTGTGAGGATGCAACGACAGGCTTTAATTCTTTTTGTATAAAAATATACAATACAGTACAGAAAGGAAGCACATCAAGTGAATGCCAATGTTCTTTCTTGTCTTCCACAGCCCATGGAACACAATGACAAAGTGGACAACATTGATATGTTTTACCTCAATCAAATAGAGCCACTACTTGTCAGTGTTACAGAAATATGTCGAAAGACCAGAGCTGAATCTATTCTGACAACTGTGTTAGACTTGGTGATGATAGGAAACAAAATGCTGACCATTACTCAAGCAGTGAGTTATCGCCCTTTCTTAACAGACTCTGTGAACTGGCGGGACAACAGGGTTGTTTAATGTGGGGCATACAAGTGATTGTTCCACATAAGCTGCACCCAAGAGTGTTGGAAGAGCCACACACTGGCCATCCTGGTGTATTGAGAGTCCATCGGGCGTAGTTATGTATGGGGGCCTGACCTTGAAAGTGACATTGAACTACAAGCCAAGAGCCAATCTTGTCAATTGCTGCAAAGAACACATGCCCTGCTACCCTCCATCCATGGATCTGACAAACCTTGACAACAAATTCATGTGGATTTTGCTGAACCTTATGAAGGTCACATGTAACTTTTAGTGATTGATGCTCATTCAAAATGGCCAGAAGTTCCACAACCACTAAAAAAAACATCAGAGTGTCGAGGAACCTTTTTGTTTGCTATGGATTGCCTGAAATTCTTATGAGTGACAATGGTCCACAATTTGTAGTGCATGTATTCGCTACATTTCTAAAATCTTATCACATCAAAAACATGCGATCAGCCCCATACATTCATCTACTAATGGGCAAGTAGAAAGATTCATGCAGACTCTTAAGCAGGCTCTGAAATACTCCAAAGGACATGCCACTGTCCAACAAATGTTAGACACATTTCTGCTCACTTACCGAAACAACCCACATTCCACTGCCAGTCTCCTGCCATGCTTTTCATGGGTTGTCAACTGTGAACCCACTTGGACGCATTAAAGCCTAATGTGGAATCAGTGGTCAAGCACTCTCAGACTTCCCAAATCCAAACAGTCAGTTTGTTGTTGGAGATTCTGTGTTAGCTTGTGATTACAAAGGGGGTAAAGGATGGACACCAGGAGTGGTGACCTCCTAGACAGGCCCTGTCTCTTACACTGTAGATGTTGGTGCCACAGATCAGTGGAGACGTCATGCTGATCAGCTTACATCTTACGGAAGCCCAGTTGTTTCTCAAAACTCAGCTTTACCTGAACTGATGGAAAACCCACTTACAGCTCCTTCCTCTGACCAAACCACATTGGATATCATTACTCCAATACCAGTGGAGAAACCTCATTGCTCTTCTTTTGATGTTACCAATAATGCCCAGAAGTTTCTTAAACTACCTACGGTATCATCTTCAGAAGGAACTGGTAGATGCTACCCTACCCGAGTGATTAAACCACCCAATCGCCTGACATTGTAAGGATACGATGGACAGAAGTCAACAGAATTGAGTTAGTGAGCCATTCTTTTGCACGGGGCAGAAGAGTCCCCTGACCGGACTCGTGGTCAGGGGTAGTCTTCCTCCTACCTCTGGTTTATAGTTTGTTTACATAAAAATTAGAATAACTCTGATTTGCATGAAGGACATTTTGAAGTGTTTGAAAGTGTTTGAAGAGAATCTTCTGAAAAGTATTATTTTGTTCTAATTGGCAATGTTTGTTTTAATGTGTTTGTCCAATATGGGGGTGGGGGAATGTTATATAGTGAATCTACATACATTGATGGAGTATGCCTAAAGGAGGCGATTTAATACAAAATTTCGAAAAGGCCAATACATACACAATTTAGTGCTTCACAGATCTTTTTCAGTGTGTCTGATGTCAACATATAATGTAGTTACACAGATGACAAGCACACACAGGTACACAAGTAAAACAACAGATAATTCAACCCAAAATGTTGCATTTGTGTTTAGAAACAGCGTGCCAGTTTTATTCATACTTTCATTTTCTTATCAAAGTGCTTCATTAGAGTAGCCAGTCCTGCTCAGAGCAGGACACGAACCAGCGTCGGCTGGCATGGGAGGCGGGTGTGTTAACAAGGAGGCTAAACGCTACAACCTATAGTGTCAGTTGCTAGTGCACCTCTTGAGGCTAGGGGAGTGAGGTTTACACATGTACCAGCTGGCATGCATCCTGTTACAGTGGCTTGAAAAAAAAATTGTATTGCTAAAGCAATTACATAGAAAATGTGCTTTCTTTGTCTTTTATGACTTTTGGTGGTTTATTATCATGCAGCAGCACTCTGACATAGTGATTGATGCATGTCATCATGAATTCAGAGACCTTCCACTCAAAAGAGATCACAGGAGACGCATTTAAATTAGCAGGTGTAAACAGCATTGTGTCTTGCCTGACCACATTTGATCGGATCACTCGAGATGCATCTCAAAACCAGACGTAAACGGGGCCTATGTAAGAAGTGGAAAGGAGAGAGAAAGAATGAGCAAGCTGTCACCAAGAAGGCAGCGCAGAGTGAGTACGGTGAAGTGATGTACAGTGAAGCAGAAAGATCATCATTTGTAATGGAGTTCACATCTCTAATAACACTCTCTGAAAGACCTTTAATTTCCTCAATAAAGACACACAAATTACCAAATTATACCTCTTTGTAATAGAGAGAGGAAAATCCCAGTTTCTTTGACTCCATGTCGCATGGCTCTGGAGCTCTGATGAACGAGACTGAGAATATGATCCAAAGCGTTCAGCTATGCTGTACCGAGGTCTTCCTCTCTTTGTGAAAAACAGAAGCTTGGGAGATGACAAGCAGCAATCCATCACAATCCAGCGGATGAATGGGGTTGATTTTCCTACAAGGAATCTCTGTGATGCTTTAATAAAGTGTGCAATAAAAGCAGAAAAATACATACTGGTAAATGAAAGGCGTAATCAGTGGAACTTTATTTTATTTTCCTTTATTAATTCCTTTTCTGAAAGCCCAAATCTGGTATTGGTGGATAGTTTGATTGGTTTAAGCCAGTAAATCAAAATGCTGAATAGTGAACTAATGCACTTTATATGTATAAACTACGTGACACTAAGACCATGAATGTGTCTCTTATACAGTATTTTCTTATGTCATGAATTAGTATATCGTGAACATGAATTTGGGCACTAGCAAAAGTGTTAATCCACTACCATTGAGAATCTGATGACTCAATTATATGTGATGACAACGAGGTCACACATTTCAATCTAGCTTGTATTCATCAACATCATAAAAGCACTGTGCATCTTTGCTGTGGCTTATAAAAAGTACAGTATGTATGAACAAATATATATATATTATACACACACACACACACACACACTGGCGACCAAAATTTTGGAATAATGTACAGATTTTGCTCTATGGAATTTTTTTTTTACTTTAATTCACCAAAGTGGCATTCAACTGATCACAATTTATAGTCAGGACATTAATAACATGAAAAATTACTATTACAATTTGAAACATTTTCTTAAACTTCTTAAACAACTTCAAAGAGTTCTAATCAAAAAATTCTCCACAAGTAACAATGACAGCTTTGCAGATCCTTGTTATTCTAGCTGTCAGTTTGTCCAGATACTCAGGTGACCTTTCATCCCACACTTCCTGTAGCACTTGACCTTTCACCCCACACTTCCTGTAGCACTTGCAATAGATGTGACTGTCTTGTCGGGCACTTCTCACACATCTTACAGTCTAGCTGATCCCTCAAATGCTCAATGGGTTAAGATCCGTAACACTCTTTTCCAATTATCTGTTGCCCAATGTCTGTGTTTCTGTTTATACTGTATAATGTATAATGTCTATTTCTCAAACTAGAGACTCTGATGTACTTATCCTCTTGTTTAGTTGCACATCCGGCCTTCCACATCTCTTTCTTTCCTTGTTAGAGACAGTTGTTCTATGTCTTTGAAGACTGTCATGTACACCTTTGTATGAAATCTTACATTTTTTTTCTCACAATTTCAAGCATTGCATATCCTTCATTCCTCAAAACAATGATTGACTGATGAGTTTCTAGAGAAACTTTTATTTTTTTGCCATTTTTGACCTAATATTGACCTTCAGACATGTTAGTCTATTGCATACTGTGGCAAATCAAAAACAAACACAAAGACCATGTTCAGCTTCATTTAACAAACCAAACAGCTTTCAGCTGTGTTTAATATAATGGAAAGTGATTTTCTAGTACCAAATTTAGCATGATTACTCAAGGATAAGGTGTTGGACTGATGCTGCTGTCTAGATTAGATCAAAAATGACTTTTTTCAAATAGTGCTGGTAAATGATCTGAATTTATATAGTGCTTTTTTTAACTTTCGATGTTACCAAAGCACTTTGGCAGCCGACCCGCTCTACCACCCTAGCCACAGCTGCCCCTTGGTGCTGTTTTTTACATCAGTAATGTCCTGACTGTACTTTGTGATCTGTTGAATGCCACTTTGGTGAATTAAAGAACCAATTTCCTTCTGAAACAGCAAAATCTGAACATTATTCCAAACATTCGGCTGCCAGTTTGTATATATATATATATATATATATATATATATATATATATATATATACTGTGTGTATATATATAGGGCTGTGCCTGAAGTGAATACCCTATTCGGAAATACACGAATAATGACTTTGAAACAACTAATCCGAATAATCATCAGAATAATCTAAAAAAAAAAATTGTTTCACTGATAATCCAAGAAACACAAGCATAAAGTGACATTGAAAAATTAACATATTCTAAATTACAATGAATTTATAAATATGTGCAGCCAATATTTCTAAAGTGTATACCTTATGAATGAAAATGCGCATGGTTTGATTTCAGATCAGATGGCCGTGTAATATTAACTAA
This sequence comes from Moxostoma hubbsi, assembly GCA_032164185.1. Lineage (NCBI taxonomy): Eukaryota > Metazoa > Chordata > Actinopteri > Cypriniformes > Catostomidae > Moxostoma > Moxostoma hubbsi. Next base: position 1,912,883 of record JAVLUX010000017.1, on the reverse strand, counting down.
GATACAACATCATGTACACTTTCCACTTCTTGAAATGTCTATGTTAATGTATCACATTTACATTCCTATGTATTTATTTATAGCCTCAACCTTAGCGTGATGTTACATTCCTGACCTGAAGTGATGATTTCATGCCGGAGCTTGTCTTTCTGTCTCTTAAAGTTTACCACATTTACTGTATATTCACATTAGCAATTAAGGTAATTATCCGGTTATTCCGAAAAAAGTTAAAATGGTCCATATAGTATTCATCTATTCGGAATATGCCTGCTTATGTAAAACAAATAAACTGAAACTTGCTCTGCCTTTTTTCTACTTGTTTTTCTTGAAACTGTGCAAAATTTGAGAATTTGAGTTCTTTAGTTCTGAAAAGGCGCTGTATAAATTTAACATTAATATTTGTATTATTATTATTATTATTAATAATTTTTCAATAAATAATGGTGTCCTATCGTAAAAATTCCTGATAGAATTACAGGAGGTGAAAGCTGTTTGTAGGCTATAATGATTTATTATATTTCTTTTAATGCCTGAATTTGTATTTATTATTCACTGCCAAATGTGTGCATGACATTTCACATTTTGCTTGACACCTGCCTCCAGAATAAAGTTTTTATACATGAACAGATGAATGAAAATAATTTTTTAGGCAGATATTAATATCAGAACGTATGGGTATAAAAGGAGATGTCAGGCACCACTCATTCAGATTTGTACTGAGGAGCGGAGAGAGAGTCCCGGCCATGTCAGCGCCACAGCAGGAGGGACACAACATCTCGTTCCCTCCATCAGGGAACAGAGGTTACATCTGTAACCAAGACGTTCCCTGTCTGTCACTCACTCGACTTTGTGTCAATTTAGTGACACTAGGGGTTCCTATCCGGGCAAACTGCTGCGTGCCTCTCAGCGAGCGCTCGACCACATTGTGACCTTCCAGCGAGTTAGGTAAGGCATCTCCCTGCTCTCATTAAGGGTGGAAGGAGGCACTTACACGAGGAGGCTACAGGCCATTAGTAGCCATTCCTGATTTTTGTATTAAGCAATTTCCCACCGAGCACCTGCTAGAATAGTGCTGTGTAAATGCTCTTCCCTCTCCAGGAGGGAGAGCACTACAGAGACCACATCCTACCGGAGGGAGGTTAGCATTTGGAGAATACCTCACATGAACTTACCGATGGGAAAGTTCACATCTGAATGAAGGCACAGGGAGGACCCTATCTACAGAGAGATAGGGTCGTGGCAGAGTGAAGCTCTGTCAAGGGGAAACACAGGGTTCACCTGAGGGGAAAACGAACGGTGGAAACGCATCATTCGGGATTACCGAGGGGTAATCACCACGTATGGAGCACTGAGCCCAAGTACGCAGGCTCACCTGAAAAGGGTATACCGCGAATACTGGGCCTGTCAGCGATACTCATCCGCCGACTTCGTCACCGAATAGAGCTGAAGAAATTAAAGAGGCGTCCAATGTTCACCAGTTGACCAGTTCACCAGAACTGTTGTGAACAAGATAGCGCACATCATCACCTTGAAAGGGGAAAGACACAAATGCAAGAGATACACCCGACCGGCTGCCCGGCCTACCTGTTGTTAGCCCGTAACACTAGGGACGAAACCGTTTCTATGCGGAGGTTGTAGAACCACGCAAAAGTATTGGGTGAAGCCCAACCCTCTGCTCTGCATATGTCTGTAGAGAGGTGCCCCTCGCTATTGCCCAGGAGAACACTACACCACTCCCAAGGGGCATGGCAGGTCTTTGGTAAGCCAAAGAAATGGCATACACAATCCAATGGGCCAGCCTCTGTTTGGATACAGCTTACCCCATCTACTGCCCTCCAAAATAGACAAAGAGCATCTTAAGCTCTTCGTGCGGTTCAGATAGATGCACAGGGCGCAAACTGGACGCAACTGGGACGGGGTCTCAAGATCACGTGAGAGTGTGTCAGCATGAACTCCAGGCATTTGCTGTTGACAGAGAGCGCCTGCAGGTCCCCAACCCTCTTGATAGAAGCCACGAGTAGGGCTGTCTTCAGAAACTAAGGGCTGAGATCAGACTGCTCCTGGGGCTCAAAGGGGGCTCTCTGTAAGGCAGGTAGGACCACAGAGAGATCCCAAGAGGGAATCAGGCGCAGCCTAGGAGGATTCTATCTCCTCACATCCTTGAGGTACCAGGTGATCAGGTCAAGCTGCCGCGAGGGTCTCCCATCCAGTGTATTGTGATACACTATTATAGCAGCCACGTACACCTTTAGGGAGTAGGGAAACAGCCGTCTCTCCAGCCCCTCCTGTAGGAAGGACAACACAGACCTGACCATGCATCTCTGTGGATCTTTCTAGATATAATATGTATTATTATTACTATTATTATTATATTATTATTATTATGAAAATGCATACACAAGGCATATTTTATTAATAGAAACAATTAGCATAAGAGTTACATTTAAACATGGGCATTTCATTACATTTTAATGCACTTCCGATTTAAGCCTCGCCCACACCCAGTTCCAGAGACAGATACAAATAATTTTGTCATATGAAAAAATACAGATACAGATAATGGCTTTGCTGCACACCCCTAATATGTATTTCTCTAAATTTTCTTTTAACAACTCTAATAACTTAAAGTTTCCAAGATTGTTTTCCTTTCATGCACAATACAATCTCATTGTCTTTAATAAAATGAAGACAAATAAGGCTTTGTCTTCATTCATTTCACTTACACTTGTTCTCTTGTGACTTAATAGACTTCAAAGACGATATTCCCAGTAAATTAATATAGTGTGCATCTGATTATCACTAGTTTTTACAGCGCATAATGGTTATTTTTAAGGAGCAAACTCATCATTCCATTAGTAACTGAGCAGTTGTATTCATCATTTGCAGAGGTATATTTGCTCTGCCCTGAGGATTGCGTGTGCCACCTCTATAATTTGTGCCATTGTCAACAAAATCAGAGCAAGATATTTAGATAACTGAAGTGATTACAATGAATTCAGTCAAATGAACTTCCATTTGTTTTATTTAAAAGGTGTCATTACCAGTTGGATGAGTGTATCCAATTAGGCAATATGGTGTTGGCTATGCCCCTTAATAAATAACGAGCATTTAGCCTGTTTTATCGATGAGAAACCAGTTCACTCACAGCTCACGAGATAGGAGAAAGATACAGAAAGCCACTTACTTTCAAATTCAGTTATGCAAGCTGTGTTTGCCAGCAACCAAACTGCTATCTGCTTCCAACATTTAAACTTTAAAACGAAGAAGCAGATACGTTTTCTCAATATGGAAGTAATGCAAATTTTGTCATAATTTACTACATAATTTACTTTCTTGCTTGCGAGAAACAAAACATTTTTAAAAATGTTGTGGTCATTTTTCTTGTGGAATCACAAAGAACGTTATGGACGCTTTCAAGCTTCAGAAGAATGCATCTTCTGAAGCAATTTGATAATGTTGATTCCTTCCTCACACAAAGCAAAGTTATTAATGACTTGGTAATCTCATGAGAGCATTAATATATGCAATTTGCAAACAAATAAGTTCCCTATCTGTCACTCACTTGAGGTTGTGTAGATGTAGTGACACTAGGGGTGCCAAAGACACCTTCTGATCTTTTATAAAAGACCAATGGGAATTGGCGAGTGGTATTTGCATGCCACTCCCCCGGACATTAGGGTATAAAGGAGGGGGTGTACATACCACTGATTCAGATTTTCTCTTCGGAGCCAAGCGGTCGCTATTTCATTGAGGAAAAAGCGAGCTGAATTCCCACAGCTTCCATTCACCTCTGCTGGATCCTTACGGAAAAAATCCATTACAGAGGCACGGGTGCACTGTAGAGATCGCCCCTGGGTGCTTCGGCAGATAATTTAGAGTGTATTCTAAAAGAGAATTTTCCTTTCTAAAAGACTATATTCTAAAAGAGCGGCACACATCGGAACATCTTTTTAAAGACGCATCGTTTTAAAGATGCCCTTCCAACTGTGTGGTATTCCTGGATGTTGTCGATATCTCTTGCCTTCAGACAGCCATGATCACTGTCTTTCATGCCTGGGCGCTGCCCATGCCGAGACATCTTTAGTGGATGCATCATGTCCTCATTGCGAGGACATGACCATAGCAACTTTGCGATCGTGGCTCGCTTTTGTAAGAAAGCAAGCCACTCCAGTGGCTCCCTGCCTCGGTCCTCCTACCAACAGGTATAAGGCCATCGCGGCAAGCACTGGGGGCGATTCGGGGACCACAATGGGACCATGTCCACCAGGTAAATCTCCACGGACCTCCCATTCTCCGGCATGCTCCTTTGCTCCGATGAGTGCGCCAGCTCATCCTAGAGCGAGTTCGACCTGTTGTTCGGTGCTCGCGAAGGTGATGAGCTATAGAGCACAGCATCGGAGAGTGGGCTCATCCAGTTGGACGTGAAAGCTTCTGCTGGGCTTCCACCTTCGGGTGAGTTCGCCTGGTTACACACTGACGTGGATATGATGGACGTGCTTTCCCAGGCAGCCGCGAGCGTCGGGCTAGAGTGGAACCCTCTACTATCCCCTGAACCCTCGCGGCTCGACGATTGATTTCTGGGCTTGCGGCACCACCCGACGTAGACACTGGTGTCCCGGTCGGTTAACAATTTCTCTCTTTTTTTGGGGAGAAAAAGAAAAAAGAGAGAAGAGGCACGACTGGGCTGACCTGTCCCTGTCCTTTGGGTAGTTGACTCATCCCCAAAGGGCTGTTCGACACTTGGTCAATTGGTCGATTGCAAATACACCCTGCAATGGTTCGCTTGTGGTGAGAATGCAAACTAACAGACCATCGTACTTGAATTTTGAAGTTACCTTGCGTTTTTTAAAAAAGGTGTGCAATTCAATACAGCTTAAAAATTCATGTTTGAGGTATGAAAGTGTGTCATTTATGTTGTTTAACAAAACATCCAGGTATCGTCAAGTAATGTTACCACAGACCTTATTTTACTAATAAATTGAAAAACCCCATAGGAAAATCCAGAGGGAACCCATATCGAATTCTCTTCCAGGTTTTTGGACTAAAACCTGAACAGCTCTATTGCACGTTTAAAATGGGAGATGATGAATAATTCCTGAGGTAATTTTAGAACGATCACTTCTTTCTTTTAGATAGCAGCAAAACACAGGTAGGATGCCGTCAGCAACATTTTGACAGATAGATTTTTTTTTTTTTTATGTGGCTTCACTCTGCTGTTTGTGTTTGTGTGTGTGTGTATATGTATGTGTGTATGCGTGAGAGAGAGATAGAGCTCTGTGACCCTGAGAACAGGCATTTTTCAATGCAGAAATAATGCAAGCCAATAATGACAGATAAGATATAACAATGACGAAAATTTTATAACTCAGATTCATCCAACTTACAGGTGTATTTGCAGCTCTACCTATGACTGAAACGTTCTTTATACATCATGCTGAGACGCTTAGCATTAGCGTGACTTAAAACGATACTTGACAATTTGTAACGATTTACACATTTTTACAGGGTTATCATTTTTACCTGTATATCAATGTATGAGCTAAATCCCTGAACAGCGCAAAAACATTCTGGTCAATAAGGGGACAGTTTGCTCACATGCAACTTTTATTATCACAGTTTTGGTCCATTTTAAAATGTTGCCTTGTGAAAGCGAACCGAACCAAGGAGAAATTGCAACATTGTAACAATTTTAGCCCCTGTTTCGGAACAAATCATATGAGCTATATGCCCTAAGATTGTTTTAAGATTATCTGTGAAGATTTTCGCACATCTTAGAAGACTGATATGTTACCAAAAAGTAACAAAAACTTTCCATGAATTATACTTTTGTTTATTGGTAAAATGTGGCAGATAAGCCTCTAGTTCGTCAGTAAAGGAGGAAGCAGGAACCGGATTGACAAACAACAAGACTTTAATTACAACTTAAAACACTAAACTGGAACATAATAACATGACGACACTCACATACAGCTCCGTGTGTGTGTCTCTCTCTCTCTCTCCAGCACTCCTGATGACTCCTCTTATCTCTCTCCCGCTGATCAGGCCACTCAGCACCAGGCGGGCACTCTCACAGCACGGCCACGCCCTCCTTGTCACAAATTTTTTAAATTAAACTCTATGCTATAGGTCCCTCTGTAGGGTTTCTTATAAAATGTATTCCACTACAGATTACAGAACTTGTAAAATACACTCACCTAAAGGATTATTAGGAACACCTGTTCAATTTCTCATTAATGCAATTATCTAATCAACCAATCACATGGCAGTTGCTTCAATGCATTTAGGGGTGTGGTCCTGGTCAAGACAATCTCCTGAACTCCAAACTGAATGTCAGAATGGGAAAGAAAGGTGATTTAAGCAATTTTGAGCGTGGCATGGTTGTTGGTGCCAGACGGGCCGGTCTGAGTATTTCACAATCTGCTCAGTTACTGGGATTTTCACGCACAACCATTTCTAGGGTTTACAAAGAATGGTGTGAAAAGGGAAAAACATCCAGTATGCGGCAGTCCTGTGGGCGAAAATGCCTTGTTGATGCTAGAGGTCAGAGAAGAATGGGCCGACTGATTCAAGCTGATAGAAGAGCAACTTTGACTGAAATAACCACTCGTTACAACTGAGGTATGCAGCAAAGCATTTGTGAAGCCACAACACGCACAACCTTGAGGCGGATGGGCTACAACAGCAGAAGATCCCACCGGGTACCACTCATCTCCACTACAAATAGGAAAAAGAGGCTACAATTTGCAAGAGCTCACCAAAATTGGACAGTTGAAGACTGGAAAAATGTTGCCTGGTCTGATGAGTCTCGATTTCTGTTGAGACATCCAGATGGTAGAGTCAGAATTTGGCGTAAACAGAATGAGAACATGGATCCATCATGCCTTGTTACCACTGTGCAGGCTGGTGGTGGTGGTGTAATGGTGTGGGGGATGTTTTCTTGGCACACTTTAGGCCCCTTAGTGCCAATTGGGCATCGTTTAAATGCCACGGCCTACCTGAGCATTGTTTCTGACCATGTCCATCCCTTTATGGCCACCATGTACCCATCCTCTGATGGCTACTTCCAGCAGGATAATGCACCATGTCACAGAGCTCGAATCATTTCAAATTGGTTTCTTGAACATGACACTGAGTTCACTGTACTAAAATGGCCCCCACAGTCACCAGATCTCAACCCAATAGAGCATCTTTGGGATGTGGTGGAACGGGAGCTTCGTGCCCTGGATGTGCATCCCACAAATCTCCATCAACTGCAAGATGCTATCCTATCAATATGGGCCAACATTTCTAAAGAATGCTTTCAGCACCTTGTTGAATCAATGCCATGTAGAATTAAGGCAGTTCTGAAGGCGAAAGGGGGTCAAACACAGTATTAGTATGGTGTTCCTAATAATCCTTTAGGTGAGTGTACTGTATATACTTACTGTAAATGCTTTTTTCCCTTTTTGAATCAGAATTTCCTTTTTGAATCTTTCCACTCCAATTTAACCCTGTTTGTAACATATTTCTTTAGATTGCTCAAAAATAAGCAACATAATCTAAATATGTTGGATTACTTATTTTAAAAAAACTTTAAAAAGGAATAGAGGCTGGAAATTATAAGTTTTAAAAATCATGAAAATGCATTAAAATATAATAAAAGTAGCTGATGCGACTCTTATATTATTAAAAATAATAAACCCCTAAAGTCATCATGAAATAAAAAGAATGTTTTGGTCTTATTGTGAATGATTCATCCATGCACATTATTCTAAATGCTAAAATTAAAAACAATATGTCTTTGTAGTATTTAAGCAAAATACTTTTTACTTTTCTGCTCCTCCCATCAAAACTTCAGATTTTTTATGTATGCCCACTTTTCATGGTCCAATCACTACCCAATGGGCAAAGTCAAACCCTGCCCTATTTGTTTGTTTTATTTCACTGAATATTCTGTTTCACAAGGGACTCGGATATGGAAGTTAAATGGGTTGCGAAAAATGTTTCATGTTGACTTAAAAAAATAAAATAAAAGAAGCTCAGATTAGAAACAAAAGGGGTTTTAAAGCCTGCTGTCATAAGAGAACATCTTATTTATTTTAATTACTTTGTATTCTCAAGTTATTTGGGAAAACACCCACTGCGTCTTTAAAGAACCTGTAAACCAAAACTGATCTGAAGAATTGTTTTTTTTTAAACTCCAAAGAACCACATAGCCAGTGGAGAACTGTCTCTCGGTAGCTGAGTAGCTAGAAAAGTAAAATGCTCTTTTAATTGTTATTTAACAGAGTAAATATTCCACTACAAACTGTTCTGCCAAAAAGTTACACCAGGATATAAACTCTTGGTGGGCACAAATTTTGCCCCCCTTCAGCCTCAAAAACCCAGCAGTTGCCTCACACATGTTTGGAAAGCTTCCTGGCTTGTGTATGGACAGAACGTCTACAGCTTCTTTTGTTTACCGTCTCTAGCCTCCACTGAGTTCCTGACGAGGTGGTGATGTCATGTGCATTGCATGGCGTGTCTGTGTAGCCAAGCACAGAGGATAATCAGACACATGTTTGTGTATTTTGGGGAGGCTGGGCCTCAATCTTCATATTTCATACCTTGGTGGCTTCCACTGATGGATTATTGTGATTTACTTGTGTACAATTCTAGTGAGGGGTCTCGGAGTGGATGTGTGTGTGTGTCTGTGTGTGTGTGTGTGTGTGTGTGTGTGTGTGTCTGTGTGTGTGTGTGTGTGTGTGTGTGTGTGTGTGTGTTTGCGTGTGCGTGCGTGTGTGTGAGTGTGTGTGTGTGTGTGTTTGTGTGTGAACAATAGAGAATGAGGAAATCTGTTTTCTTTGAAGTGTATTGTGTGTGATCTGTTTTGCAAATATCAGTTTGAATAAAGGTTTAGTGGCACACACACACACACACACACACACATACACCCTTATGAGGACTATTCTACTGATTTTTATACTGTACGAACTATAGATTCTATCCCCTTACCCTACCCCTAAATCTGACCCTCACAAAAAACTTTTTTACATTTTCAATAAAACATCGTTTAATATGTTATTTGGGCTATTTGAATTGTGGGGACACTAGAAATGTCCTCATAAACCATTTTTATAGCATAATACCCTTATAATTACCAGTTTGTAACCTAAAAATATGTCCTCGTAAACCACTTAATCCTGCCCACACACACACACACACGCACACACACATACACACACACACACACACACACACACACACACAAAGAGAGAGAGCGAGAGAGAGAGAGAGAGAGAGAGAGAAAGAGAGGGAGAGGAATCAAGCAGGGCAGTGCTTCAATGCGTTAGAGGAGGTAGTGTCAGGGCAGGGTGGTCTGTAGCCAACAGCAAGGTTACTGCAGAGCTCTCTCACTCTCTCTCTCTCTTTCACTTTCTTTCTGTTTCTCACTCTCTCTTTCCCCCCTTGTCCACCTTCCACTCGCATACACACTCCATTTTTTTATAGACAACACAAAGAAACCTACAAATGAATGTTTCTTGTTTTCTTCTTCAGATGAAATGTAAGGAAGGTGTGTTTATGGAGCAGTTAATGACTTACTCCGCTGCGCATCGTGGTCGCATTACCACCTCCGGGTGTGCATTAGTTTTCAATAATTCAATGGACAACAGAGTCAATTATTCTGCTTAAACCACAGTTACCACACTTTGAGACATCGTTCAGGGTTTTATTTCAAGACTTTTTTTGTTTTTTTGTCCATAAAACGCTCATGTGAGTGGGACTACTTTCTTCCGCCACAGATTCAGTATGTTGTTTTGGTACAGCCCAAGTCGTCGTTGCTAGTGCCAAAACATCACTTTAGAACTAGCAACAGAGACTTGTGCTGATTACTGGAGCACTTACTGGAGTTATAAGCGAGATGAAGAAAGACAAATCAGTCAGTGTGTGTGTGTGTGCCTGTATGTGCACGAATGTATTAGTGTAAGAGTGTGCCAGTGTGTGTTTGTATGTAGTACAGTATATGTATGTTTGCGTGCATATGTATGCGTGTGCGTCCATGCTTGACAGTGTGTGTGAGAGGGAGAGGGGGAGCGTGATGGTGCTTTACACAGGTATTAAATGTTGTTTCAGGTAATATAAAAATGGTTGTTTTGATTAAGTCGAGGCAATACTTTTACATAAAGGCTCTGTTTGTTGGCGTTACTCAAATTTCTATGTGTGTGTGTATGTGTGTGTGTGTGTGTGTGTGTGTGTGCGCGCGTCAGTGTGGGTGAGACGAGAGCAAAAGAAAAAGAGAGAGAGGGAGGGCAAGGGCGCTTTTCAACAGAAATTGAAATAAATTTAAGATATTATAGAAATTGCTTGTCGTTCTTATCCAGTGGACTTAGCCAATGTCTTTGTTTTAACTGGGTATTTTGCTGTGGTAGCCTATACGGCTCTTTGAAATAACTGAAATAATTTAGCAAAGTAATAAAAAAAAAACATAATGCGGTCAAGAGCTGGAACTACTTCATAGCTGTGCGTTTACTGGAAAATAATTGCACACTTTAGAATGTCTGTCAACCAATCAGAATCAATCATTCAACAGACCCGTGGTATAACATTAGAATCGAATTTACAATGAACAATACCTGTTAATCTTGGTCAAGGTTAATTTCAACATATACTAATACATCAACGTCAAAAGTTGTATTTGTGTATCTGATAGGTTGATGGCAGAGGTGGCTAGTAACGTGCTACATTTACTCTGTTACGTGTACTTTTAAGAATTGGTTTAATAGTGGGTACTTTTTACTCTTCCTCAAGTACATTTTTAATGATTTAATAATTTTTTTACTTTTACTTAGTTTCAATGGACAGCATTCATTGGTTTACTTATTTATTTTATTTAAATGCATAATCTATTTAGAGATTTTTGACTGGGACTTTTACGAGTCACACACACACATGCAAGTGTTTCAATGAATTTCGCCTTAATCAGCCTCCTATAGTGGAAAGCATCCTCTCGCTACCCCTCCCCCTCTCTTTCGCTCTCACGTAAACTCTCACACGGACACACATACTTGGGGGCAAAGTCAGCACCCCCTAGCAAAGGAGAAGTTATATACAAGAATGGTGACACTCGCTGCTGCTGAAAAGTATACTTCAACTTACATCTTCGTAATTTGAAGCGGTGTTACTTCTGAAGAGAGCCGCATGAAACACCTGTAATTCCACACGGGATCTCTCTTAGTTTCTGTCTTTCTTTCTCTTTCTCTCACACACACATAAACATTTACACACACATGCACTTCCTTGTTAATCCAAGGCTGAAAAGCAGTGCATCCTCCGTTGTTAGAGTTGTATGAAAGCTAGACGCTGAATCTGTGGCGGAAGAAAGTAGTTCCACTCACAAGAGTGTTTAGGGACAACAAACAGATAATGTCTTGAAATAAAACTCTGAACAATGTCTTAAGGTGTGGTAACCATTGTATAAAAGTAATAATTGATTCCAGCCCTCTTAATTATTGAAAAATAATGCACACCTGAGGTGTAACGGTTGCATTACCACCTCGCATTATTTTTCAATAATTCAATGGCCCGATGTCAATTATTCATTACTTAACGAATGAAACTTTATTGGAAAGTGTTGCCATGTTTGATTGTCTGTATTGCGCTGTATTTCTCAGGACTGGGTTGCCCTGGTGAGGCATATTAGGGTGTGTCAAGCATTGAATGTGTCTAAAAAGGTCATCTAAAATGTCAAATTCTTTGGTTTTCTACAATTAAAGACAGCATATTTGGAAAGCAGCTTTGCTATAAGCAAAAATGCAATATTTTCATCCCTCATCATTTCATTCCTGAAGACATTTAATTAATCACTTTATATATTCCCAGAGCCCGAGATTATTTACATTATTGTGTCAGACTTGATATGACACATCACTGAGTGCAACAGCTTTCCACTCTTCTTTGCTCTTAGGAAATCAGTACAGTGTTATTTCCAGTCTGTTTCATGTGAGGACCCTGATTTTGACACTTGTGAGAAATGACAAGTTTTGTGATTAGCATGGCTCTTTTTCATCTGGTTGGTGATTGGAGTGTTTGATGTCCTCAAAGTCGCTCTGAAGGCAGTGAAGAGGTGATCCCCCAGAGGTCTGCACAGAGGTTGACACATACATGGGTTTGATGTTTCCACTCTCTTTTTTTCATATTTTCCCCCCCTTTCACACTTATTTTTTAATGAATGAATTGGACAAGGTGTGAAAGAGAGACTTTGGTTTAGAAGCCGATTTCTCACTCTTAAATGGTCATTGCGTTTGTGACGTCATACTGATATGTTTGGCATGTGAGAAAGAGTGTTAGTTATTCCAAAGACTCTGCTTTTTGAAATATTCATGTCAAGCTTTTACAGTTCACCACAACCACCAACAACAGCAGCAATAAAATACCACAATCCCACTATGAGGATAAAAAATTAATCAGGTCTTGGGGCAAATATTTCACCAAAAGTTTCAAAAATGCTTCAAGTATCTGATCCTAAATTGTGGCTTATTCTTCTTGCTGTTGTTCTTCTTCTTGTTCTTCTTCCTCTTCTTCTCCTCTTCTTCCTTCCAGCAGGTGGTGGCAAAAGATCATTTTTTGTGTGTAATATGAGCCATTTGGTGATGTAAATTGAATCCATTCATCATTGTTTACAAAGAACAGCGCTCCATGATCGTTAGTATTATTAATACATTACCAAAGCTAGGAAATAGCTGTAAACAGCTATTAAATGGACGACTTCCGGATTAAGGCTCATCACAGCTGAGAAACACAACTGATTTATTACAGAACTCATGTGCTTACCTTTTATCGGAGTTTCCACATTGGATACATACTGTTTATGTATCCAATGAGGCCGCGTTCATTGTTACCGGGGACTTTAACAAAGCCAAGTTTAAAACAATCGCACCAAAATACCACCAACACATCAGCTTCAACACTTGAGGGGACCAGGTTTTGGACCATTGCTATTCTCCTTTCCGGGATGGCTACAAATCCCTCCCCCGTCCACCATTTGGCAAATCAGACCACTCTTCCGTTCTGCTTCTGTCCGCTTACAGGCAGAAACTGAAACGGGAAGCACCCACACTCAGAACGATCCAGTGCTGGTCGGACCAATCAGACTCTGCGCTACAAGACTGTTTTTATCATGCGGACTGGGAGATGTTCCGGTCCACCTCTAATGACGACATCGAGGTTTACGCAGATAGCGTAACGTGTTTCATCAGGAAGTGCGTAGAGGACGTTGTTCCAACCAAAACAATACGGATCTGCCCCAACCAGAAACCATGGGTTAACGGCGATGTTCGCGTGGCACTTAATGCGCGGACCTCCGCTTTTAATTCCGGGAACGCGGAGGAGCGTAAACAAGCCAGTTATGCCCTCCGTAACACTATCAGAGCAGCCAAACGCCAGTACAGGCACAAAATTGAAGGACTGATCAACACCACTGACTCTAGAAGTATGTGGCAGGGAATTAACATCATCACAGACTACAAAGGGAATAAAAACTCCGCCATGAACACCGCTGCCTCTCTTCCGGATGCATTTTAAAATACATTTTATGCTCGTTTCGAGGAAAATAACACCACACTCACGGAGAGAGCACTCGCGGCCGACGCTACAGAGGATGGTTCACTCTCCGTCTCTGTTGCGGGTGTAACCAGATCCTTCCGACGGGTGAATATCCGTAATGCCGCAGGTCCAGATGGCATTCCGAGCCACGTCATCAGAGCATGTGCGAGACAACTGGCTGGTGTTTTTACGGACATTTTCAACCTGTCCCTCTCCCTGTCTGTAGTCCCCACATGCTTCAAAACGTCCACCATTGTGCCTGTACAAAAGCAATCAAAAATCACTTGTTTAAATGACTGGCGTCCTGTTGCTCTGAACCCCATCATTAGCAAATGCTTTGATAGGTTAATCCCAAATCACATCTGCTCTGAGCTGCCCACCTCACTGGACCCATTGCAGTTTGCCTACCGCAACAACCGCTCCACTGATGATGCCATTGCATCTACAATACATACTGCTCTTTCCCAACTGGAAAAAAGGAACTTGTTTGTAGACTACAGCTCAGCATTCAACACCATAGTGCCCTCCAAGCTTGATGTGAAACTCCGGGCTCTGGGCTTAAACAGCTCGCTGTGCAGCTGGATCCTGGATTTCCTGTCAGGCAGACATCAGGTGGTTAGAATGGGCAGCAACATCTCCTCATCACTGACCCTCAATACTGGAGCCTCGCAGAGCTGTGTTCTCAGCCCACTCCTGTATTCCCTTTACACACATGACTGTGTGGCGACACATAGCTCCAATGCCATCATTAAGTTTGCTGATGACAATGATGAAACAGCCTACAGAGAGGAGGTGCACACTCTGACATGCTGGTGTCAGGAGCACAACCTCTCCCTCAACATCAGTAAGACCAAGGAGCTTGTGGTGGACTTCAGGAAGAAAGACAGAGAACACAGCCCCATCACCATTAATGGAGCACCGGTGGAGAGAGTCAGCAGTTTATAGTTCCTCGGTGTCCACATTACTGAGGAACTCACATGCTCCGTCCACACTGAGGCCATTGTGAAGAAGGCTCACCAGCGCCTCTTCTTCCAGAGACGGCTGAGGAAGTTTGGAATGAACCACCACATACTCACACGTTTCTACACCAGCACTGTAGAGAGCATCCTGACTGGCTGCATCACCGCCTGGTACGGCAATAGCAACGCCCACAACTGTGAAGCCCTGCAAAGGGTGGTGCGAACTGCCAGACTGCCAGGACATATATAACAGGCGGTGTGTGAAAAAAGCTCGAAGGATCATCAGAGACTCCAGCCACCCGAGTCATGGGCTGCTCTCACTGATACCATCAGGCAGGCGGTATCGCAGCATCAGGACCCGCACCAGCCAACTCCATGACAGCTTCTTCCCCCAAGCAATCAGACTTTGAACACTTGATCTCTCATGATCAATATACATCAGCACTGCACTTTATTAATCTTATATCTCACACTGGACTGTCAAAATTATACTCTCCACAATACAACTACGGTATATATGTTATATATGTTTTTTTATTGTATGTGTTTTCTATATTGTGTGTATTGTTTACTGTACATTGTATATTAGTATTGTGTTTCGTAAGTATGTGCACATTTGATATGTAAATTGTGTTGTGTAAATATGTTGTTTATTGTAAAGTGGTTTATGTCTCGTCACTGTCATGACTGCAATGTTGCTCGGAACTGCACACATTGATTTGATTTAATAAAAATGGCAGAGGACATCACTGTTTCTATAGTGAAATAACACCGGCTGCAGCGAAATAGGGAGGAATATCCCCGCTTGGACGTCTATTTTCCACTGAGAAAGCTAATCTTCAGAAAGCTGACAGCATCTCTGCTTGGGTGTGGCAACAGGTGATCGCACATGCTCTCTCTCTCTCTCTCTCTCTCTCTCTCTCTCTAACACACACACAGAGACACAAACACACACATCAATCCATTTATCCATTACTTGTTAGAAACAGCACAAGCCATAATACTATTTCTGAAGTGACATTTTTGAATTACTAATGAAGGTTTGAACACATAATTTGTTTTGAACCAGTAACGGCAGATTCTGATCCGTCACGTAAGAAAATATTTCCATGCACAAATGCGTTTTTATGACAACTCAGTTTTTCCTAATTTTTTAAAATGTACCTTTTCATTGAACTTTTGTATATAAGCAATATCACATTTGCATTTGTGCTATATGACCCTACATCAGCACTGCTGTGATTACCTACAACACTCGAATCACAGCAGTGCTGATGTAGGGCTATATCGCACTCTTGGTCATGTGATATTACATAAATATATATATATATATATATATATATATATATATATATATATATATATATATATATATATATATATATATATTTTTATTTATTTTTTTTCATTCTTTAACTGTCATTTTATTTACCACAGGCAAGGGATACAGGCATTTAACACATATACAGTATATATACAAGAAAGAAAAACTTTTGTAGCATGCTGCAGTGAAATCAACTTATCTGCAAATTGAGCAATTTAAATGTTTATCAAAGAGAGAGAGAAGCAAGTTGATTGGCTTCCCGATTGCATGTCGAAGTACCAAGCGTTACACCATGTGTGCTAATTGGCTTAACATTTCTTATGTGAGTGAGCAAATTGACTTACAGATAACAAGTTCAAAGAACCTATCAGCTTGCACCACATATATGCCCTCATAAAGGTAAAATGCCTCAAGAATGCAAAAGTTGCCCCATAATATAAAAGGTTAGTGACACCGCCCACCACTAGCTGAAACAACATTCTAAAGTCACTGTGGGCTGATGTCCTGACAGGAACATACTGTAATGTCAGAAGTGGTTTTTCATCAGAGCCCATGTTGATTACTGATTGATTTTTTGTTGATTAAAATGGGTCTGATGAATTCATATGAAGAACTCAGAACACCTGAACAGCTTTCAACAAAGGCTTGAAAACATGTGTGTCAACATAAGAGCAGCTCATATTTTCTAGTGCATGAACATTAAATCATACACTGTAAAAATAAATAAATAACTAATTGGACCATGTGAAAATGGACCTTGTCACTCCAGCATTGGCCGTCCACTGTTTAGACAATGCTTTTAGTGTGATTTGTATCTTTTATAGATGTTTCCTTAAACATGATCAATCTCCTTTCAGATTCCTTATTTGGCCATTTGCATAGATTATGAAGAATGTATTAATTACCACGAAAGGCAGCACACAATATAAAGGCACTTACACATTTCAAAAGTTTTGATTTATGAGAAAGTGCATGGTGGAAGTGTGTTTAAGTATGTTGTGGGATGCTAGGTGAATCTAAGGAGCACCGACTGCAGGGGGATAGAGTAGATTTATGGACCATTGGAATGTTCCTCATTATTCTTCGGCCATATTCTGCACCTGTACCCCTGACGTTAAAAGGGCCACTGTGATGGACTTTCTTAGGCATCTGGTACTGTGCTGACTGACAAAGCTTGATAGCCAGACACAGACTGATCTCACGGTCTGCGCTTACGAAATAACAAAGCACTGCCCCCTGTGGCCAAAATGTAGTAATGGGAAGTCTGATTCTTTTCTGTGAACCAGTTCTTTTGGACGGTTCGTTTTTATGAACCGGTTCATTAAAAAGAAAAAAAAAAAAAAAAGGTTCACCAGTTATTTTATGTCATTGCGTAATGACGTCACTGTGCATAATGCCCCGGCATCAGGATTACATGCTCAAACACATTCAATAAAGCCATATGTAAGTGCATATTGCTCATTATTACATTTTGTTTAATTAAGTTATAATAATAAGGGTGTTTATTTTCAGTGTTTCATTCAGTGATCTACAATAAATTACAGTTGTGCACCTAAAGCCCCCAATACTGACATATACAAACACGTTCTATGTGTCTAAAGCAAATAAAGAGTTTAAACTAGTATTCATTAACTCACCCTTTTTTACAGAAACCATGATCCAGCTCATCACAACTTCAGATATAATCTGCGTGCACAATACTCAACAGTAAATTGCATTTACATCTCTCGACTGAAATGTTTCGCCCCTCATTCAAATCCTCGGTTCCCCTGTGCTCACTGATCAGCTGTTCTCAGTATTATGTCCGAAAGAGGTGATTCTCAGTTCTGTGTACTCTTGACTCACAAATTACTGTTTTCAACTCAAAGTACTGTTAATGTAAGTGCTGCTGTCTTGGGATCAGTGTACTGTTGACATGAGAACTGCTTTCCCGGGATCAGTGAACTGTTGACTCGAGAGCTGCTGTCCCGGGATTAGTGTACTGTTGACTTGAGATCCCCTGCAAAATAATTGATGTACTGTTGACTCGAGAACTGCTGTCCCGGGATCAGTGTACTGTTGACTTGAGGACTGCAGCAAGCAACTCAATGTACTGTTGATGTGAGAGCTGCTGTCCTCGGATCAGTGTACTGTTGGCTCGCAAACTGCTGTGATCAACTCAATGTACTGTTGACTCGAGAACTGCTGTCCCGGGATCAGTGAACTGTTGACTCGAGAACTACTGTCCTGGGATCAGTGTACTGTTGACCCGAGATCTCCTGCAAAATAATGTATGTACTGTTGAATCGAGAACTGCTGTCCTGGGATCAGTGTACTGTTGACTCGAGATCTCCTCCAAAATAATGTATGTACTATTGACTCAAGAACTACTGTCCTGGGATCAGTGTACTGTTGACTCGAGATCTCGTCCAAAATAATTTATGTACTGTTGACTTGAGAACTACTGTCTTGGGATCAGTGTACTGTTGACTCGAGATCTCCTCCAAAATAATGTATGTACTATTGACTCGAGAACTACTGTCTTGGGATCAGTGTACTGTTGACTCGAGATCTCCTCCAAAATAATGTATGTACTATTGACTCGAGAACTACTGTCCTGGGATCAGTGTACTGTTGACCCGAGATCTCCTGCAAAATAATTTATGTACTGTTGACTCGAGAACTGCTGTCCCGGGATCAGTGAACTGTTGATTCGAGAACTCCTGTGAAAGAATTTATGTACTGTTGACTCGAGGACTGCTGCGAGCAACTCAATGTACTGTTGAAGTGAGAGCTGCTGTCCTCGGATCAGTGTACTGTTGGCTCGCAAATTGCTGTGATCAACTCAATGTACTGTTGACGCGAGAACTGCTGTCCCGTGATCAGTGAACTGTTGACTCGAGAACTGCTGTCCAGTGTACTGTTGACTCGAGGACTGCAGCAAGCAACTCAATGTACTGTTGACGTGAGAGCTGCTGTCCTCGGATCAGTGTACTGTTGACTCGAGGACTGCAGCGAGCAACTCAATGTACTGTTGATGTGAGAGCTGCTGTCCTTGGATCAGTGTACTGTTGACTCGCAAACTGCTGTGATCAACTCAATGTACTGTTGACGCGAGAACTGCTGTCCCGTGATCAGTGAACTGTTGACTCGAGAGCTGCTGTCCCGTGATCAGTGAACTGTTGACTCGAGAGCTGCTGTCCCGTGATCAGTGAACTGTTGACTCGAGAACTGCTGTCCCGTGATCAGTGAACTGTTGACTCGAGAGCTGCTGTCCCGTGATCAGTGAACTGTTGACACGAGAGCTGCTGTCCCGTGATCAGTGAACTGTTGACTTGAGAACTCCTGTGAAAGACTCTATGTACTGTTGACTCAAGAACTGTTGGCCATTAATAAAACTGTAAAACAATCAAGTCACAAACATATTCCCAGGATGTTTTATTTGTTACACTCTATGTTGTTCAGCAAAATACACCTGAAACATTTCGCCCCTTAATCTCACACATGCACAATGTCAGTAGCTCATCAGTTCTCAGTATGCCAAACACCTCAGAAAGAGTCAGTTCTCAGTTCAGTGTACTGTTGACTCAAAAATGTTTGCAACTGGAGCATCCAGTCTGATTCGTGAACTAGTTGGAGCAGTTCACTGCAAAGAAATTACAGAAATCACCAGTTCTAGGATCATATTTCAACTGGTTATAGCGTATTTCTAGTCGCAGTGTCAGGCACATCCGAGAGACAGGTTAAGATAGAGTAACTTGTGGATCAGTGTTGACTCGAGAAATGAACAGTTTCAAATGATTCAGTCCGATTTGGTGAACTGTTTCAACCCGTTCACTAAAAAGAGCCATTTAAAAAGAATGATTCGTTCACAAACTGGATATCACTACAAATTGGGAAGTGTTTTTGAACGTAGGAAGTGTGAAAACCCAAAACCCAACCCTAAACCTATCCAGCAGGGTAATCCAAATGCAATCTTGCCCTTACAAAAAGAGTTCTGGCAAACTTGCCTCAGATTTGGCACTTATTATTTTTGCAAGCAAATGAGCTTGCTATTTGCCGCAAATGTTTGCTGCTCTTTACCGGTATTGGTGAACCTGCAGCAAACCTTTTTCGGCAATGAAGAGTTTTCTGCAAAGCTCATTTAAGTGTAGAAGGAAAATGGCACCTCCAAATTACGATCATCTCTGTTTAAGTGAACATAATAAACTCCCGGTTTCAATGCAGGACAAGAACCCAGGTCACACTATCAGTCATGTGACAGGTAAAGGTAAATGCACTTGAACCAATGCAAAAATGTGTGATGGGAAATGACTATTGCCAGTAAAGGTATTCACCCTAGGCTTAGAGTACGTACATTAGTCTGGTGAAACCACAGGAATATACGACAAACTAGACTATAGGTGTCACTGTAGTGGCGTGGAGTGTGACGCGAATATAAACAGTGGAAATGAATATAAATGTTGATTTCATCGCAGTGATTTGGTCACGGTGAATGTCGAGGAGTGCAGAGGCGGGATTGATCATGAGGCGGAACTGTTGATCACACTCGTTCCCACGGCTCGATGTCGCTTTTGTGTTGATTTCATCACTGTATTACTAATATTGTAGTAACCATGTTTTTTGGCAGAAACCATAGTTTTAATGCAATTAACCATGATGTTACTATAGTACTATGGTGGTAATAGGAACAATGATTCATTTTGTGGTTACTGTAATTTTACAACAGAATATCATGGTGAAACTATGTTTACTGTATTAAAACAAAATGTATTTTTTCTAAGGTAAGGTTAGGTTTAGGGGTAGGAGTTAATGTATTGTGTCTGTAGGATTCCAAATAAACAAGCTGCAGTAATGCCCATATACTGTATGTAAGTATTTAAATATAGGTGCAAATTGCACCAGGGTTGGGGTGCAAATAATGGTAGCACTTACTATGAAGCCCATATTTATAATGTATTGTAAAGGCATTATACAGTAAATGCAATATATTGCATCCATAATGTCTCATAATACACCTTATAATAAGTAATAACTTTTCATAAATAATTATAACTGCAGTTATAATACTTTATAAGACTGCCTCTATTCATAGTTATACCTTAGAGTATAATGCATCATAACACAAGCAACATCCAATTTTAATGCAGCAGATGCAAATAAAGTTAATTGTATAAGTGCTGTCATATAAAAGCAGCATAGTGTAAACATTCAAAAGGCTTTATGACATGATCATATTACAAGTGGTCTTTGCCTGCTTTAAGCAAAGTTACAAAAGCAAAATCTTCTTATAAACAGCCATAACATAAACGTGTAACCTATGATACATTACAAATCAAACTTATACATTACAATGTGATTTATTTATCAAATAAGTCTCCAAATAAGATTCACAAACATTAGAGTTTATTGAACAGTTTTATTTATTTATTTTTTATTCTTGGGTTTGTTGGGTTTGTCTCCGTTTTCTCCCAAGATTATTTTCGGCTTGCTCACTGGGGTTATAAATACAATTATTATTGAATTACTTATATATAAACACTATTCACAATTTGTATATTATCAAAATATACAATGATAACTCATAGACATTATAGATATAACAGTTTAATTTGCTGGTAATGCCTGATCTTCTGTAAAGCTGCTTTGTAACGATGTGAAAAGCGCTATACAAATAAAAATAACTTGACTTGTTTACGTCCAAGAAGATTGGCTACATGTGTGATCAACATACAAATTTATTTCTCAAGAGAGAGTTTCTGATATATTTGAACCTCGTAGCTTTACAAGTGTTAATATCTCGAAATGTACATTTAATGGGAGTAATTTTGTATTTTGTTCATGTGTAATATATATAATTTCTAGCATGAGTTGTGATGTGATGTGATGTCTTATAACCACTTAAAAAATATCTTATGGATGTTTATAAGAAGAAATTGCTTTTTTGTCACTTTAACTAAAGCATACATACATACATACATATATATATATATATATATATATATATATATATATATATATATATATATATATATATATATATATATATATATATATACATGATAAATTCTGCAGATAAAATTGGATGTTGCTGCTGTTGTAATGCATTATAATCTAAAGTATAACTATGAATATGTAAGTATTATAATGTATTATAATCAGAGGTGGTTTTTATGCTGCCTTTATGTGTTTTTTGAAGCATCAAAAATGTTGCCTACAGAGCTCAAATATTATTTTAAAAATCATCATTCGTGTTCTGCAGATGAAAGAAAGTCACACTCATCTGGGATGACATGAGGGTGAGTAAATGATGAGAGATTTTTAATTTTTGGGTGAACTATCTCTTTAAAGTGATAGCTCAGCCATAATTTAATATTCTGTCATCATTTCTCTACCCTCATGTTGTTCCAAACCAGTGTGAGGCTTTGTATTATGTAGAACACAAAATATGTTAGACAGAATGTTAGGAGGGACTGACAGTCTTTGAAAGTGTATATATATATATATATATATAAAAACCTTCACTGAAAGTAAATAGTGTAATAGTAAATACTCTGTCTAATATCTCTTTATTGTTTTGCATGGAAGAAAGAAATTCATATGGGTTTGGAACAACATGGTGGTGAATGATGACAGAATTTCCATTAATAGCTAAAATAATAATTCTGTAGTACATGTTCAATGTGTATAATGTAATGGAATATAGGGGAGTTAACGTCTATTATGTAATTTGTGAAAGTAACGAGTTACTCACTACTTGAGTCCTCTGTTAATTAGATACTTTCTTAATTAAGTAATTATTGATGATATTACTTTTACCTCTACTTGAGTAATTATGTTTTTGAAGTAATTGTACTTTTACTTGAGTACAGTTTTTGGCTACTCTACCCACCTCTGATTCTAATTGTGGTTACAATAAGTTATAATATATTATAAGGTGTATTATGAGACATTACTAATGCATTATAAATACTTTACAATGCATTATAAATACGGGCTTCGTAGAAAGTGTTACCCAAATAATATCTGCCATTATTTGCACCAGGGTGCAAATAGCATCAGAAAGCAGAAATTTCTGTTTAAAAAAAAGAAAGAAAAAAAGAAAAATGACTTCTCACAACTCCTTTTGATTGACAGCTCTGACAAATGAAATAGTTCATTTGGTCCCTGGTGAAAAGCAGACAGAAAGAAAGAAACAGAGAGAAAGAGAGGGGGGAGGGGGAGATAGAAGAGAGAGAGGGTGTGAGAGAGAGAGAGAGAGAGAGAGAGAGAGAGAGAGAGAGAGAGAGTTTCCTGGCAGGTAGGGTATTTTTATAAAAAAATGTTTTTTTTGTTTTTTTTTTAAGATTTTGACTCCCCAAATCAAAAAGATTCTGTGGTGCATGTGCTAAATTTAGCACTGATGCAATTAGCGGAAGTACCACACAGTGACTCCTGGAGCAGCTGACAGATAGCAACTGAAGAGCCAGAGATGAGCAGCGTTTTGAGTGAAGCAGTGGATCTGCGTCTTACCCTGTCTCCCTCTCTCTGCTCACACTAGGGAGACTTTAGGCTAATCTGTTTAATTTTCCACATAATGTTTCACTCACCACAATTTTTTATTGAAAGGATACATTCAAAAAAAAGGGAGAAAGATATGAGGAGAGAGAGAAAGAGATGACACATGACCTCATGGGCTAGCCTGTATGATTTGCATGTGGTCGTTTTTATACTTGGGTTACGTCATGCTTTTATTGGTTGCTGAAGCTCCATACGGGGCAGCATCATGCAGCTGTGGCAAAGCCTGCACCACTGGACAGGAGATGAGACAGAATAACAAATTCGGGACAAATTCTGATTTCACAGAGTCCAACTGCATGGTACCCACATGCCAATAATTTTGTGTTGATTTCCCCTTTAAAGAATAGTCTCCTGTCTCATCATAAAATCTAATGCTAAGACTCACTAAATAACAGGGGTTTTGAGTACATCACATGGGGCATGGTTTGTATACAGTGTTGAGGAGCATGCACAGTTTACATTCTCCAAAAACCCGCAAACTTAAAAAGAAACATGTAATCACTGGAATAAATCTCAATGTGACTTATGGTTATCTCTAATTTCTAACCAATAATTATATCAGATGTTTTAAGATGAAAATATTTAATTTTTAAATTGAAAGTCCTGGTTACAGCACATTGTGTTACAGACACCTGGCTGTGATATTTGGTGTTCGAGACATCAGTCAGTGTTAGAGTATGCTATTTTAATTGTAACTAAGTTATAGTAAGAATAAAACTCCTCACCACATAACAGAAAATATCTGTTTGCATCAACCAAATCTTGATTCTAAATATTACATATCGGTATAATGTAATAATGGGGCCTCCATGGGGTCTTTATGATGTCATAATGGGACCTCTGTGATGTCATTGTGGGTTCATTATGATATCTAATAGGTGGATCTGTGATGTTATAATGGGGCCTCTATGATGTACAGTTGTCATGCTACCATAATCTTATTATTAATCCAGCAAAAGTATCACAATACTGGGGCACCTCTAGGGCCAGTGGACATCCAGGCTTAGCCAAGAGACATCCTTGTATATCATTATTCAAGGGATACACTTACAACTATGTTTAAATGTTATATTTACAAAGAGTCAATTTTTTTGAAGTAAATCTTTCAATATTTTGAAAAAAAAAAGAATATACACTCACCTAAAGGATTATTAGGAACACCTGTTCAATTTCTCATTAATGCAATTATCTAATCAACCAATCACATGGCAGTTGCTTCAATGCATTTAGGGGTGTGGTCCTGGTCAAGACAATCTCCTGAACTCCAAACTGAATGTCAGAATGGGAAAGAAAGGTGATTTAAGCAATTTTGAGCGTGGCATGGTTGTTGGTGCCAGACGGGCCAGTCTGAGTATTTCACAATCTGCTCAGTTACTGGGATTTTCACGCACAACCATTTCTAGGGTTTACAAAGAATGGTGTGAAAAGGGAAAAACATCCAGTATGCGGCAGTCCTGTGGGCGAAAATGCCTTGTTGATGCTAGAGGTCAGAGGAGAATGGGCCGACTGATTCAAGCTGATAGAAGAGCAACTTTGACTGAAATAACCACTCGTTACAACCGAGGTATGCAGCAAAGCATTTGTGAAGCCACAACACGCACAACCTTGAGGCGGATGGGCTACAACAGCAGAAGACCCCACCGGGTACCACTCATCTCCACTACAAATAGGAAAAAGAGGCTACAATTTGCAAGAGCTCACCAAAATTGGACAGTTGAAGACTGTAAAAATGTTGCCTGGTCTGATGAGTCTCGATTTCTGTTGAGACATTCAGATGGTAGAGTCAGAATTTGGCGTAAACAGAATGAGAACATGGATCCATCATGCCTTGTTACCACTGTGCAGGCTGGTGGTGGTGGTGTAATGGTTTGGGGGATGTTTTCTTGGCACACTTTAGGCCCCTTAGTGCCAATTGGGCATCGTTTAAACGGCCTCCCTGAGCATTGTTTCTGACCATGTCCATCCCTTTATGGCCACCATGTACCCATCCTCTGATAGGATAATGCACCATGTCACAAAGCTCGAATCATTTCAAATTGGTTTCTTGAACATGACAATGAGTTCACTGTACTAAAATGGCCCCCACAGTCACCAGATCTCAACCCAATAGAGCATCTTTGAGATGTGATGGAACGGGAGCTTCGTGCCCTGGATGTGCATCCCACAAATCTCCATCAACTGCAAGATGCTATCCTATCAATATGGGCCAACATTTCTAAAGAATGCTTTCAGCACCTTGTTGAATCAATGCCACGTAGAATTAAGGCAGTTCTGAAGGCGAAAGGGGGTCAAAAACAGTATTAGTATGGTGTTCCTAATAATCCTTTAGGTGAGTGTATATATATATATATATATATATATATATATATATATATATAAAGCCAAAAAAGTTATATATAAAAAGCACACCTTGTGTCTGTGGTGTTACCTAAAAAAAAAAAAAAAAATCCAAGATTTCCTTCCTTCAGAGCCAATTGACTGCATTTCACACATGCTTCTGCTGCGGCTGGACAATTATACAAAATGCAAGACAAGCTGAACCGAGCATGTAGGGCATGCTGCTCCACAAATACAGTAGACACAAACAATCCCCATGCAACAGGTGTAGACATCTGAAGCTGGGGTGGAGGTGGGTTTCAGATAGAAATCTCGCAGCGCACTGCAGTGAAACCATCTTTTCCGCTAAAATTAGAAATTTAAAAGAGAGAGACGCAAGCTGAATGGCCACCCAATTACATGTCAAAGTACCAGTCAGCTTACACCATGTGAGCCAATTGGCTTAAAATGCCACATGTGAGCGAGCCAATTTGCTAGCAGGTAAGAAGTCCAAAGAATCTATCAGCTTTTACCACACAGAGTTTCTAACCTGAAGTTTTGTAATTTCAGTCATGGCCACTCTCGGAAAGATTTAGCACGTTAATGTAGGTATGACATATTGATAGCATGTCTTGGCAGACTAGATCTGCTATGCTGATGTTTCTACTGCAGAGCAAGTACAGACAGTATACAGATATACAGAGTTAAAGATACTGTACAAATATAATGTACGGAAAATACATGTTAAGCATGTGGACATGACAAAACGTTCAAATAATCAAATAATCAGCTTGCGCCCCAAAGAGTTTCATACCTAACTTGTCCTTTCAGTCATGGCCACTCTCTGAAAAATTTTACATGTAAATGTTTGCTTTCAGCTTTCTGAAAGATAGGCAGCAGTTAGTGAGACTGGGGAAATTCACTTCCAGCACATGTATAATCAGCACTGGTGCCCCTAGGGATGTGCACTCTCTACCACTACTCTTCTCTCTGTACACAAATGACTGCACCCCCAAGGACCCCTCTGTAAAGCTCCTGAAGTTAGCAGATGACACTACAGTCATCGGCCTCATTCAAGATGACGACAAGTCTTCATACAGAAGGAAGATTGAACAGCATGCTCACTGGTGCAGTCAAAACAACCTGGAGCTGAACACACTAAATACAGTGGAGATTATAGTGGATTTTAAGTGAAACACAGCAGAATTGACCCCACTCACCATTCTAAACAGCACTGTGGCAGCAGTGGAGAGATTCAGATTCCTATGCACTACCATCTCACAGGACCTGATGCTGCTGTAGCACAATTAGATAAAACACAAGACATACTGCTTCACTCATTTTGGACATGCTTTACAAATAGACATTACAAACACAACCCCAATCAAGCAGATCTATCACCAAGGCTTGTATACTGATGCTGCTCTGAAGAGCCATGTGCTAGCTAGTGTATGCTAGCTGGGTTTGCCTTGACCACTGGCCAAATGTCATAATGCTAATGAAAAAATTATGTATGTGTGCCTGGGCCTTTTTGGCCGAATGGCTTAAACGGCTAGTGACCTGACTCATTATGTTTACCTGGACAAGAAAAGCCCAGAGCTTATTTAAGGGATTTTGACTAGCTATGTGTGAATTTATTTAATCAAATGTCCTAAGATAGATATTTGTGTCATATTTTGCTTCTATTTGACTATGCCTTATGTCGTTAAAGATGTGCTTCTATATGTCATGGCCAAAAGCTGACCTTTCCCGGAAAGCTGAAAGAAGAAATGCCCAAGCAACCATCTGCACAAATACAAATTTTTAGAAAAAACTTGTAAAGCATGCAGAAGTGAAACCGCATTACTGTATCTGCAAAACTGAGCAAGTTAAATGTTAGATAAAATGAGAGATACAAGATTATTGGCTACCCAATTTGATGTCAAAGGACCATTCGGCTTACACCATGCAAACCGAATGGCTTAACATATAACATGGTGAGCTAGTTGGCTGACAGATAACAAGAGCAAAGGACCTATCAGCATGTACTACATACATTTTCAAGTGCCTAAACTTTATATATACATTTTTTCAAGTTATTCAATTAAAAGTGTTGTGTGTGTGTGTGAGATTAAATTTTTTTATTGATTCATACATTAAACAAAGAAAAGCAAAACATATATACATAGAATCAACCTTTAACCCCCACATTTACCCCTTCCTCTCCCAATCTCCAAACCCACCCTGACCCTAAACAAACATTCCTGTGGTCACACATGAGTATATATACACAAATAATAATAATAATAATAATAATAATAATAATAATCACACACATTAATAACTATACTTCTCTCTCTCTACTGTCCCTCCCCGAGAGGATCCCTCCAAGAATGCCAAATATTTGCCCCATTTCAAAACAATGAATCCAAATTCTCCACCCTCCCATCTCCGAGCACCACTCCTGAAAGGAGGGCGCTCCAGCTGACTTCTATCCACTTAAAACAATTTGTCTGCCAATCATAATACTTATTAGGACCCAACTGTTTATATGTTTATTCTCTATATGGATGACTGCCCCATCGCCTTATATACAGAGTCTGGGACAAAATAAAATTTGAGTGCCCAATACATCACACATAAAACTCTGAACATTTAACTATAATTATTGGATCTTAACACACCACCAAAAAACATGAGTTGTGTCTCCATCTTCTGATGTCGCCTGCAGGTGGGTATGTCTTTAAGAACAAGCCTATACAATCTAGAGGAGGTCCAATAGTGTCGATGTAAAATATTGTATTGCATAAGGCATCTCTATATACAGACTTGATGTTTTTTTTAGAATCCTAGCCTACACTCCCTCCTCCAATACCAAGTTTAAAACTTTCTCCCATAAACTCTTAATAGAAGTTAAAGCTCTTTCCCCTTGACTCTGAATTAGCAGGGAGTAATACACTGATGCCTTGTGACCTTTTCCAAAAACAGTAATCACCACTCCCAGAGTTTTTGCCACTTTAAGGGGGTGTATGCTACTCTCAATTATAGTACAGAGCAGGTGGCTCAGCTGTAAATACCTAAAGAACTGAGATCTGGGAATCCCAAAATGTTGAACCAAATTTTCAAAGGATCTCAACACTCCACTCTCATATAGGTCACCGAGTGTAGTAACCCCCTCACAATCCATTCTGACCAGCAGAAAGGGGACTTATTAATACATAATTTTGGGTTCAGCCATATGCTCGAAGCAACATTTAAGTAAATGTCTGAATTAAACACTCTGGACACTTTTGTCCATACCGAGTGCAAATGAGAGATAACAGGGTGTAACTTAACTTCTCTGATTTGTTTTATAGAAAAGTTTTGCTATGGTGCAACAGGGGCAAGAACTTCCTGTTCAATACAAAACCAGGGAGGGGCTTTCTCAGGTGGAAGCGTTCAATGAGCAAAATATCTGAGACCAAATGCATATTAATAAAACAAACTCTTGGGGAGGCCTATCCCACATTTGTCAATCAGTTTATGTAATTTACTGAAATTTAATCTGTGACGTTTACCATTCTAAATGAAGGACTTCGTTATGCTATTAAATTGCTTGAAATAAGAGAGGGGGACATTTCATTTTAATAACATTAACCTTCCCAATCAGAGATAAAAGTAATGAAGCCCACCTGCCCACACTGCTTGAAAATCTTTTTATTAAAGGCTCAAAATTAACTCAATCATATAAATTTGCTGGGAATAAAATACCCAATTACTTAATACCCTGTTTGGGCCACTGGAAGGCACCTGGCTAAAAAGCCATTACCAGGCAGTATGCTGTCAGAGCCAAAGCTACGGATTTAGACCAATTAACTCTGTATTCCAAGAATATAGAAAAGGAATTAATAATTCTGTGGAGGCAAGGCACAGATTTGGTAGGGTCGGAGACGAATAATAAAATATAATCTGCATAAAGCAAAAGCTAATGCGACACACCTCATGCCACTACCCCTGAAAAATCATCCTCCTTTCTTATCGTGGCTGCTAATGGTTCCAGGGCAAGAAAAAACTTCAATGAGAAAAGAGGGCAACTCTGCCGGGTGCCCCTATCCAGAGTAAAACCATCTGAAATTAATCTGTTCATTTTTACCAGTGCTACCGGGTATCTATAAAGTAACTTAATCCAACCAATAAAAGTATTCCTGAACCCATACATTTCCAAAAAATACAATCCCAGTGTCACGTGATGCAATGCGAGGAGGCAACGTGTGAATGATGAGCTCTGTGTACTTTGCTAGTTTTTAATTATTTTGGAGGTATAATCCGGTGAGATTTGATACACCCTGCTCCATATTTGTTCTTTGAAATCAACATGGCTAAGAATTCAAAATCCTCGAGCTCTGGAGATATTAAAAGACACTTACGTTCTCAGGTTTGGACAGTGCGGCATGAGAAATCCAGCGTCAACTGACGAGCATGTTTGTGATGCTGATGAAAGTTGTTGCTGACCTAGAAGATCATGCTGTAATACGTCGATTGATTATGGAGATAGAAAATGAAATTATTCATTTCTGGTTATTAGATTGTCGGATGTCGAGAAATGGACATGGAGTCATCGGAGAGGGAATTATCTGCTAATCCGCTAGCGACCAAGGGAGATTAGAGTTTGAGTTTTTTAAAAATTGGAAGACTTTGAGAACTGCAGCCAGCAAAATAACATCTGAAATGTTGGAATTCCTGATCATGAAGAAGGCTGAGATGAGCTGGATGGTGAAATTTCTAGATGAGCTCTACCCGAGTCTACATGACATATCAGGCCATAAGATGGAAATTGAGCAAGCTTACAGAGTCCCAGCTTGCAGATCAGAGCTGAGGGAGACAGGCCCTGTTCAATTCTGGCCAAATTTCTGAGATCATCCGATAAAGTTCTTTTGTTACATGAGATGAGGAGTAAAGGGAAGCTTTCTTGGAAGAACCACAACATTTTCATGTTCCCTGACTTTTCAAATTCAACAAGAGAGAAACGTGACCGATACAAGGAATGCAAGAAACTCTTACATCAGTTTTGCACTGATGTTTCTGGCCAAACTGAGAATAGATACTAAGGATGGCTGCAAAGTATATACATGTCCCAAGCAAGCACTGTC
The DNA here is from genome assembly GCA_032164185.1 of Moxostoma hubbsi. Taxonomy (NCBI): domain Eukaryota; kingdom Metazoa; phylum Chordata; class Actinopteri; order Cypriniformes; family Catostomidae; genus Moxostoma; species Moxostoma hubbsi. The sequence continues at coordinate 1,882,077 of JAVLUX010000017.1, read as the reverse complement.
CTTCATAAACACATTGAAGTAAGCCATTTGGTGTTTCTCATGTGGCCCCTGAGTGGAGTAACTTGCTGTACTTCCTCTTGGCTGCCTGAGGAAGCTGGACACCTTTTATGTTTATTTTATGCCTAGCAGCTGGAGTTTGTTTTTGAGGAATAACACTCCTTCAAGAAACTTTTGCATTGATGGAAGATAATGGAAGACTTTTGCATTGATGGAAGCATTTACACTGAAGTTCCTGGCCAGATTGAGAATGGATACTAAGGAAGGCCGCAAAATATCTACATGCCACAACAAGCAATGTCATTTATTAAGTTGATAGATTGAGGAAGTCATGGTGTGTTTTATGTGGCCTTGTTGTTTTTGTGGCCTTTATGTGGAGGAGCATACCTTTGACACAGTTCTGTGAATGAATCTACACATTCTTTGCAGATATTATTCCGCCGGCTACAGTTCTCCATGTTCTCCAACTTCTCCCAGACAATCAACCTTGGTTGCTAGTGGATTAGCTGATAACTCCCTCTTCGGATAATCTATCTATTGCTTGACATCCCCCACTCTTGTAACCACCTCAGTAAATTTTGCCTCCATGGCAGTGATCGATCGACGTATTATAGCAAGATCCTCCAAGTCAGCAACAACCTTTGTCAGCATTGCCTACATGTTCAACATTTCACGCCGAATTTCCCTAATTTCTCCGACCAAATCGATTCCCAGGCTCAGGGCATGGTCAGGGGTGTCAGCTTGAGCACATAAGTGTCTTTTAATATTTCCTAAGCCTGAAGAATTTTTCCTCCTAGAACAGTTATGGAACAAAGTGTGTTGAATCTCACTGGTTTATGATATTAATAGTGTTAAAACTAGCATAGTGCACAGAGCTCGCCATTTACAAGTCCAAACTTTGCATGGCATCCAATTAAAAGTGTTTTAGTCCTTTAAAAATAAATACTATATTACAGTACTTTACATTTGTCATGTAATTTTTTTCCATATACAGTATATCAAAACACAAATAGATACTGTAACAGTTGTACCTTGACTAAAATACAACATAAAGCTTGATTACGACAGCTCACTAATGGCCATTCATCCATTTGGGCACATCAGGCATGGGCCACTCGAGCTGTAGTCTCCCAACCGCCCAGAGAACCTCAACAAACTCAGTCTCTGAGTCCTGAGCATCACACATTCACAGTGAACACAATCAGGCCCCACAAGTGCTGCTTCAGAGTAAGCTTTGCCCAAGCATAAAAGACAGCGCTCGTGCCGTTGGACAGAGGGATGAATTGCCCACATGGTGGTAAACACTTAAGAAACATTTTCTTCTTTATAAAGCTGCATGCGCAGAAGTGTTTTAACCCATTCTTTATTAAAGGCCAACAATCTTAGTTTTCAGGGTGAAATTTGGTGAAATGACCGGATACAGCAATCATGTATTTTATTTGTAATTGTTTTTAAAGAAATGTAATAAAACATGCTTCACTAAAGTATTTACTGTAAACATATGCATTTCTTTTCGAATTTGACGTTATTTAGAAAAAAATTTCATCTAAATGACTAAATTCCACCATTTGTTTTAATACAAAATATACCCATTTGTAAAGGGATTCATGTAAAGGAGGAGGCGAGAACCGGCTTGAGAATATAAATAATATTTTAATAAGGAACTTAAACAAAAAGACAAACACACAAAGGTGTCAGACAGCTGTCTGTAAATCTCTCTCTCGCACCGCTGTCCTCGGTCGGCCATTATCCCTCTCGGAGGCTTGATTAGCCTGATTAGGGGCCGGGTGTGCAGCATCATGACCCGCCCCCGCCCCCCGCCCTGCCACATTCCTCCCTCGTTCTCTCAGGCCGGGAGCCCCCAGAATGACGTACACCACCCCCCCTTTCCCTGGGAGGCAGGTCGTCCCCACCTTCCTGAATCTGGGAGGGGACAGGGGGAGGGAAACAACAATAATTAAAAACACAGGTGATACTCCCTGTAACAGTGCAGTACCACATAAAAACCAAAGTAAATGGTAATAATATTAATAATATAAATAATATTTTAATAAGGAACAAAAAGACAAATACACAAAGGTGTCAGAAAGCTGTCCGTAAATCTTTCTCTCGTACTGCTGTCCTTGTTCGGCCTTTATCCCTCTTGGAGGCTTGATTAGACTGATTAGGGGCCGGGTGTGCAGAACGACCCCGCCCCGCCCTCCGCTCTGCCACACCATTTTATATTACTGTCACGTAATTAAAAGCATACACTTCAATAAACTGAAAAAGAAAATATAAAAATGTGTCATGCATTTAGAGCACACACATATATATATATATATATATCTGTATATAAAATGCTTACAGCACCTTTGACTCTTGGATGTAGTTCTAATCATGAATCATGAATTTATTTATATAAATAAAGTTATTACATAGATAATTTTAGAGATGGGGTTATATATGATAATCAATTGTATTGGTGTAATCGATAAAATAATTTTAGTAGTAGTAGTAGTAGTAGTATTAGTACTAGTAGTAATAGTATCACCATCATGGAATAAAATAAATAAAAATACCAATATGAAACATCAGTTAACAAAAACAGTAAGTTTAAAGATCTAATAAGGCATACAAATTTAGAATTTAGGGTCAGAGATGGTGGAAAATGGAAATGTAAAACTTAATTGTGACTGTTTTGGTGCAAGAAACTTTTATCATAGGTGGACCTTTTTTATTTTGGGGGGATCCTACAAAGGTGCAGGAAATGGCACCTTAAAATGTTTTACAAAACTTTGCATTTTTCTTGTTTATCTATCATCACCTCCCGTCCTCAATTCCACTCTGCAGTCTTACACTGGAAATATTCTTATTTCAACTCAATTCCCAGATCATATCACACTTGTCACCCCTAGAGTACTTCACAGCAGGATTCATAACAAACTTACCCTCACAAAATTCCAACAGTACTATCGCATGCAGATAACCCCAAACTCAAACTAAACCACAAACATTCACAAACATCCACCTTCAGCTCAGGCAAATGATGAGTATAATCCATGGCATCTTGCTGTCTCCTTCCCCTTTCCCTCTCATCCTCTCTTGACATTTCTTCGCTCTCGCCCTCCCTGTCTCCCCCTCTCTCAGGAGCTCTGAGTGTGTTTGACCTTAAACCGTTCCTCTGCCTTTATACTGTCAGCTCCAGTCTGTGTTCTCAGGGCCTGAGAGATCCCCGCCTGCAATATGTCTGCCGACAACCCATAAGAAATGACTTGCTCTATGTTTATCTATTAATAATTGAGCAGTGCTGAAAATGGGAGGGGGGCAATTTGTCACAAAGGGAATTTATACCTTTCACTTAGGTTTGGGCTAAACGGCACTTTCTTCCGAACGTAGAAAAAGAGAAAGAGAGAGAGAGAAAGCAGAGCTTGGTTGTGTTGGTGTTATCCATAGCTTAAGGGTTTATTTATGTATGAGTTTTCAAAGAATGAAATGCCATAACCTTGTGTCTCCTCTTCCTAGTCCTGGTCACGCTGTGTATTTGTACATATGTCAAGGTGGAAAAAAATGAAGAATGATTACAAGGAAAACACTTTCTATAAGATTAGATATAAATATTAAGTAAACACTATATACATTGATTCTGTGTTTATTGAAAGATTGGACACACTTACTCATTCTTTATATTCTTATTTGCAGCATCTTAGAATAATAATAAAGTCATCAAAGCTATAAAATAACATGTGTGTGTGTGTGTGTAGAAAAAGGGGTGTTTAAGAGTGCATCAAAACAGGTAACGCTCAGGCGAGCTCCTTTAATTCCCTCTATTTGTGCTGTATTCACATCTGAGGATAGACTTACCTCTAACTTTCTCCCTAATTAACTAGCCTTTAAACATTTTCCCTGCTGAGAGCTTGCTGTCAGAACAAAGTAGGCATTGTTTTTCACTTTGAGGCTCTCAGTAAGTGAGAGCCTCCTAACGTTACTGCGGGCCAATAGGGCAGTGGTCCTCAGAGGCCTGTGATGGAGTAAGATGCAGAATCGGACCTATCTCCTGTCTGGGAGGACGATTGTTTAATGGGAGAAAGATTGCTGTGTTCACTGCTGATTGCATTTGGACAGGGCAGCTGATGACGCTGGGAGGTTCTTCGGCCCTGGAGGACAATGTTTAGTGGAAATTGGAGACGAAGAAATTCAACTTCCCATAGAGTTGAAGGGCAGTGGTGAATGAACCGGTATGGGCTTCCTCTCGGAATGCAGTGGTTATCTGAGACCACCTCGGTTTACATACAATGAGTTCTAATTGGGATGGTATTGGCTTTTAATATGTGCTATATCTTTAATGCTGAAAATGTCATGGGCATTTAGGCTAAAACAGACACTCAACCCCTGTGTGTACTGCAGTAACTGACCTTAAAGGCCTGTTGAATTCATGTTTTCGACCATTAAGAGTGCAGTCATGAAGATGGATGTGGGTGATGCAAAAATCTGCCCTCCATTCTGATGCCAGAATCTGCCTATCAGTTCTGCTATGCGCATGCCCTCATGAGGCTCATTCTCTCTGATATGGAAAAAAAGCTCCACATCATGCTGATATATTTACATTCATATATCATTAACTGACTCTCAAACCCCTCCAGAAAAAAAGAGAATTCTCTGAAGGGTAGCCGCTGTCTTTCTGCATGGCTCATTAGTGCATTGCCCTCGCACAAACGTATCAACAATGTTCTAAAGCTAATACACTTTTAGATTTCCTCTCCTCGTGATATAGGCAGAGAGGAACGGGGGTCAGACAGACATATGAGTACAGGCGATTGCCTCTGTGAAGAAATTATTTATCAGGCGTAGCTGTTCCGCTCCGCTCGGCAGAGTTTTCTATTGATGTGACGAGTTGAAATGGTTTCTTCAAGAGAAAGGCGACAGTAGCCACACAACATACATTCACATAAGTGCACACGCAGTTTCTCAGATGAGTCTGCTTTTAATTTGATGCCGGCTGCTTGTCCAAGGAAGCAAGTATGAGAGATAGCTCTATCCACACCTTCCAAGTGTATCCAACATTTGTTTTTGATAGCTTGTACTGTTGGTAATTAACTCGGATAGAAAAGAGAAAAATTAATGTTTGCAGTACTGTTTAAGTCACCTGACGCGGTTTTAATTGTTAGTTAATTACACAGATTAGTGGTGACCCAGGTGGTATTTATAGATTAGCAAAGGCATTTTGTCTTCCATAAAACATCTGAACTGCTTCTGAAGGTGCTTTTACACTTGGACCATTTGCTTGGACCGAACCCGAGTTAGTTTTCCTCCCCAATTCCCTGCCAGTCACTGTTCACATAATATTTTTTGGGGTCCGAACTGTGGTTCAATTCCAACAGTAACATGAGGCAGCTGTTTACCACTGTAACTAGGTAACAACTCATGAAGACATCAGCTTCAATGTGTTATTAGAGTATTCATCTCTCTGGATTTCCCACCACAACTGTACATGCTCAGAATGACAGTTGCGTTTGTCTGCCACGGATGCATTGAATATGCAATGATGACAAGAATATTAGCTTTGTCTGCCACCAGCCCAAGGATGCATTGCAAGAGATGTTAAGAATATGAGCTGCTCACCGAAGCAGATTTATTTGGAAATAAGAAGGTATGAGAAATGCATCATACCATAATAATTGCGAATGGGAGCCTGCAAATGTAACCGGTCCTGCTCGACCAGCTCCGAACCGGCATGGGAGTTGGGCATGCTTATGAGGCTAAATGCGACAGCCTCTAGCTTCAGTTGCTAGTGCGTCTCGTGAGGTCAGGAGAATGAGGTTTACACATACCACACAGCTATCACGTACCAGCCAGCTCCCATTACACAAAGACGCAAAATGTACGTCATCAATAGAGGTTAATTTCCACTATTTGGGACAGTTGCGTTCATATCAGCAGCGAACTGTACCGAAGTTCATATTAACCGTACCCGTGCCCACCTTGACTCAGGTGCAGTTTGGGTTCATATCACCCAAACAAACCGAACTTTGATGTCTTTCGAACCCGGGTGCGCACAAACAGTGCTAGTGTAAAAGCACCCTGAAAATCATTCTCAGTTTCTCAAGCAGATTTAATCAGGCAAACTTTGGAGTAATACTATATTGAAAGCCTTTTAAGATCACATCTATTTCCTTGTTAGTATAAATCATTGTCAGCATAGAGTGAGGGATACTTCATGCATGATGGGGGATGGTAATCATTTAATATCGTAAAGACTCTTCTTTTAACAATCTCACACACATACTGCATGCAGAGCTAGCCTAGTGTCAGCTGCACACATCAAAGACGGCTCTTGAGATGAGAACATGAGCTTGTGAATGAGATATTAGCAGTAAGCCACAATGCAGTCAAGGTGCGATTCTCCACAGAAGCAAACTGCACTGTTGTGACCAGTGATTCGTCAGGTACAATAAGATCAGTCTTTATTGTAGACCATAGAATCTTAGGGTGGAATAGCAAAGGAAAACATGCAGCAACAGTTTGTGTATGATGACATAGTAGCAATGTGGCCAGCATTTGAGATAATAATAATAATTATTATTTTAATTGTTGCTTGATGCTGGCAATTATTTTGCTGTGGCCGTGTGCTATGATGTTATCAAGATGCTCCTGCAGTCGAAGACTTAGCAGTTACCATATGCTCCAGGTGCACTGAGCCATGGTGCTTGTGTGGGATACCCATGCCTGATTCTGCCCTGGGTCGTGTCCTGACGCCATTCCCCAAAAAAAGTCCTATATTTTATTTATTCCTGTAAATAATCCACTTTTAGTTTAACCACAATCAATGTTGTCTATGTAAATTGCGTTGGTAACACTTTGTACGAATCCCATATTTATAATGCATTGTAGTGCATTAGTAATGTCTCATTATGCACTTATAATATGTTGTAACTTCTCATAAATAAGTTTAACCACAATTATAATACATTATAATAATATGTAATAGAATATGTAATAGAATGGCAGTGGTGGCTCAGTGGTTAAGGCTCTGGGTTACTGACCAGAAGTTTGAAGGTTCAAACCCCAACACCACCAAGACACCACTGTTGGGCCCTTGAGCAAGGCCCTTGACCCTATCTGCTCCAGGGTCACCATATCATGGCTGTTTAACTGTATATATGCAAAAATGTATGTATAATGTGTGACACTATATTAATTATAATAGTAATCTTTAATTAAAGTGACTAAAGCAATATCTTCTTATAAACATCCATAAGATATGTTTAAGTGGTTATAAGACATCACAACTCATTCTGGAAATTACAGTACATACAGTACACATGCACAAGATACAAAATAACACCCATTCAATGTAACTTTTGAGATATTCTGAAAAAAACTTGTAAAGCTATGAGGTTCAAATATATCAGAAACTCTGTCTCTAGAAATAAATATGTATGTTGATCACACATGTAGCCTCTTCTTGGGCGTAAACACAATGCACCAAGTCCTCGTTGTGGCGTAGTGACCCTCCTCAATCCGGGTGGCGGAGGACGAATCTCTGTTGCCTCCACGTCTGAGACGTCAATCCACATCTTATCACATGGCTTGTTGAGCTCGTTACCGCGGACACGTAGTGTGCATGGAGGCTTCACACTATTCTCCGCGGCATCCACATAATAAATAAACCGCAGCAGTGTAACTCCATGCACTTGTGTTCACTACCTCAGGGAAATGTGATCGATGGCCATTCATGAACACTTGCGGTTATACCAGTATTACATACCGTGCTCCTTAGTTATACACTAGCATATATCCAGATGTGTGCGGTGTTGTCAAGCACACTTTCAGCAGGTTAAAGAGATGATTCAGGTGTCACAATAGTGCGGTGATGCTCCCAGCACGTTTACTGGGTGCAATTCATGGTGAATTACCCCCTCAATGTTATTGGTGGTGGATTGAGCATAGCTTTATAACATGTCACACATGAGCAACTTTACACTATCAGATATTGTATCAGTAGCAATTCTGTTGAATGATGCCTACAGTCGTAGTACTCTAGTATAATGTCAGCATTGAGGTAAGAGTAATAATTATGCAATAACAGTGCTGTCTTGATGCCAGCTGTAGTAATATCAGTAGTCAGATTAAAATATGAACCAACACTACTGACTAATATGAGATTGCCTCTGCAGGTTCTCACCCAGGTGAGGGGAACTTTGAAGAAGGACTCTGATCTCTCCCAGTTCTCCAGGTGCTTTGTTCTGGTTAAGCAGGCGAGGCAAACACAAAAACCATCTCTCCACACTTTTAAAATAATCATCACAAGGAAGGCAAGAGACAAAGAGAGGAGGGGAAAATACAGAGAGAGAGAGAGAGGAGGGGGGGTGGGGGGGGGGGCTCAGAGAACAAGGTGAGAATGTGTAAATTTTTCATCCATGCGTCAGGATCAGGATGGCAGAGGATTGTAGTGCTGGATTAACGGTTCTAAGCCCTAACAAGGGCTGCTGAGAATGTGGCCACGGACCAGAGATACTGCAAGAGACATACGGATCAAAAGCAGCTGGTTTCCATGACATTCAGAGTCTTGGCAGCTAATTACGCTGGCCAGGGATCCCCCCCAAAAGTCTGTACTTCTGTACCAAGTTCAGAACAATGCACACAGCTGCACCCTTCACAAATCTCCTGTGTGCCTCTATATGAAACAAATCTAGTCTTTACAACACAAGCTTAGATGTCTTTGGAAATAATACATTTATACAATGCTATACTTTGCTTTGTACATCCATGAGTCAAGTTATATGACCAGCCATTTTTTACATCACAGGGACTTTACTAAGACTTTACAAAAAAGGTAGTTTGTGTATAATATATGCATAGCCCACATCAGTAAAAAGGCTAGAGTAGGTCCTATCTCTTTAATTCGAAGAGTAGTTAGTTGTGCTTAGACTGTTGCAATTTTTCCCTGCTGCATTTACATGCTTGTCTGGCATGCAGCTGCTTGCTGTTGATGTTAACGTTCTTCTGTGGGCGAATTCGGCTTGAGTGGCAGAAACACTTGAAATGCTATTATGCCTCTAGTGGGCTCGCTTGCACTGGTGGCACGACACGTTCCGTCAACATGGATGCAGGATTCATATGAGAGGCTGCTCAGAGACAGATTGCTTGTCACTACACGGCTTTGCATCTCCACTGATGATGATAATCACAACCATTCCTCCAAGTGGCCGTAAACACAGAGAGTATGACAGAGAGAGTAAGAGAGGGAGATGGAAATCACTTAAAAGAGTATGTATTGTCACATTCTGCAATCAAAACAGAAATCTGGACTTGAGACAGAGTTGAAGATGAATGTTCTCCTGGGATGGGTTTTCAGCTCTGAGGTGGCTTGTTTTGGGATTGTTTTCTCAACAGACAATGCCATAGTTTTACCTTTGCTGAGGAACTGAGAAAGAAGGTTCCTAGTGATGGGAGTTTTTTTTTTTTTTGGCAGAGTGAAATTAGACGCCTTTGTGATTGGTTTGCAATCAGAGATAGGGGTTCTGAGTTATGACATATTGGAAAAAGTATTGCTTTTTGGATTTTCCAGTCAGTTCCATCTGTCTGTGATCATACCAACAGCCACTTACGACACAAATCTAGCCATTTTCTCTAGGCTTAAATGCCACACTCACATACTTCATTGTCTCCAAACACTTATTTGCGTTAGCCTACCGAAAAGCATTAAACATTTGAGGGGAATGTTGGGAAGTAACGGAATACAACGCTGTTACACATTTAAAATACATATCAGTAATTCGTCATAAGAATCAGAATACACAAAAAGAAAAAAGTTTTTCAATTACTGAAGAGATTGCTTCATTTAATAATTAGTCTATTAATATGGAAAACATTTAATGATGTGATCTGATGAACGTTTGCACAGCAGAAAAACACCTTCTTTTGATGTGTTACATTTATACAAGCAGAGTTATGAATGAAAAGGTGGATGAGACATCATTGAGGAAGTTCCCCATGGGAGCTTACAGCATGTTTCCACAGTTTAAAAGAAAACAGCAAGAAATGCTTTGACAGATGAAACATGAATCCAATAAATACATGATTACAACAATATGTGGTTTGCCAATGCTTTTATTGTTATTAGTAATAATAATAATTGTACTATTATTATTTATTTATGTATTTAATTAATTCTTATTTTATCAATTTTTTATATTATTTTATATATATATATATATATATATATATATATATATATATATATATATATATATATATTAATATTATTTATTTCTTTTAATTCAGTGGATATTTTTTTTTTTTATAAGAATAAAGAATCTTTAAATTCTAAATGCTCACCTGTGTAGGCTTATAGCCTTTAGTATTGTATAGCTGCAAATATATTTTCTATTATATAAAAATAAACAGATCTAATCAGAAGAAGATGTAATTATATACTAATAGTCCCACAGATACCCCACATCAACCCCTACCCCTAAATATACATTACAAAATGAACCATGCTTCTATTAAAGTAACCACAGTTTCACAATGGTGTTTTGTATAAAACCATAGAAACACTAACCACCCAATTAAACATGGTCACTATATTAACCTGTTGATACACACCCCCTTTTTGTTATCTTTTGAAAGAAGACACTCTGAGCTTTATTTCCTAAGTTTCAGAATTAATATATGTTGTTATTTTTTTGAAGTTAGAGAAACTGAATTTTAAAACCTCGACCTTCACCTTGACCAAATCACTGCGAGGAAATCAACCTTTATGAATTTCTTTTGTATTATTATATTTAATATTAAAGTAAATATTAAGAGTGGAGACAGGAAACAAGACAGGTACATGTGGGACAAAATGGAAAAAACTCATCCACACCATCCATTCACATCACGCCTCTGCAGCAGCACTTGAGGTGGCAGTTTCAACTAGAATGTTTGAGTGCCTATAGCCGCGCTGTGTGGAAGGTACTTTTTACAAATAGTGCAAATTGTCACTTCTATAGTTTTCTATTTTTTTTTTCTATAGTAAGACCTTTGATAGTAATGCAAAATTTACTGAAGAAGCAACACTAGTGCTCACTTCTAATTTTGACACCAAACCATGTCTGTGAAGCCTTCTGTAAGTGTTTCATGAATGAAGTGCATTGTGCTTTCAAAGTTCAAGCAAATAAATTATTTTATAGGCAAATCTGCACATGTATTATCTTCAAAATGGATTCACTTAAAGCTGCACTTTGTAAGATTTATTTGGTAACAATTAACAAAAGTTAATTATTGAGTAATAAAAATATAAAGCTGTCGGGGCGGATTTGGTGCAAAATCTCAGGCATACGTCATTCGCCCTTGTATGTTTATGTCATGCCCATAAGCTGAGAAAGAAGATCAGACCGTGGCACAACTTGCGTGAGTGTCGGGGAAGCAGGAAGCGAGTACAACAGCTGTTAAGCAGCGGCAAGAAATAATTCTGCTTTTGGATTTATAAGTGTTTTTAACTGTTTGGCAAAGTGTTTTACCAGCTACTATGCTTCAATATGTTTTCTGGGAAGGTTGTTGAAATAGGTTGTCATGCTTTAATGAATAGATTATTACTCATGTGTGTACCGATCACAGTGTGTTTATAAGTTTAGTTTTTCCAGTGAAGTTACTGTAGCATGTTGACTAATATTAATGACTTCTGAGTATTTATAACATTGCTGGAGTTTTGAGATTCCCCAAGTTTGCGTGTTTGCCGCTGTTTTTTAGGCATTTTTATCATCTTTTTATCATCTATCTTTTACCAGTTTAAACAGATATAAAATCCAGCATAGGTACAAGGTAGTTCCCCATAAATGCATGCCCATCTCAAGTTGTTTATAATGTACCAATTTCATAGCACATTAATGTATATTAATTTGTTTAGCATGTTTCCATCTTTCTATTATAACTTTACTTCCAAAGAAATAAAAACAAATTGTAAAAATAAAATTGTAATTGTTATATTGCATATTTCTGCGTGCTATTTTCATGTTCAATATAGCATGTTTCATCATTATTGAACCATTGTTTTGTGGTTTAATATGACAGGCTTACTGTGTACAGTGCATAGACCTACTTTTGTAGTATTACGGTTTACTTGCATTGCCCACTTAGGCAGTATATTTAAGTAATATCACACGAGCAAGATTACGATATGGTCCTACATCAGCACTGCTGTGATTCAGCCACAGGAGTGTCATAGGTAATTACAGCAGTGCTGATGTAGGGCCATATAGCACGATTGAGAGTGTGATATTGCTTATATACAACAGATCAATGAACAAGTACATTTAAAAAAAATTGGGAAAAACGAGTACAATCATAAAAACACATTTGTGCATGGAAATACTTTCTTACGCTACGGATCAGAATCTGCCGTTGCTGGTTCAAAACAAATGATGCGTCCAAACCTCCGATAGTAATTCAAAAAGTTCACTTCAGAAATAGTATCACGGCTTGTGCTGTTTCTAACAAGTTATTGGAGAAACAAGGGTGTGTGTGTGTGTGTGTGTGTGTGTGTGTGTGTGTGTGTGTGTGTGTGAGAGAGAGAGAGAGAGAGAGAGAGTGTCATCACCTGTTGCCATTCCTAAGCAAAGATGCTTTAGTGTGTTAGTCAGCTTTCTGAAGATAATGTCATTTTGGTCAAAATTATCCTATGCAAGCGGTGGTATTCCTCCCTATTTTTTGCTAGCCGGTGTGCAAGAGTCTTTCACAATAGAAGTCAAAATATTCTCCGCCATTTTGAACAGTATTTTCTCTCCAATGTGGAAACTTCGGTAAAATGTAAATGCCTTGCATTTGTGTAATTATTCAGTCTGTTGCGTCTCTCAGCTGTGATGAGCCGTAATGCTTAAGTTGTTCGTTTAAAGCCAATTAAAGCTTTTTCCTAGCTTTAGTAGTGTAGTAGTAATCCGAGCAATCAGTAGTGCTGATGAATGAAAACACTGACTCACTTCACATCAACTTACTGGTTCATATTACACACAAAAATTGTCTTTTGCCACCACCTGCTGGCTAAAATAATGTCACAAAATTAAAGGTAAAGAGACAGACAGCTCTTAACACATCTACACTGCTCTTACACTTTAGTTTAGAACGGCACAAACACAAGCGTAGTGACACACACACACACAGTGAAGCGTCAGAGTGCTGATGGTGTCAGATCATCAGTGCTCATGGAACGTCTCTCGTCCAATCAGATTCAAGGACGGGATTTAACTGTTGTATATTGTAATATACAAATGCATTGTCTTGGAATTGAACTAATTTCAGCCATTTCAAGAGTTTCACCTCCTGTATTGATATGTGTAGTAAAATACAGACATTAATATGTGTTGTGTAGGGGATAAAACACTTACAAAAATCCTTTTAAAATATAATTGTGTTGTTTATCTTCCTCAAATTAAGTAATATGTGGGTAAAAAATGTTTAATATTAACATGAAAATAGCACATTGACTCATGACTTCAGAGTCCTTAAACCATGCGATTCTTTTGCACAGAAGACCAGTGCCTAATCAAAACTCACGTAAAGGATTCCTCAATAGTGTATCCACATAGTGTAGCTTTAAGGTGAGTTACATCTGCACTCAGGTCTTGTGAGCCTCACAACATATATGTGCACGTGTCTGTGTGTGTGTCTGTGTGTATATCCCCCACAGTCACCTTCATGAGTCAGAAATAATTACAGACAGGCAAGTGACCAGAGGGAGTGGCAACCCACCTCCAGAGTGTGGACATGTCCTTGAGACATCTTCATTAATGCCATCATCTCAGCTAGCTTGTTTGAGCACTCCAAATGGTCTCAGAGCGATATAATCTGTATATGTGAACAACCCAAGTGATCTCAGACCCCCCTAAAAGGTCCCAAAATAAACCTGTACTCTTACCACCACAGGAGGTGGTCTGAGTACGGTTCGTATGTGGGTTCTTTGTGGTTCGATTGATTCATGTGATGTAAATGCAAAAAGGTACCAGTCCACTTTGCATTTCATTATGACATAAGTACCTCGCGGCTTGTGCTTATTAGATCTAACCACGAACTTGTGAATTAAATTCAATCACATTTTACTGTTTAAATATAGAAATATCATGACTACGACAGCATTGTATCTCATTTTCCTCTCTTGTATTACCGGAGCACTCCATATGAACCGCGGATCAGCAGGACTCAAGCAGCATCTGAAGAGTGCATGAGTTTTGATGCACGTGCCATTTGTGGAGGTTGGTGCCAGAGCTGGACTGGGAAGATAAATCGGCCCAGGAGTTTACATAGAAACTAGCCCAAAGGTTGGAGGGGGAGGTGGGAGGGGTTGGTTCACTGTCCTTCACTGCATATCGCGGCGTCATTTTGTGGTTCGTCCTGCATAACGTGGCAGCTCATTTTAGCTTATCGTGTCCATTCGGCCTGTTTCGCGGCTGACCCACCGGCCCACTCTGTTCTCCCGATGGCCAGTCCGCCTCTGAACGCCCCAAAGTGCGTCGGCCCAGCCAATTTATTGTTAGCCAAATGTCATAATCCTGACTGCCATGGGGTTTGAGTTCTTAAGGAGTTGTGGTGTGAAAAACAAAGGGTCTGAGATCACATCAATGCAAAGAGGACCAAAAAAGAAACTGGGTCCTCTTTCAAGTCCACTTACATTGTGAACACACAATCACTGTCAGCTGGTTACCTTTTTAGTTCACTTTAACTGAACTGGTTTTGGTTCATTTAAACAGACTATATGTGAAACCACTCACACATATACACAAACACACACACACACACCATTACACACTGTCCACCATCAGCATCATATGTAGGGACGACCTCTCTCCATTTCTTCTGTTGTCTTTTCTCTACTCTATATTCTCTGTCCTTTATCACACTATTCTTTAAGGTGGGGTCAGGCAGCTGGGGGAGAGGACAGGGGTAGAAGGGGAGAGGAGAGAAGGTAAAGGGGTGCTCGACTTGAAGGCAAGGAGATAATTCGCCACAGTGTTTAAGGTTATGCTGCCATTAGCATTTCAAAATCTGTGCATGATGTAGCCACCTCAGGGACGCTGCCTGGCCCATGGCATGTCATAATGTCAGCAGGCGCCAAGGCCTTGATGGAATTAATAGAGCAGCCCATGATTGATAATACCCCTCATATGCCTCTATCTCTTATCTCTCTCTCTCTCTCTCTCTCTCTCTCTCTCTCTCTCGCTCTTTCCTCATTCCTGTTCATCCCACGTGTGTTCTGCTTTCCATGCTTGCTCGTTTAAAAGTATTACTCCAGCATGTTTATGTATGGGCCTTTAAGTATGCTGCATTGCCACAGTGATGGTCTCTGCTTCCCATGTCTTTAAAAAATCGTTTGAACCCAGTGTGGAGTGTAGAGTGATGGAGTGAGTTCTGCTAGGTGTGAGGGAGAAATACAAATAAAAAAAGAGAGTGAGGGTGCGACAGGTGGAGGTGTGAGGAGGAGGAGAGCAGGCTTTGATGAAGAGTTTTCAGGTGCAAGGAAGAGGTGTTGATGGAGGTGTGATGTGTAAATACAGCAGCCAGAGAGTGAGTGAGAGAGACAGAAAAAGACCACGACACTAAGCTTAGAGAACTTTACAACTACAAGCTCACAAATGCATTTATTACTAAATTAATGTCAGTGATTCTGAAAACATGAAATCAAAATGGTCTATGTTTACTTAATAAATGGCCCTCTTATTGTGCACTATTATAATCAGAAGGTTGCTGGTTCGAGCCCCACAGCCACCACCATTATGTCCTTGAGCAAGACAACTAACTCCAGGTTGCTCTGGAGGGATTGTCCCTGTAATAAGTGCACTGTAAGTCGCTTTGGATAGAAGCGTCTGCCAAATGTGTAAATGTAATGCTTTCCCGTTGATCACTGATGTAATGTAGGTTGGTATGAAACAAGGTAACCTGCGGACCTATAGTGCTTGTTGTCATGTTGTACTTTCACAGACTATAACTAATGCTCCAACACTTGCTGTGTGTTGTTAGCTAGGTCCATTGAAGGCTGCAGTATACCAAGCATCCTCCTTTAAACAAGCCTTGTTTAAACGAGACAGCATTCATAGGACAAACGGAAACAGAATTTATCATGGTTGCTATGACAGCACGGCACACTTTAACAAGCATGAGCGCTTTGAGTGAGAAGGGAACAAAGTCCCTTTGGAAGGGATTGCGAGGTACATTTTAGGAGAGTTATAAAAATGTCAATGGAAAAGAAAATAGATTTTACAGGTGTACTTTTAGTCTGTAATACTTTTTTATTGTTATTATATATTACTATAATTATACTGTAAATATTATATACTCTGCATGCATCAACTGAGGTAGTTCAACCTGAAATTTGAACATCATATTTTCAGGCAAATTGGTGTAATTTTTTCAAGCAAATTATGTTAATTTCTGTTGAAGCAAAGAATTGTGGGTTGTGAGTGCCTACAAAGGATACACCTCATGCATCCTCAGAATTTCTTTGAAATAATGTCACATTCGAAGGCTGCATTCTGAGTGTCCTCGCTTTTCTGAAAATATGTAGAATGTGGAACATATGGAATGAAAAGAGACAGCCTCGATGATGTATGCAGCCGACAATTGCGACCTCCAGAGGATGCAGCCTTCGAAACGAGACACAGCTACTGATTACATTGATTATCTGCTGTGTGGTTCTTCTTCTGTGATGCGGACATGGAGTGTGCAAGTGGCAGTGCGCCCTATAGCGGCAGATGACTGTATAGACAGCCTGATCAAAGTCTGCTGGCATGATTATTGAACGCATTTGTTCTGAAATTAATTAACTGATGATCGATAAGCTTAATCGATCAAATAATTAATGACAATTAATCGAATATTGATTAAGCATTAACATTCCTACTCTAGATAAAAAGCACTTCTCTAAGAGTGCCATGGTTATTTAGCTTTTTTTGGACCAGTATGAACCCTTGAGCCTAGAGCACCTTAAAGGGATTGTTCACCCAAAATGAAAATTCTCTCATTATTTGCTCACCCAAAAGATATCCCAGGTGTGAATGACTTTCTTTCATCTGCAGAACACATTTGAAGAAAAATATACAAATATCTCAGCTCAGTAGGTCCTTAAAATGCAAGTGGATGTAGATTCCGATATCATTGAACATAAATTGAGAGTTGTTTGTTAATCCATCCTGTTGTCACAGGGTCCGATTATTTTATATAAATAATCACACTCAGAGGCGGATTGGCCATCGGGAGAACTGGGAATTTTCTCGGTGGGCCGGCCGTGAAACGGGTCTGCGATATGCCAAAGTGGGCCACAATATGCTGAAGGTGGCCACTAAAAGGTGCCACGATGTGCTGAAGAAGACAACGTCACACTAAGACACAAACCGGCTAGGGAGGTGTGTGTTATTGCCAAGACGTTGCTATACAGGTGCCCTGGATGGTTGTTAGGCTGTCGCTAGGTGGTTGCTAGTGTGTTCTGGGTTGTGGCTTACTGGCTCAAGTAAAAAGAGCTCACCCCCATGTCCATAGGTATGGCTCAGGCCACTCCTTCGGTGTAAGACCATGAGATTTGTTGGTTGTTTTATCCTATATCTGATCTCTTAGAAGAGCAATTGCACACCTATTTTCAACAAGCCATGCCATATTAGGTATCATTCACATCCATAGCACCAACGAAGCAGAATGAGTAATGCTCAAAAGTAGAATACTTTGGGTTAAGGGTTTATTTAAATCCCCAAGAATGAGCACTGGTGACAGTGAGGCTTGCCTCATGATGCACCACTTATAATCTTAAGATTTTTTTTCTTTCTGATTTAATAATTCATGCTCTAGAGGTTTAAATAAAAGTATTTAAAACATTGGACATCGGCCTACCGCATTTGTTATTTACACATCTCTGTTTAAAGTCCATAAGGGTTTAAACAGGTAATCTGCAGATTGAGAGAGTGAGAGAAAGAGAGCTAGATGTGACATAATGGTGCACTGGGGTGTCAGTGATAAATAAAGAAGAGAGAAACACACACTGATGGATGTTATGATCTGGGCACAGAGGTCACTCCCACTTCCTCTGTGTCATGATAATACTATCCATGTTTTTTTGTTGTTGTTGTTTTTTCATCTGCACGTCACAGTGGACTTGAGGTTCACAGTCCTGGGCTCATGCTGGGAAATGCTGGTCTGCATTTTTGTCCCTAAACAACCAGATTTATTGTTATCAGTTCTAACTGGAGGCAAAGAGGCTGTGATCTTCAGTGCTGCGGTGTGGGCTGCGAACACACTCACTCTGCCTGCGTTGCTCCATATTCATTTCAAAAGCAGTTAATAAGCACATATTATTGCCCCTCCAATCACTCACTGCCTGAAAGATGAAATGAGAGAAGCACTAAAGGGTCTCTCATCCTTCTTGTCTGCCCTTTTTTTTTCTTTCCTCGCTTATTCACTCATCTACACTGGCCATTATCCCAGTGTATTGAAGCCGCAGAGATAAAGAGAAAGTGTGTGTGTGCGTGCGTGCGTGCATGTGTGTGCGTGTGTGTGTGTGTGTGTGTGTGTGTGAAGGAAAAAAAAACACACGAGAGAGAAAAAAGAAAAGAACAATAAAAAAGGCAGAGGGGCGAGCAGCGTTTGAATCAATTACATCCTAAAGAATTTTTCATTTGCATTCATATCTGCACAGAACCTGAACAAATGCCAGCTGCCTTTGTGTCTGGTTATTTTTAGTTTTTCTTTTGATAATTGTGTAGGAAATATCAAATTTGCATAGAGTGATTATTGTTGATTGTTTATCTAGCCGTCAGGATGGCTCAATATTCTAAGGCTGACAGGTTGTCAAGTACTTAAAACTCATTTATTTGGTGAAATTTGCATGTAATTTGATGTTAATGAGGGGGAGGTGCAGGGCGTGGATTAGAGCCCAGTGATACAGGAGGAGACATAATGGACTGACTGTCATCTCTTCTCAAAACCAACAAAACACACACATGCATGCACGCACGCACTCACACACATGCACACACACATCCCCTAACATGGTACCTATCTTCATGGACACGTGAGTCCTTAAAACTGACAGTGGAACAGAAAGAGTGAACATAAAACTAAACTCACAGATGTTAATTCTCATTGTTAGTCAAATCAGAGGTGTGCGCTAGCTAGCTGCTTCTTCAGGCTGGCTAAATTAATAAAAGAGGGTAGAGGACAGTCCTTTCCCCTTTGAAAGTGTGATTAATTAGGTTTTTATTAACAAACACAGAACAGATGACACCCTCACCACACGGACATGAACGGACCGTCCCAGCGGCCCATCGTCCCTGTTTGTTGTCGTTTATCTGCGCTGTCTTTCATTATCTCTTCCGTCGCTAATCTTTCATCTGTTCATTTGCCAAGCTCTCTATGCAAATTAGTAAACATAGCTTCAGGGTGAACAGACTGGAACTTTAGGACATAAAACAAAATGGCATTGTTACTGTGCGTTAACACCCTTTCCCCCACCAGAAGAGCTTTAGAAAGAAACATTGAGGATAAATTGTTGTTTTAAACTTCATATGGTGGTTCTTTGTCTTTTTCCGTAGTTCGCATGTTATTATAATCCTGAAGCGAGGAAGGTGTAAACACGTTTGGCTCGCTGTCGCTGGAGGAGGGCTCGAGGCTCGAGATTTGACCCGAGCTCGAACAGGCCCTCAAATTTGTTGAGTTATTAATAAAAAGACGGGAAGAGTTGGGGTGGTGGAGGGATGCTGGAAGAATCGTCACAGCATAGAGGTAAGCAGCTGTTTACTGTATATGTGCTTTCTCTGGCAACGATTGGTTGGATTAAATGATCGTGCTCCTCCCGAACTTTGTTTGTGAAACCTCATGTAACAGTGAGGAGGTTGTACCAATGACTGTCAGATATGAAACATTCATTCTGTCTTAAAAAATTAAGTACTCCACCCTCATGCCATTTCAAACCAGAATTTCTGAAACTCCTGTCTGAGTGCAGATCTACAAAGTCCAAGCAGAGTGTTTCTTTGGCTGTTTTCACACCTGGATCGATTTTTTGTTTCGAACCTGAGTTCAGTTATAGCCTTTCCCCTTCCCTCATTGATCATTGTGAATACCACAGTAAGTAGTAGCGCCAACTGTTTGCCACTGTAGCTCGGTAACTACTCAAGGCTATGGTGCAATACACTCACAGTGAAGTTTTTCATTATTGCTTAGAGCTACAAAGAATTTTGAAACAGTCAAGCAACGGTATACTGTTTGCAAACATTTTAACACAACCCACACACCTCTTGGGCCAGCATTTTGAGGAGCATTTAAATATTACAAATGTGAACTGACCACATGTGAAACATTAACCATTGTAACATTAAAATATGTTACCATTTACTCATTCTATAAATAAAATCCACATAAAATCAGTAAAAGAAGCTATTTAAGCCACTTAACAATAATTTAAAGTAATGTATTTGCAGTAGATACTGTGTAATTTGTCATGTTTACATTGTGCATTCATGGTGCTAATGCAAATGCTAACATTCTATATGTGGCCATAATATACAGCTTATATCTGTTAAATTATGATTAATTGAGTAGACGTACACATGAGTACACATGACATGGTTTTGGAAAATGTCTCTATAAAAACGATCATACAGATAAGATGTACAGGTAGTTAGTTCTGCACTCCAATGTGTTCATATTGACTGCTCTCAACTGAGTAAAGAAATGAACAATGAAAAGATGTTGGCATCAAAGTAGGTGGATCAACCGGTAATGCAGACCAATTATGTTGACCAATGGTGGTAAGTAGGCATTTAACAGCTTGTACGAAGTTTTCCTGAAAGTTGCCGCTGGCAAGCTGTTTCATATCACTGCAACGAACTCAAATATACCTCCAGGTTGGCCAGATTTAGTTCTAAATGACATCACATGTGTTATTTCTTTGGATGTGATGTCAATTCGAACATCATCTGGCCATCTCATGATGATTATTGATTACAAAAGTATACTGGGGCCATAGGGGAATCTTCTGGATTCAATACAAGTTAAGCTCAATCGACAGCATTTGTTTCATTATACTGATTAACACAAAAGTAATTTTGACTTGTCCCTATTATTCGTAAAATAAAAATAAAAGCAAAAATCTTGGTTACAATAAGTCACTTAAAATGGACGTAAATGGGGCCAATCCGTACACATTAAAATACTCACTGTTTCAAACATATAGCCACAAGACGTAAACAATATGTGTTAACATGCTTTTAGTGTGATAAAATCACTTACTAACTTCATCTGTGTAAAGTTATAGACAGTTTTACAACTTTGCTGCCATGACGGTGTAGTCAACAAACTCTAAATGGACTATAAACATTATGATATAAACAAATTTACTGCTAAAATAATACATGAGTTTAACAGAATAAATCATGTAAGAGCATTTATAAAATTATAACCTTAACCTTAACATTTCTGACTTTAAATCCTCGAAATGTGGCCTCATTCACTTCTATTTTAAGTGCCTCACAGCAACACTGGGGCAAGTCACAATTAATTTTTGTAGTAATCAATATTATGCCACTACTGCTGTCAGTTGATCTTGATTTGTATTGAACCTGGAATATTTCTTTAAGGAGGTGAACACACTTGCTTTGCCACAAGTGCATTTAAAAAAAAAATGAAGAATGCAAGCTGCTCTCTGAAAAAATATCTTTTGAGAAATTAAGCTATGAGAGAAATGCATAATACTATTTTAATTGCATCTACAGCGATGCTAATTATATTTCATCAATAGTGGTTCACTTCAGTGCTTGAAGATGGATTATGTCTGTATTAACTGTGAACTGAGCCCAAGACCACCTTTTTAGATGGACCTGGCTGGGCACCAAAATCACTAGTGCGAAAGCACCTAATGCCAGATTAACACCCACTTGTGTCTCCTGGAAATCCATGTGTGGCTTTGGGGTCAAATGGCAGTTTGATCTCCCCTCCTCTCCAGCTGTGGGTCCATGTGCAGAGGATCTATGCACCGGTGACAGAGCATTTAAGGGAGAAGGGTGAGGCCTAATAACTCCCAGAGCGAGCGGTTAAAAGCCTGGGTCACAGCTTTAAAGAGAGTCTGTGCATGGGCAGATCTCTGCTTAACAGCCCTGGAAAGGACCTCTGAATGGGAGCAAGTTCCGGAATGCTTTCAAAGGCAGTTAAGGGGGAGATGATCACTATCCTGCTCAAAACTACACTAATGCAGGTATGCACACACTGACTGAGAGAGAGAGAGTGATGAGTTATTTTACTTGTGAAGAGGCCCTCTAACAACTGTATGTCTTTTTTTCCCATTTGCTTTGCTAAACCACAGCATGGGCACCTCAACATCTCTCTACTCTACACCTTTTTACCATTGCTTTATCTCTGCCTCTTTCCAGCCTGCACTGACACCCAACTTTACTCCTCTCTACACACCACCAATTAATGGACAATTGCAAGAGGAAAAAAAAAAACATGTTTCAAAACTTTGGTTCATGACATGTCTTGGTTAAAAATTCAGAGGAAATAATATTTTCAGGAGGAGCAGGTTCATCTAATCTCTCAATCATCACTAGTGCATATAAAGGCTTGCATACCTTTCTCCAGCAACAATTCTTACCCCCATCCACCCCATCTCCACCTTCCTTTTAGATTGTCTTTGTGTTCATTTCCATTTAATCTATTACCATTCATTATCTCTTCATGTAGTCAGGGGGAATCTTGGACCATGTGTTGAGTCCTGCACTCTGGGTCCTCCATTGCGGACAGCCAGTCAAACCTGTTTAATAAAATTTATTGTTACCTCAAGATTTTATGAACATGCCAACTCATGAAGTAATACAAGTTTGTCTGTGTCTGTGTGTATATATGGATACCCACTGTATATATATACTCCACACAGTGACAACTTTATTAGGTACAGATGTACAACTACTTATTCATGTGATTATCAAATCATCTAATCATGTGGCAGCATTGCAATGCATAAAAGCAGATATGTGTCAGGAGCTCAGCAGTTACAGACATACTCAAACCAGCCCATCTGGCACCAAAATCATTCCAGTTGAAATCACTGAGATCACATTTTTCCACATTCTGATGGTTTATGTGAACATTAACAAAAGCTCCTGACACGTATCTGCATGATTGTATGCACTTCACTGCTGCCACATGATTGACTGATTAGATAATCACATACATATTTATTCAGTATATAATTATTGTTAATAAAAAAAAAAATGTTGATTGTTAGAAAGGGGGGTGGTGGTGGCTAGAGCACAGGGCTGCTAATCAGAAGGTCGCTGGTTCGAACCCCACGGCCACCACCATTGTGTCCTTGAGCAAGGCACTGAACTCCAGGTTGCTCCGGGGGGATTGTCCCTGTAATAAGTGCACTGTAAGTCGCTTTGGATAAAAGCGTCTGCCAAATACATAAATGTAAATGTAGAAAAGTTTCTATACCTTTGTTAAATAAACAGGCAAATTTCAACATTTCTATAAAATTAAAACACATTAACTGGTATGTTTGATATTGCCTTGAACCATATAGGCTAAAACAAAAAGCATCTGAATGTGAAAAAAAGCAATTACTGGCACCTTTTTAATATGTTTCAGAACACCTAGACAACTTACAAAAGAAAAAGAGTTGTCTTTCCATGCAGAATGAAGAAAGCTTCATCCAAACCAAAATTCACAATATTTATTAGTTCGGAACTCTGTATATTGCAAGATTGCATATATTTACTTTTATGCAGCTCTATGTCAATATATAAATGTTATTTAAAAAAATTAAATAAAAATAAATAGTTTGTAGTAGTAGTAGTAGTAGTGTTGAACATAGATAGACCTACACATACTGTATATCATATATTATGACTATACCAAGGATATTCATGTTCAGACCTGTTACACAAGCAGCCTTTTAGTTGCATAATTTGTATTTTATCATATGCAACTACTGATCATACTATTGAACCTCTGATTATACAAGTGGTTTAAAAATGTTGTATAATCAGGCCAAAAACACACTGACAAAAGATATTAGATCGGCTAAAAGAAGCCACTCTGAAAAACTACACGACACCATCCCCAAACATGGTAGGGAATTAATAACAGGCTGATTACCTGAATGTGTTTTAATGTAGATTTGAAAAGGCCAGTGTCACATTCCACACCGGCTCTGACCTTCACTTAACACAGGCACCAACACCTCCTGCAACCCCCTCCTGCTACTTAACCTGCACTTACGATCTGTGAAGATGATGTGTGCCGGGTCTTCCGGAAACAGAAGACAAGGAAAGCACAGGGCCCAGATAGTATTTCACCCACTTGTCTAAAAGACTGTGCTGAACGGTTCCCATCTTCACACAGATCTTTAACACATCACTGAAGCACATCAAGTTCTCAGCTGCTTCAAATGCTCAATCATCATTCTTGACCCAAAGAAACCAAAAATCACAGGACTTAATGACTACAGACCTGTCGCCCTGACATATGTAGTCATGGAATAATTTGAGAGACTGGTGTTTGCCCACCTGAATGACATCACTGGACCCTTTCTAGATCCCCTTCAATTTGCTTATTAAGCAACAGGTCTGTGGAGGATGCAGTCAACATGGGATTGCATCATATCCTGCAACATCTGGACAGACCAGGGACATATGCAATGATCCTTTTTGTGGACTTCAGTTCGGCTTTCAACCACATCATCCCAGCTACACTCCAGACTAAAATATACCAGATCTCTGTTTCCACGTCTATCTGTCAGAGGATTACTAGCTTTCTAATGGACAGGCAGCAGCTTGTGAGACAGGGGAAATTCACTTCCAACACCTGTACAATCAGCACTAGTGCCCCCCAGGGATGTGTGCTATCCCCACTACTCTTCTCCCTCTACACCAATGACTGCACCACCAAGGACCCCTCTGTCAACCCCCTGAAGTTTGCAGACAACACCAGTCGTTGGCCTCATCCGAGATGAAGATGAGTCTGCATACAGAAGGAGGTTAAACAGCTGGCTGTTTGCTACAGTAAAAACAACCTCAAAACGGTGAAGATGATTGTTGACTTTAGGAGGAACACCCCAACACTGACCCTCCACACCATTCTAAACAGCCCTGTGGCAGCAGTGGATTCATTCAGGTTCCTGGGCACTGCCATCTCACAGGACCTGAAGTGGGAGACATACATTGACTCCATTGAGAAAAGGCCCAGCAGAGGTTGTACTTCCTTCACCAGTTGAGGAAGTTCAACTTGCCACAGACACTGCTGATACAGTTCTAATCAGCAGTCATTGAGTCTGTCCTCTGCACTTCAATATCTGTCTGCTTTGGTTCAGCTACCAAGTCAGACATCAGAAGACTTCAAAGGACAGTTCAGATTGCTGAGAGGATTATTGGTTGCCCACTGCCATACCTTCAAGAACTATATACTTCCAGAGTGAGGAAAAAGACTGGAAAAATCACTCTGGACCCCACTCACCCTGCCCACTACCTTTTTCAACTGTTGCCTTCTGGCCGATGCTTCAGAGCTCTGAGCACCAGAACCATCAGGTACAGGAACAGTTTTTTTTCCCTCAGGCTATCCATCTCATGAACAGTTCAACTGCCCCATTGTGCAAAAATTATGTGCAGTTCACAGTCTGGTCTTTTTATATTTATCCAACACATCCAACCACTTCTGCCATTACATTCCATGTATTTAGATTTGCACTACTCATGTGTGTATGTACAGTAGTTATGTGTGTGTCTGTGTGTGTATGTCTGTATGTGCATATGTATGTACATATAATATTATTGTGTATTCTATATATACTTTATTTTCTATTAAATGTTTTTTTTTTTTTTATTATCTATGTCTTGTTGCTGTTTTGTATTGATGTGCACCGGAAGCTCCTGTCACCAAGACAGATTCCTAAGCATACTTGGCAATAAAGCTCATTCTGATTCTGATTCTGATTAAATTGACAGAACTATCCTAGTCCAGAGGCTCAGTATACAAGGGGTCAGTAGAAGTGCCTCTTCTGGCTTAAATTTCAAGACACACTGAGAATGGGGACCGTTTTAAAAGACTTTATAATGAAATGAGTGGGATCACCCATTTGTAAATGTATTTATAATGTAACTGCCCATTAACCATTCGCAAATGCTGAATTTTCCCATATGTTGGATTGATGGTTTGTGGTGAATTCATGGCTTGTTATCATATCACACACAGCCATACAGGGCTAATCCATCCATCCACCCATCCACCCATCGTCAACCGCTTATCCTGTGTACAGAGTCGCAGGGGGCTGGAGCCTATCCCAGCTAACATTGGGCGAAAGGCGGGGGTACACCCTGGACAGGTCGCCAGTTCATTGCAGGGCCACACATAGACAGACACACACTCACACTCACATCCACACCTAGGGTAATTTTTGGAGACACCAATTAACCTAGCCTGCATGTCCTTGGATGGTGGGAGGAAGCCGGAGCACCCAGAGAGAACCCACGCAGACACGGGGAGAACATGCAAACTCCACACAGAAAGGCCAGGGCAACTGGGGTTTGAACCCACGACCTTCTTGCTGTGAGGCGACAGTGCTAACCGCTGCGCCACCGTGCCGCCCCCAGGGCTAAATAAAATAATAAAAATAAATATTTTATAAGGCCATATAAGAGCGTTACAGGTGTTATAGGGCCTGTACTCTGGAGCGGGAGCGGGATCGGTTAGGAGGTGGAGGGTCCATCATGGACTGGGGTGGTGTGTCACAGCATCATCGGACTGAGCTTTTTCTCATTGCAGGCAATCTCTGCGTTATAGGAAAAACATCCTCCTCCCTCATGTGGTCCTCTACCTGCAGTCTCTTCCTGATATGACCCTCCAGCATGACAATGCCACCAGCCATACTGCATGTTCTGTGCATGACTTCCTGCAAGACAGGAATGTCAGTGTTCTGCCATGGCCAGAGAAGAGCTCGGATCTCAATTCCATTGAGCACGTCTGGGACCTGTTGGATTGGAGAGTGAGGGCTAGGGCCATTGCCCCTTATATGTCCAGGAACTTGAAAGTGCCTTGGTGGAAGATTGGGGTGACATCTCACAGCAAGAACTGGCAAATCTGGTGCAGTCCATGAGGAGGAGATGCACTGCAGTACTTAATGCAGATGGTGGCCACACCAGATACTGACTGTTACTTTTGATTTTGACCCCCCTTTGTTCAGGGACACATTAGTCCATTTCTGTTAGTCACATGTCTGTGAACTTGTTCAGTTTATGTCTTAGTATTTGAATCTTTTTATGTTCATACGAATATTTACACATGTTAAGTTTGCTGAAAATAAAAGCAGCTGAAAATGAGAGGACATTTATTAGGGCATTCAGCTGAAATGTCTGTATCTTTGTCAATATCAACACACATGAGAGAACAACTGCAATCTAATGTAGACCTGTCTTTTTACACAAAATAAATGTTGAAACTGTAAAAGAGCATTTATGTCTGTTTTTCCATTTTAAAATGTTTATTATCCTCTTATTCAGTGATGGGACAATTTGCCTTCCTTATCCTGCACACATTAATTTGCACAGAGGACCATATACATGTGCAGATAATAATCATTAGAAACAGTGAACAAACTGATTTGATGATGTTCAGGATTGGGAACGATATAGAACCAAACACTCTCAGGATATATGCATAGGCAAGTTCAATGACAATTCACATAATCTTTTTGCCTTCTGTAAAAGCTTTTTTTTTAAAGTCTAGTTTTTAATGCACCCAGCAGCTAAGCAATTTTCATAAATACATTTGAGTGAATAAGATGCGATAAAATGTGCTCAGCCAAAAGTTGCTGGTTCATGTTTTGGAGAAGATTGAAACTGAACTATAGACAAGCTTAAACATGCGCACTCCTCCGGAACTGGACCACAGATAGCTTGACAAGCACAGATACTGTTGCACGTGTTGAGTGTTGTTAAACTCACCGCTGAGTTTTGCTCAAACAGCATTCGGATGTTTACAGCGATTTTATCAAAATCATTTGGAAGGTCAGATTTAAGTGATTGGCGGGCCACGTCAAATCACTGTCTTACATTAAGTAAAGCATTACATCATACCGGGAGACTCTGAGAAAGGGTGGTACGCGAGAAAAACTGCCATTACTCTGTAGCGTAAATTATAGAAGTGCAGTTCAAGCACTGTTAACGTTCCACAGAACCATTTTAGGCTATAATTTCTTTTGATATCCAATTGCTGCATTATATTGAATGGATTTTCAGAATTTTTAACATCTAACATTCCAGCATCAAGGCTGGCTTTTTAGGGAAAAATCATTCTAAATTGTAATGCGTTCTGTCACTCAGATCTCTGGACAGGATGTTTGTGCACTAAAACATTATTAGTCTTGTTCTTTGTGCTTTTATATTGTTTGTCATTTGGAACTTCCATCATAAATGCATACAATGATCTTTCACAACTCCAGTAAGTACTAAACCACATCAGAACTACTCATTGATCTCGATGTGTAAAATATGAAACATCCGAAACAAGCATGTTACATCCTCCTGGTTACATCCAGTTACATCCTTCGATCTCAACACATAAGCTCATTTAATCAAGATGTGTTTATGTTTCAGTCTGATTTTTTAACACTTCCCTTAGTATATTCTGTGTTATGTCATCAAAAGAACACACAGTAATACCAAATCCTCTATGAATTTTCTTGAGTCAAATTTGGTGCACTTGTCAGTTCAGATCAGATCCTTCTAAAGAATGGACTCAATCAAAAGCTCAAGTCAAACACAAAGTGTAGTTGAAAAGAGGACTAGGAAAGGAGTTTAAAGAGAAGAAAAAGAGGCAGCTCTGGTAGATGTATGATTTATTCATTGTTGTTTTTCTCAGGATTATTTTCACACTAAAGGACAGGATACTTTGAACTGGAGTACAAAGCGATGTATATTTGGGTCACACGTTATTCAGTGTCTCTTCCAGAAGAGTTTTTTTTCTTCTTCTTCTTCTTCTTCTTCTTCTTTTTTTTTTTTTTTTTGTACAATTTCACTTCAGAAAACTCGTCTGGTGGCTGGGTTGGTTTCTTCCTCCTCTTCTCCACGTTCGTCCTTGAAGATCGGATCATCGGGGTGCCCTGGTGTGTGTGTGAGTGTGAAGGGGTGGGGGGTGTTCTAGCATGGCCAGAGGGGTTCTGAGCTAAATAATGGATGATTTCTTATTGAAATAAAGCTGGGGAGAGAACAGTGCATGCAGGCATATCATTACCAAGGAAACTGAGCCGAATGCCTAATCCTAAACTTACAGAGTTGAACACAGATAGATCAGCGGCCATTTAATTATTATTATTATTATTATTAGTAGTAGTAGTAGTAGTAGTAGTAATAATAAAAAAAAGTAACAGATTTAATTTCATGCAATGTTTAACCTATAAAAGAAAATGACATAAAATAAATGACAAATTAAGTTCAGTTAGGAAACTCTGTGGCACAGGCTGATAGGTCACCCGACCACACCTCGCTATATTAACCAATCAGAAACCTTTCTTTCATCATCAAATTATATACGTATAATCCACCTACACATTGTAGCAGTACGGCTGCAGCAGCATAGAAAAACGTCATCTTCAGTCAATAGACCGAGTGTTGACATCTCAGTGGTGTTGCTGATCTACCCACACTGCCGCAAAACACAACATATAAACTGCAGCTGATGAATCGATTATGTTAACGAAAGACCTCATAGTCGAGCAAGACAGCATTATTTTAGAATGTTATTAAAGGCAGCAGTCACTAGAGTCCTTAAAATAGGGAGCCTAATAATTAAGCTAATGCAGCAGTCTACCGTCAACTATGGGTACTACACTATTATTTCATCAAAGAGTAAATAAAAGATTTCAGGCATCACTTGCAGGGACCGCGGGGGTCTATAGGCTGATCGCTATGTCTCACCATTCTTTTGGCAGCAACAAATCCTTTATCCACAGCTGTATGATTCCTTCTGCAGCAGCATACCACCATCCTTTGTAGAAGATTTTAGCAGGTAATGAGATCAATTTCATATTCGTTTTTCTAGAAGAGAATTCAAGCTTTTAAAGGTATCTTTACATAGCTGTTTTAAGACTGCTCTGTACCTGCACAAATCAGTTTTGAGCAAACAAAATGTATTTTAATAATTTGTTTTAAATGCTTTGGAATAGTATTTTAGCAGAAAGTCTAGCTTGAATGCAGTGCTGCATTGAAACCAGACTAGTGCTGGGTTCGGAATTGCATACTACTGTACTTATCATAATATTTCTGCCATTGACACACGTGGCAAAGGTATTGGTGCTGTGGGTTAGCTTATATGTCATGGGTGATTGGTAACTGTGGTCTGCCTGAACTACGTTTAAGCTCCATTCGATCGCTCAAGCTATATTTCAGTCAGAACCACTCAGTTTTAAATTATTTGAATTTATCCGAAAGAACTCTTACAATAGATTTTTGTTGGGAGCAGACTTCAGCTCTGAGGAGTTCAGCTTCCATACTAGACAATTTGATATACCTCGCTGAGGCATAAACCCCCAAACACAATGACGTAGTATATCTGGTTCCAAATTGGTCAGGAAGCGGCTCCCTGACGGGGCTGAAAGGGCGCCGCGCCTTTGAACTAAAGGAGCATGGCTCCTTTAACTTGGCAGAGGTAGCGTACCTTGATTAGCAGGCAGGAAATGCTGTTCCCTGGTAAGCTCGATCCTCTGTGACTGAACATGGATGTGTTTGAAGAAACAAATGAGAGCATGCCTGTAGAGCACTAGGTATGGAAACATAGATTGACCTAGGAGGAGAATAGAAATTTCTGGTTTAATTAAATCTCATGGTATAATCATGGTTTTCTCAGTGAGTAAAATGTGTTTAATCCCTGTAGCGCTGATAGGCTGAAGATGTCCATCACACAATAGCCTTTAGCGTGGAAGTGGGCATAACAGGGGCTGCTGTTGTAGCTGCTCCAATGTGGAAGGAGTGCCCTTTGTAGAGGTTAGAGGCGAGTCCACAGTATTGGCAGAGGAGGTGGAGATGGTGAGTAAACCAGCATCTTGTAATGATGTTCCCATGATGTGTGTGCATGCATTGATTCAGGTAACAGACCAAGGAAGAAAGAGGACAGAGATCAGAATTAGTTTGGGATATGGTTACAAAAACTTTCTTTGTCTGACAAAATTTTAAAATAGTTGGGTTTCACTGAGAAATCAGCCTTAGTGAGATCTGATGAAGGGTCTAAAATTTTTAGAGCATGCAGTAAATTCTCCACACCTTAGGAACCCGTAAAATGCTGTGAGAAATACTGCTTCCAGGAGTGTGTTAGTGTTTGGACTAAAGAAAACTATCCGCAGCTGAGACACCATATGGTTAATTATAGGGAGAGTAAAAGGTAAATGTTTATCTTTAATGGCAGGACTTTCCTTTTTTAGGCTATTTAGGAGGAGGCTGAAAGATGGATTTCCTAGAAGACTTGGCGTCTCTGGAACCAAGCATCTTAGGTGGAATTAAATCCCTGATACTTGTGCTTTAATGGATGAAGGCTGTAATTTATAAGACTCAAAACAATGGACGATAAAGGCACACATTGTAGGAATATTGGTAGGTATTGTGGAAACTGAGTGGGCAGCACAGAAGGAAGAGAAAATAGACCAAGCTGAATCATACGTTTTTAATGTGGATTTGGCCAAACCCAATCTCATATAGTGAGTTGCGGAGGAGATAAGACCTAATTACCAGTGAGTAATTTAGCCGTGGATTGTTTTTTTGGAGGAAAGGCAGGCGAAGCCTGCAGTGGAAGCAGCTGGGCATAGTTGTCTGAATTCCTGGAAATTGAATCAAGGTAGGGAGTCAGCAATTTTATTGTCTAGGCCTAGTAGATGCACTGCTCGCATGGTAAAATTGCCCAGCATGAATGACCAGGTTAGACGTCTGACAAACTTATTAATAAATGGAATAGAAGAGCTCCCTTTTTTGGTAATGTTAATGGCAACTTCATTATTGCAATAGACTGTGATTTGCTTTCTGCTCCACTGTTCCCCCATAGAATAGCTGCAAATACTATGGGGTACATTTATAGTACGGCAGTGGACTGGACATTGGATGGCACATTTTTTATTTGTATTGTCCAGGTATCAGCAAACCATTGGTCCTGGAATATACCTCCGTAGCCTGTAGAGGGAGCTGCAGTGGTGAAGAATTGTAGGTTGAGAGAAGTTTCATAGTTATCATGATAAAAAAAAAAAAATCCAAGAATTACAAAGTTTTGCCCAAAACCTTCAGATCTACAACCTTCATCTAAAGGGACTAAATCATGAAGATTGTTGACTGATTTAGACATTCAAAGTAGTCTAGATGGAATGGAATGACCCTGTCAGATGATCCTCATGGCAAAATGGAGGTGGTCTAAGAGAAAAAGCAACTCTTGTTTGGTGACTGGTGAAGTGAGCATGATGAAGCTTGGATTGAAGTCTCTGATTCGGTTTAATTTACTTGTAGGTTTGGAAGCTTGCATTTTAACAGAATCTGAAGGAATGCCTAAGAATTCAAGTTTGTGATATGGGCCTAGGATTTTCTCCTCTGACAATGGAACTCCAAGTTTAGTAAACGTTTCTTTAAGAGTGAGTATAGAGTGATTAGGCGAGAATATGGATAATCTACTAATTGGAAGTCATCCAGCAGATGGAGTACAAATGGGAATTTGCAATTGTTGGAGAGAATCCAACACAATGCTTCAGATAAGGAGCTGAAGATTTACATGCTACTCTTGCAACAGAAGGTAAGTCTTACAGTGAAATACATCTTGTTGTGCCACATGATGCCAAATAGGTGCCACTGAGATGGGTGAAGAGGCATGATTTTAAAAGCGGTTATGTTGGCTTTACTTAACCACGCACCTCAAATTTGGTAGCATGGTCAATGGTTGCGTACTATAGAGAAAAGGGCTCAGAAGGGATCTAGCTGTTGATGCTATTAACGACGCGATTGGAGTGGGTAGCGGAGAGGTCTATAATTAAGTATTTTTTATCTCAAGAATTTCCTCATTGGTACGCCAATATGATTGGATCGAAACACATTGAAAGGAGGCTCGTCGAAGTGGCCGATCATGTAACATTTATCTAATTCCTTGGCTAATAAATCATCAATGATTTCAGGCTCCTTGATAGCGGATTGAAGATTGTGGCAGATGTAAGATTTAGTAGGGAGAGACATTAGACCAACAAGAAACCCTTTCATCAAACCAATTAACAAAAAATGCATAAAACACAGATTGGGATGATTTTTAATGCATTTTTGTGCATTTTTGTGCATTTTTTGTGCCATTTGTTGATGGGAGTAGAGGGCATAGCCTTTTTCTTGAAGTCATTTCTTCGATGAGGGCACACACTCTTTGGGTGACTGTCGCCACAATATCTGCAAACATGAATTAATTTACAGTTAGAACGGTTGCACACATTTTCATTGTAGCGGAAACACAGGGTGGTAAAAGCTGCTGGTTTCACCTCCTGAGAACTTTTATCATCGCTTTTCTTGAAAGCAGGATCAGATGAGGTGGATACTGATTTAGGACACAATGAAGAAGTGTGATAAAGATTGAGAAAGTGAGAAAGATTTGCATAGTGAGCAGGAAAGAGTTCGGTGACCGGTGAAGTGTCGGCCTATGAGAGCTAAATCAACGATGACCAGTCCGGTCTTTGATTAAAGCATTGGATATTCATGGCAGTTTTGGCAGAAAAAGAATTATGATATTCATAAAATAAGGTGCCGCCGTAAGACATGGCTAAATCAGATATAATAGCAAAGTAAGTATCCAGCTCTTGCCTCCTGTTTAGTTGAATTTCACATATAACATCTCTATACACTCCAAATGCGATATTAAATTCAGCCATGGTGAGGCTCTTAGAGAGTCTGGGGTCACTTTCTTTTAACACCACAGATATGTTACTACAGTCTACTACACATTAGTTATTAGATTTAGAGCATAGCAAGATCTTGACTAAATTAATGTCATTATATGTCAGGATTTGGGCCTTCAACTGAGTGATTGCTTCAGCTGGTGGTATGAAGGGCACTTCCAGTGAAGCTTTGGGAACGACAGAACTCAACATTCTCCTAGGCAGGAATATGGAGCTCTTATATGTTTGCGAGGTTCAGGTAAGTGTCACCTGCAGATCTGATCCCGAAACATCTGAAATAGAAGGAGAAAGGAGAGTTTGGGCATGTCATTAGTTTTCCAGGGCTTGTATCCTTGCATCCATGTTGGATAATGCACCTTGAATGGACAATAAGGCGGCGAGTACTGGATTATTATGCTGAGGCTGTGGGCAAGAGGTGGGTGGCTGGGTTACTGTTTAGAGATTTGCGTTGTGGCTCGATTGAAATGTGCTTTCTTTTGGACGTAGCTTTCTGTCTGGAATGTTGCAGTGTGGAGACTTCTTCAGATGGTGGAATATCCTCTGAT
Organism: Moxostoma hubbsi; assembly: GCA_032164185.1. NCBI lineage: Eukaryota > Metazoa > Chordata > Actinopteri > Cypriniformes > Catostomidae > Moxostoma > Moxostoma hubbsi. Next base: position 1,847,652 of record JAVLUX010000017.1, on the reverse strand, counting down.
TCCTGGGAGGCTTCCAAGAAGAGCTGGAATTGTTCCTCATGGCTGGCATGTGGAGGAATCTGGATTTTTTTTGTTGGTAGAGTGTGGACAGGATTTTCTCATGTGGCTATTCGTGAATGGATGAGGATTTTGCTGCTAAATGGGAACTGTGTCTTGGAGGTGGTGGGGCTTCGAATTATGTTTCAATGGCATTGAGGTGGTTGGATTGTGTCTCCTCCTGCAAATCCAATGACATGATAGGGTTCTCTTCTGGAGAGATAAGAGCAGGCCATCATTATGACGAGCAAGGTAAGAAATATATACTCAATGTATTGCATACCCAGTAGATATGTGGTAGGGCTGCGATATCTGTAGTTTGGCAGATGTCTGTGCGACAGACTGGTGAACATGTGTTAGGATTAGCTTATATTTCATGTCTGATTGGTAGTGGGTGGAGTTGACGGATCAGCTGAGTGCTATATTTGCTCAAGCTATATTTTTTCAAAGACATGTTGACATAATGTGAACAATGAAATATTCTTATCTTTTTCTTTAGAGAGCAGCGTGTGTTTGAGAGTGCTTGTCCAGTTTTTAGCGAGAGCCAAGGATGTCCGTGTGCGAGCGGAGAGATTCGCCCTCGTGCAACTGGTACATGAACGCGTGATATGCATGCGTTCATGAAATTAACATTGTTATAATGCCATAGAGCTATTGTCAATTAAAACTATGGTCTGCTAAGCCAATCATTTTAATTTATCTTCACAATAAATTTTTTTGTATTTTTTTTATTTCACTTGGTGAATATATAATTATTCTCTGCGCCTCTCCTGACATGCTCTGGTGCCCCTGGGGAGGCACACCTCCCACTTTGAAAATCGTGGATCTATATACACAAAGATATGCAACCACACACATCTCCCAGAACTATCTTCATCAGGCTTTGAAAGGTTGCTGGTGCATTTTGTAATCCAAAGGACATGAACATTAAAGAGAAATAAACCTGAAGGAGTAATGAATGCTGTCTTGGCTTTACTTTCAGTGTCCATGGTCATCTGCCAGTATCCACTGTTCAGGTTAATGATGGAGATGTTTTCCCCAGAGAGTAATTCCAATAACTCTTTGATGTTCCGGAGTGGGTAAGCTTCAGTCTCTGTAATGACATTGACCTTCACACAGAACCTGAGACTTCCATGTTTCTTGAAAACAAGGCTGGCAGGTGTAGCCGATCTGAGTGTGATGGTCCACAATACCAAAATTCTAAATTTCTTCAAGCTGCTCTCTCTCTACCGTTTGTTTTGTCAGGGTCATTCGATAAGGTCATTGGTGAACATTCTTTTGACCAGATCAGAGTGTGCACACCTGTGGGTTTGTCTCTAAGATTTGCCGTAACTTCTGTGTTCCACCAAAAGTTAAGTGAGCTGCACTCACAGCACTATCAAAGAGGATTATTTCACCAAGGACACTGATTTTTTCTCTGACATGGGTTGAGGAGGGTTAATAGCACTTAAAAGGATAAGTCTCTGATTTGTTCTTCATTTGTGATTTCCTTTTTGCAATTGATGGTGCTAGGATCTGATCTCGAGTACACTTGTACAGTCTGGTTGCAAAGGAAAATCCTAGTCAGGGGCAGATTTATGTGATTTCTGTCAATCACATTGAATTGTTGGCCACTGAAGAAGATAAAATCCAGTCTGAGGAATGTTGTATAAGTATGGATCTTAGATGCCAGAACAGCAGCTGGTGAGACAATTACTTTGTCATGAAGATTGATGGATATGTTTTGCCATCCTAATGGAACTACTGCCATTCCATTAGCCAGGTATAAAGGACCAAGAGGCCAATGATGGAGGGATTCTTGTGGTTGGGCAAGCTCTTTCCACTGGTTCTTATAGATAAGGGTGTAACTTGCACCTATGTCCACAATGGCATTTCCCATCCATGAGCCAATACTGATGGGCACAATTATCTGTTGTTGTATGGAGACAGGATAATTAGGAGGACATTTACTTTGTTGTATTATGTATTTACTTAAGTCAATTGGTGATTTTTTTTTTTTACAATGGTTATATAAACTGAATTGTTGGAATGTTGGCCACTGGACATAGGGTTTGGAAGGATCACTTATTGTTGGTAGAATATTTGCCTGATGACTGAGTGGAATGAGAGGATGAAACAAAGTGAGTTAAATTTTTGTTTACATTGCCAACACTGTTTAGGAGGCTTATCTACAGGTCTGTTTGAGATAGGTCTTTGAGGCATGCCTAGTTCATGTTTTGAGCTCATTCTTCTTTGTAAGTAGATGGATAAGTTTCACCAGTTCCTCAACTGTGTTTACGTGGCTTCGCAGCTGGCATGCAAGAAATGGCTTTATGTTCTTGAGGATCATCTTGACCATTTCAGTTTCGGTTAAAGTTGGTTTCCACCTTTTACAGAGGGCTTAGTATGTAAATACAAAATCTCTGATTGATTTTCTATCTCCCTGGATTCTACAGTGGCCTCGAGAGAGGCAGAGATAAAAGCAGACTCACTCCTTGTTGTCACTGAATATCTTGATACTTCCCTCCAGTCTTGTGCCATTCTGTAGAAAGTGTCCTGAAAGTGGCCAAGATATCAGTGTCCGTCAATGGGTATAAATCAAGGAAGTCTTGACATCTGGTTAAGTTTAGCGTTAAGTATAGTATAAGTTGGTGTAGGGTGCACTGGTTGTTTAGATAAGTTTTACTATCAGATATAACTCATGATTAATGTGTATTAATTAAATTAAATAATAGAATTTAACTCGTTAAATTCTATTCTCGGGGCACCACACTTTGACAACAGAAAAATGATAGTAAGTGGCTGATCAAGTCTCATAAGAGTATTTTGATTAATAATCAAAAAGGGAAGAAGCTAGTCAAATTATTGCCGTAAAAATCTAACAGTAATGTGGTTACAGTTGGCTTCTAACAACAACAATTTAACAATACTGAAGTAATACGGGAGTTCTTGACGTGGCAGAGGCTGGCTTCAACAAAAATATTCAAACAAACAACTAGGAGTACTTCTTATTATAATACAACAAGTTTTATTATAATCAAACAGCAATGAACACCGCCAATACTATATGTATATAACACAAAAACATAAAATAGAAGTCCTAACTAAATAGTGGAGCTATATGCTAGTGTATGGATGTATGTGGGTATGTGTCTAGATTCGGTAACAAAGGAAACAAAATGGTGGATTAATCTCCACGTGGGGAACTAGTTTCAAAATGGAGGATCGGTTTCAACATTGAGAATGAGGTTCAAAATGGCAAACTGAATTCAAAATGGAAACTAGTTTCAAAATGGTGGGTTAGACCGTAAAGGGCGGAGCCAACGATTATTTGAATGTGGGAGGAAAGAAAGATGGCTGGATCAGATCCAGAGCAACGGAGATAATACCACGTGTGGGTGGTAATGAGCAGACACATAAAGAGATTGAACAAAACAGGTGGGAGAATTTGAAACCAGCCTAAGTCGAACATAAAACCACGGTGCTGCTCACTCCGATGAATTTCAGTGTGTGTGAGAGAGAGCGAACAAACAGGGGTGCACGCAATGTAATGGAGGATAGACGCTGATAACAGTGCGATTGAATCGTTAGTTCAGATCACTCAATAAAATAACATTTCACCCAAAAATGACGATCTCACAAATCAAAACAGCAGTCAGTGATCGTAGATCCAATCATACATACAATTGTAAACAAAACATCAAACATTCAGCATCAAATATATGATTTAGTTTTATAAGAAAAGTCACAGTTCCCCGTCTGTCGCTCACTTTGACGTTGTGTCGAAGAAGCAACACTAAGGATCTTTCTTGAGGTCCAAATATACCTCTGATCTATGAAAAAAGGCTAATGAGAAGTTGGCAGACAGAATTTGAATGTCCCACCCCCGGACATACGGGTATAAAGGCGGGGAAATAAGTCTGTTTCATTCAGAAATTTTCTTCGGAGCCGATGGTCGTGTATGCAGTGAGCTGCGAGTCACACACCTGTTCCTCTTACCTCTGAGTGATCTGCTGTTGGATCTACGGCGCACTTCGGTGGCTTTCTCCTCCTCTGCACGGCAGTGCAGTTTTCCCCTGGGCGCTTCGATAGCGCAAACTAAAGGAGTTTATAAAAAGTGATTTTCTCTAAAAGAGATTTTTTTTTTTTTTTTTCCGGGACTGTCACCGCCTTCATGCCAGGCACTGCGGTCCCTTTAAAACTTTTCCAGAGGCTCCTGCGGCATATGGTGTCCTCCGCGGTGGTCGCGCCACTGCGGTTGATCCATATGAGACTACTTCAGCACTGGCTCCACACTGTTGTCTCACAGTGAAAATGAAATGAACCGGTTGTAATAAGTATACTACACGACTGGAACAAAGCTAAGTTAATCTTACTCTACTGTGGCCAAATGGTGAGGTTAGAAAAACATGGTATCTCTTTGTCCAGGAGGAGGGAAAACTCCTTCGTATGTGTAGATACACGTCTCTTTAAACCGCAGGCATGCGCAGCTGTATGCAGAAAGACCGAAATTAAATCTGTCTGCTAGTTTTGTGGAGAAGATGACGTTATCGGTCATATGCCGCTTTTGACCAATGACGTTTGAGCATGGGCGGGACTTCCCATCCGGGTGTGAAGCATTCTAGGAAATTCTGTCTCACCTTTGATCATTGAACAAAGGGCCATGCGGTCTCCACTGCCATTTATATTGGGCAAGGCCCTACAGTGGGAAATGTTAACTTTATATGTGCATTTTTTATAGCAGTAGTGATAGGAACTGAAGTAGGAATGTGGAGATGTGGAAGTAGAATTATGAGTTTAAAGTTTCTTGTGTTGAATTGCCATTTTTTTCCGGCATTTTGAATATTTCCTCCATCTCAATTTTCCATTCAGTTAAGGTTGAGCTGAGTTGGTCAATCTAGATGATACATTGATCACACTCTTTGAACAGCTGATCATTGTTAGATGTTCTTGTGTACAGCCTTGATGTCCTGTTCAACCTCCAGCTGGAATTCTTCCACCACGAAGTGCACCTCACATGAACATAACATAATAGCCTCTACTTTTGTGGCCTTCATGGTTTGATCCGTCGCTGTCACAGCCTGTTGTTGTTTGCAAATAAGATGGAGAGAAATTGATGTTGGTTTTGCTGCATTTTCCCAGCAAGGTTTCTGATCTGGCTCTCATGTTGGGAAGTGTTTGATTTTAACTCTTTGGTGAGCCCACTAACAGCTCTCCCCTGTGAGGTCATGAAGTCATAAAGTTGTTTCAATTTTCCTGTACTTGTGCAGTGAGATGTCCTATTTCCCTTCCAGGTGTTGGAAGATTTCCAAGAAGTTCATACTGTGCCACTGAAGATGGAGGAGAGACAGTAGCTGCTGGACCAACAGGAGAAGGGGTGCATAACTGCATTTGGTCGTGGCCCTGTTCCCATGAGAGAGTTTGATGTGGAGTTACAGAAACAAATTAATAAAACAATTTTAATTGTCTTTTATTATTATTTTTTTAATTACCACAAAACCACCACACAAAGTTCAGCTTTTACCGGTTGTACTGACTTTTTAAAAAAACAAGAATAAATGACAGAGGTATAATGTCCAGTTTATGCCTCCGCACCCTCAAATAATGTTGCAGTTTGTGGATTCCAATGTCCACAAACAACACAAAAATAAATAAATAAATAAACAAATCATAAACTGAGGACAAATCAGTACATCCACATCCAAAATCAACAAAGAAATTCATTACATTAACCAAGCTTAGATCAATACTTTAAAGGGAGAAAAAACCTAGGCAGATTTTCATGCTTTGAGCATTGTGTGTGTTTATGTACATGTATGGTGGTGTGGGAGAATGCAGGCTTGTGGTTTCCACTGTCAGTAGAATGGAGAGCTTGTGAATCAGAATTGAATCTGGATGTCTTCATCAATACCCTGCCCTAATAGGCATGTCAATAAATCAGCCCAATGCTGATTGATCAATAATAATCAACATTAATGAGAGTGTTAAAGATAGCAATCTTTGGTTTTGTGTTGTTGAAGGAGTACTTATTGATGGTGCTATGAGGGTACTTAAAGGAATATTCTGGGTTCAATACAAGTTAAGCTCAATCGACAGCATTTATGGCATAATATTTATTACCACAAAAATGTATTTAGAATTTCCACGCCTTTTCTTTATAAAAAAATCAAAAATCTGGGATATAGTGAGGCACTTACAATGGAAGTAATGTATAATAGTACATGATGCTTTTTTGTAATTTGTTAGTTGAGTAGAAAGCAGTCCAAAAATTGCAAAAACTCATTACTTTTTGCAGAATAACTCTGGTTGGGGTTTGTAGTCATCAATCATATATTATGCTACATGTTTTTTACATTAATCTGAGCCATACAGGTTTGTTGTGTGTATTTATTTCTCTTGGTAGCCTTAATCAAAAACCCAAGGTCTTAGAGCGACCTTAAAAAAATACTAAGCATATATTAAATATGGTGATCGCAACATTCTCTTCATGTTCTCTGAACTCATTAACACTTTAAGAGAAAATTCCAGGGCTCTTTGCCAGCAGAGTGAAAAATGAGGTGAGGAGTTGCCCCCAACAGAGTCGCATTCGGATCCAACGACAGAACTTGATTGGCTGTTCTCACTGATGAGGCCAGCATACACTTTCAGCTCATTGCTGCATCATGCAAACAACCCATATTTACACCCAAACCTGCCTCTCGCTTTCACCAAGGTCACAGAGCCTACTGTGTGTGCTTGTGTGGCAACAGGCTGACAAGGATTTTCAAAGAGCAATTGCTTGTGCTCGTCTGTAACAGCATCTAAGCTCAGGAAACAAGCGTCAAAGACTGAGCTATTCACCCTTGTGCTGTGTTGAATTCTTTTGACCTAATTTGGTCTTTGCAGTAAAAAATGACCACCCTATTAAAAATTGCTTATAAATCTCTCATTATGCTATATTATCACCAAATATTAAATTAGATCAAACTCACACATGTTCATGCACAAACTCTATTTATTATTATATGCTTTCTTTTTCACAGAAATTAACTTTATCCAACCCTGAACTTCATCCAACATCAAGAGGACCACAGAGAGATACCAAGAGGGAATCAGGTGCTGTCTAAGAGGATTCAACCTCCTCATGCCCTTGAGGAACCTGTTGATCAGGTGAGGGCTTCCCGTCCAGGGTGTCACGGTAAGCTGCTATGGCAGCCACGTACACTTTCAGGGTAGAGGGAGAAAGCCATCTCTCCAGCCCTTCATGAAGGAAAGACAGCATAGTCCCAATGCCACATCTCTGTGGGTCTTCCCCACGGGAACAACACCAGTTCGCAAAGAGATGCCACTTCAAGGCATAGAGCTGTAGTGATCATGCTTAACACTGCTGGCGGAAGACCCACTAAGTCTTCCGCATTCCGTCCAGGAGACAGACGTGGAGATTCCAGAGGTCTGGCCACGGGTGCTGGAGCATTCCCTGCCCCTAAGTGAGAAGGTGCTACTGCCAGGAGCATCAGATCCGAGAATCAAGTCTGGTTGGGGCAGTACAGCGCAACGAACAGGACTTGTTGCTCATCCTCCCTGACTTTGCACAGAGTCTATGCGACATTTACCTACATTTAAGAAAGCATGTAATACTCATAATAAGAGTTTGCGAGTATACGTGAGCGTGTGTGTGTTTGTGTGTGCGTGCACGTGTGTGTGAATGTGTGTGTGTTTGTGTGTAGTAATGTTGGATGGATGGATGGATGTTGGATGCAGTTATCCAGGTAGGATAAAGTTAATCTCTGTGAAAAAGAAAGCATGTAGTTCTTAAAAGAGTTTGTGTGTGCACACGAGCATATGTGCGTGCATGTGTGTGTGTGTGTGTGTGTTAGTGCACATGTGTGTATTTGTGCATGCACAGGTCCAAGGCTTTTAGGTTTGCAAGCACACATGCACATATGTCAGCATGAAAATGATGAACATGCTCCTGAACACTCAAAATGTCTCTTATTTTTGATCTCCCCCATTGATTTTTAATGACCAGTCATTTTTGACCGGGAACACCACAAGTATGACTTTTATGTCATTTTGTACATAATGCATTTCAAAACAAGATTCCTGGTGAACATTAAAGCATACTAGCATTACAAATAGTACAGAATGTTTTCATATTTTTTTTAATATTGCCAAACATATCCACAATTTATGCTTTTTTCACTCAAAAACAGAGGTGCTCAGTGAGTGAGGCCTACGATCAATAAGTTCCAAAAAGAAATACAAAACCTGTGCTAATTGAAAGAAAACAAGTTGGCTAAATGATCTAATCCAATATTTGGTGATAATATAGCATAATGAGGGATTTATAAGCAATTTGTTTAGGAACTTTGACTTGGAACACCAAAATTGTAACAAAGTAAAACAAATTTGGAGGGGGTGGGTGGGTATGATACACTGTGTGAGCAAAGTCAGTATTAGTCTAATAAAATAACATTAACTAGCATTTTCAGGCAAAAGAATATCCTCTTCGGGTAAAATAACCAGAATACAACATGAGGGTTAAAGGTAAGCCTGGGAAGTCAATACTTTGTGATTGTTTAATTACAAAAATAAGCACAAATGTCATGTGCTGATTGAACCATGAAAACTGAGCATACAAAAAAAAATTCAATAATTCTGACAATAACCAGGATAGAGGAGCAACAGGCCTAGCATGGTGAATCCAGTATTTTTAGTCAGGCATATGGTAATGATAATTAATCCCAGAACAAAAAGGAAAAAAATCTAAAATAAACAGAAGATGTATAAATACAGAACCAGTTATGAGCTGGAGGGCTCTCCTGTTTGGAGGAGACACAAAGGAGAGAGACGAAAAAGAAATGATCTTATCGCAAGTCCATAGTAGAATGAGGGAGGAGAGGCTAGTCAGGCCACGCACTGGAGGAAGAGCTCATACACTGAATAAATGCCCGCGGAACATTTCCATGACACAGACAGATCCAGAGTCACTCTGATAATGATTTCTACATTAGTATTGCGTTATGGTTTGAGGATCATGAAGTGTGTGTGGGTTGGAATATTGCCTGAAAAATTATTGTAGTGATATGGCTAATTAAGCAATATCACACAATCAATAGTTCTGTTGTACTGAATATCAGCACACCTATTATTTTTTCATAGACACAAGCCAAAGTCGTCCTTGAAAAACTGATCCGAACCTGGTCTACCTCTAACGTGAACCACTCTAAGAGCGCTAACAACAGCTTATTCGCACATGTACCCGGAACGACATGCTACCCCTCAATCGAGCCTTCCTACCGGGGTGGGGGCCCCTGATATCCAGGGCCCCACGCAATTGCATGAATTGCATAGTGGTTAAAACCGCTACTGTCTGCACTGTTCTAATCAGGCACGAGGACACATAATGGCCAGAGTGACACTAGTCCACCCAGATTGACGTCTGGTCCACCCTATAAAAACTGCACGAATATAAGAACAGTTTGCAAATAAAAAGAAGCTGCATTTTGTCGCACGCAAAATAGCTCACATGCAAGATAATCATCATATTCCTGTTATAAATATAGTTAGAAATATTTTTATTTCAAATAAATAGTTTGATATGATGATCATATCGTGCTTCTTACCGAGTCGCTCGTGTTCTCTTCATCTCTCTGCAGTCATGCCTGGAAACAGATCCGATTCTTTGATTAGCACCAAGATAATGTATCCACAACTTAATTTATTATTATTATTATTATTATTATTGTTATTATTTTACATGGGAGTGTGGTAGATGGTTCTGTAGATGACATGGCAGGATTTGAAATAAGCAGGTCATTTTGCTTGTCATTTACCTACAACTGTGTGGCAAGAGACCTTTAAGACTTCTCGAGAGGCAAATGACAAGAAATGCTGTTGAATACAAATACGCGCATATAAAGAAGCACACTTGATCGTATTTTGGAAAACAGATGAAAGAGTAGTCGTCGATGCACGCCTCTGATTCGCTGTGTTTAGAGGTTTATTGGCACTTTGGCTTATACGCATATGACGAGTTCTCACTATTTCTTCTCTGTTCGTAATCTGGGAACAATTTGCAGGAGTAGTGTCATCTATAAGAACGCTGAAGATGATTTCAGACCATCTCAGGATGCAAGGACATTGGGACGACAGATGAATTGTCATATGTGTCATAATTCAGTAGCTACAAACTCAAAAATGGTTCTTGAACAAGATTTTCTCTTGTGTGCTTGGCCACTCTTCAGCCTTCATTTGAATGTAATATTCCCAAACTCTATAGGACAGCTGTTAAACAGAACATCTGATTCACTCGCATTTTTCACCAGACCTCTTATTTTACATAGACTACTAATCAAAAGAAATATTTAGCGACATTGCAGCAGCTCCACGAAGCCCAGAATGTAAGCCAAAGGAGAGTTGTCAGATTTGAAAGATTTAATCTTTGGGGAAATAGTCAACACTGAGTTTCCCGATAACGTTACGGTCATCTTAACTAACGTCGTCCATGTTTTTACGATAATGTAACCCCTGATTCCCAAACCAGCATGTAGATCACTCGTTATAAAGTCAAGGCGGTAACCATGACTTGAACATTGGGAGGACCAAACCATTTTGGGGGTGGGGGGTCACAGGTGTTGAGGTCATATAATATAAATGGTATAATATAATGGTACTCTTTGGTCCTTTAATATAGTAAACGTGCTGAATGCAATAATTTTTTGAATAAAGGCTTGAAATGTGGTAATGGCCCAAAATTGTATCATTTTTGGTTTTGAAAGATACATGTATTTTATCTAATTACACAATGATGACTCATAGACATTATAGACATTACAGTTTTATCTTCTGTTAATGCCTGATCTTCTGTAAAGCTGCTTTGAAACAATGTGTGTTCTGAAAGGCGCTATACAAATAAAAATGACTTCAAAATGGCTTGATGTATTTTTAAAGTTCACACAGTACAAGACAAACACTGTGTCTACATTGCTAGCAATTTGCCTGTTTCAGTCATCTTTTCTTTCATTTTTTGCTGTCTCAAAGAAAAGATGAATATAATTTGAATTTCTTTTCAACACTGATGTATCTTTAAAATGTCATGACAGTGTCAGCTGGCTTGCAAAAAGGAAATACACAAAATGATTTACTGCCCTCAAGTTGCCCCTCATTTATTTGAATTTTAATACTTTTCTTCAAGAATCCAAATGCTGCTCTTTTCCATACAAAATCCATTCATATTGATCACTGCTGTCAATGTCAAAAGGGAAAACAAAAATCATTATAAAAATACCAAAAAGTAGACCATATAACACAGAGCTGTTGTATAGCCCCAGAAAGCTTGGAATATAGTGCACGATCACATGGACTACAGTATGATGTTTTTACACTGAAGCTTGACATCTCTTGATCACTATTAACTGTTATTCTATGGAATAAACTGCTTAAAATTATTTTTTTTTACGTTTCAAGAAAAAAAAAAAACAACATATGTGTTTTAAACAACATTTGGGTGACTAAAAGTACATTTTTCATTTTTAGGTGAACTACTCCTTTAACTGATGGTTAATGTTTTTTTTTAGCACAAACCTGGCAAGACCTACTCAAAATAAAATGGTCTCTTTTAAAAGAAGACTCTTAGGAGATGCTGTGCAAAATTCTGATTTAATAAAGACAAAGTAAATTATTTAGAAAACCTTAAATTGATTTTATATTAAGAATGTATGACACTGTCCTTCCCAAAACCTAAAGGCACAATAGAAGTCACAAGTCAGGTCTTACCATGTTCTAGTTCTGATCTGGTTGATAACGCTCTACTTTGTGCGTGTGTTTTTATTTGTATTTTTTTATATTGAGAATTTTCTAAAAAGCTACTTCAAAAGCCTGCCAGATTACCACATTCATTCAATTCCTTCACATTTTACACACATTCGCTCTTTGTCTTGAGCCTGATATGCTGAAAACTGCTCCGTTAATGTTTTCACATTCACAAGTATGAATGACATCTGAGTCACGAACTGTGCACGACATATTTTCAATTCAAAACGGCGAATTTCGCTAAATGGTGAATAGTTTGCACCCTTGGAAATTAATGTCGGTCGGTACAATATTTCAATCTAAAACAGGGTCAAGTATTGCATGTTTGCATGAGTCCCACCTTCATCCATTTGATTGGCTATTTCAAATGACATTGATGAGTGGTGCAGCAGAACAGCACCAAGGATATCAATAATTGGCCATATCTGATTATTAAGTATATTGTGGTTACGGCCCTGTATAAAGTTGAGCTTAAGTGCTTCATTGCGGGAGCTGTCCGGTCCAAAGGTACTGATTACTTTGGCAAATATGTCCAGGTGTTTGTCTTCTCAAAATTAACATAATGTGGAAATACTAACAAACATGGAAGTTGTTTGTAACCTTGTCGAGGCGTCGAAATGTATGAACTATTACAGAATTAAATTAAATAAATAATTAGGGCTGTTGTTTGCTTAGCTTATAGAGATTAATAAAAGTGACGTAAGGAGTGCATGTAACGTGAATGTACCTGATGAGCATCGCATCATAATTAGGGGATCTCACGTAGCCTGTGTTGTGTCTTTGGCTGGAAACCGAACAGATGCACAAAGAACCGGATTAAATCGACGGACATCTGTGCTGAACTACTCACTGATCTTTCTAAACACAATGAAGGGAATCTCTCATTGCACACTCACTCGAACCTCCTTTGATACATTTATTTAGTTTATTTATTTAAGTTTTAAACTGCAGGGTTGCTCACATATGTCTAAAGAAATCTGTTTAATAAGATTATTTTTCTATTGCTATCACAGTAGCTATATGATTATAAAATAAGGTCACTGAATCATTATACTGTATTATGTGTTATGTAAATTTAGATTTATCTTTAGACCTAATTTGGACATATCACATTGCATGCGCAGACGTATGCCATTTTTTCCACACATTTTTTATCCTCTGAAACAGTGTGCAATGGCTTGCCAATGATCAAAATATATTAATATAATTTATTCAGTGTCCCTTTGTCTCTCATGAACTCTGATGCGAGAAAGTCACATTTAATTTGCATTTAATGGACTTAAGAGCGGCTTAAAGCTCTCGTTAATTTACAAAAGTTTTTACTTGGATAACAATGCTTTTGGGAAATGCACCATAGAGATTAAGTGCTACTAATGTTCTTCTTAGTGGTTCAAGAAACCCAGCCAACACCTGTGATATGCAGGAGGACTGAGAAGTGTCTAATAATAATGTTTATTAAAGTATCTCTTATTTTAATTTATTGCATTTATTTCTATGGCCATTTCATTTTTCATTGTGTAACAGGGTCAGAAAGGTGCTTCTACTTGCTTTACTTTATTTTGTGTTTGACACTTTAATTACATTTAAGCTGCGCTCTCCACCAATCTTATTGTTTTGGGGTGAACATCAACATGTATTTTGTCATGTATGAAAGTGTATTGTTTGCTCTCTTCTCAAGCTACCATGTTTTATGTGTAGTAAGATTGATTTAATGTTCATCCTCATTACATAACATGCGAGAGCATAATTATTGGGACTGACCGCTGCTTTTCAACGTGTTTAAACAGGTACAGACTTTATATTTTAAATAATATTGTGGCAAGGAGGAGGGCGGGACCGGGCCATGATGATGCATACCTGGCCCCAATCAGGCTAATCAAGCCAGCGGGAGTGATAAAGGCCACCGAGAGAGTTACAGGCAGCTACCCTGTATGTGTTTCTGTTTGTGTGTTTTCTTTTAATTAAATATTACTTTGATACTTTGTCCAGTTCTCATGGCCTTTAAATAAGACACAGAATAGAGGTCCACCCTGTTTCACCAAGGTTCACTCATTTGGAGATTTCTTGCCTCGCCCCTGGCTCTCATACTCGTAAATGAATCAGTGTTTTTGAAGAAATCTTTTAAGTGGATGAGTTTTTATCATTCACTTCCATTGTTTTAATTGTGAATGACTATGTGTTGTTAACAAATCAGTATATGATTGAATGACTTCCTCATAATATAAAAGATGCCCATCGTCACCATCAAGTGGCGTAAATATGCAATATCCAGAAATAGTCACTGAATGAATCAGTTAATGCAATCCGAATGAAATCCCCATCACTATTTGGAAAGCCAGAAACTGAGAGAAGCATTGATACAAATAGTTAAGCATACCAGTGCTGTTGGACTGTATAACAGCACACTACAGTATATATACAGTGTGATCTATAAGTTATTAATCATTTTCATCTGCTGACACACAAATCATGGCTAGTATCTAGTATAGTATAGTCATTTTTGATTTTGAAAAATTTAATTCGTTTATTGAAACACAAACAAATTAAACCAAAAATAGTTCTAAATTCAAATTGCACTTCAAACGAAATGAAAATACAATCAAAATAACAAAGTGGTCAAAAGATGATACTTCCACCAGTCCCTTTTGCAGTGACGTAAAAATCACTCTATGACAACAGGTGGAAAATGACCAATATAATTGGATCATAAATACAATTGTAAATATAAACGTAATAATAATAAATGAAAAATAATCCAGGACCTATTGATAGTTCAAAACAAATCTCATAAATGTTTGTTTCATAAAATGGCTACGACAGTAATTGTCAGGGATTTACTTTGATTTTTCACAATATTTAAAGAGTTTGTTCATTAACTTTATCACCATCTTCTGGTGGAATCTCCAGACTGCAAATGCAGGAACTGAATTTAAATTTTACGCTGGGATAAGACGTGGTTTTGTAAGGGAAATAGTAAATTGAGCTTTGCGCCACGTCATTACCATACAATATACCCACAGTTTGCGCGTTTACACCCACAGTCAGCGCAAACACTCCCCCCTTGGCCACCTGCGCTTTGCGCTGGCACAAAAATTTCACTTACAATTAGCGTTTTCACGAAAATTGGATAAGGGCACTTTCCCTCTAGAGAAAGCTCAGATGGAGTGCTTGGCACGTGGGAGTGCGAAAAGTCCATTTGGAAGGTGTGTACAACAACACAGGGAAGAGGAGGTCACAGATAGAGATTTCTGTTTAAAATATATATATCAATGACAGTGTACCAGTAAACATTGAAGCTCTTCTCCAGGCTCTCACTCCACAATTACTATATTTTTTGCCAGATAGAGAAAGATAATAAAGGACAGGGAATGAATACACCGTATGTTTGAGTTTGTCCGCCATGTTTTAAATAAATTTTTTTGGTATTTCACAGTGCAACTAGTCCCTCCTCTACGAGATTCCCATTGCTCAATGGATGCCTTCACCAGAGTGCGTTGAAGCAAATGTTGAAATGTTTTCAACTTTTGGTTGCATGATGGAGCTTCACTTTCGGAAGCCCTTGCTTTTGCCCTCTCCAACCTTCTGATGAACCATCCCCTTTGAAATCAATGCATTTGCAGCATTATCTGACACAGTGTTAACTCTAGTGTGTAGGCACCCTAAAACATTGTGGCCCTGAAGTGTACAGCTTTGAGCTCAGTGCACAGAGGATGCAAGACTCTCTTTCTATGTGTGTGTGTGTATGTGTGTGTGTGTTTGCTAAAACCATGAACAGACTCACAGTATAAGCGCCTCTAATAAGACTTTGGGGTTTTGGGCATTTGGGAGACTCCCCCTGGTGCAGGCCTAGTATTGAGATAAGCCAACTCTGTTGTTGTCTCGCTAAAATCAACAAAGGGAAACAAGCGATGGGAGAGTTGCTCGTCCCTAGCACAAAGCGGTTTTTCGTGGTGCTGGAGCATTTAGCAGCATTAGAAATCATTAAGGTTGGGCTCTAAAGTATAGTGTGTCAGTCCAGGCGGCACTAGTTTACTGCATCTCCAACATCCCTTCATAAACCCACTAATCCTGCTCTGAATGAGATGAGAAAAATACATTCAAAATAAAACATGAGAGTCACACTCTGCTGTGCAGATTTTTTTTTATAAAAACGTGTTGCCTCAAAAAATAATTTGGACACTTATGGACTTCAGTCACACTTAAAAAATGTTTGAATTTCATGGCATTAAACACAATATATAAATATATATATATATATATATAAAATTGGAATCGGCAAACTAATGATGCCACACCTTCTACAGACTAATTCTTGTCCCTTGTCATATTTGCAATTACCTTTAACGAACTGGTCCCAAGGTAAATTTTAGTGGATGTATAAAGTCAGTTCCCTTTAGTTTTACACAGGAGTAACCACAGGTGTAGTTCATTACATTATGGGGGTTTGTGCAAGGCGAAAATCTGATGTGGTGCGAGCTGTTCGGCGATCGTCTGTGTTCTGTGACTGCTATCGGGTCACTGAATAACGTATAACATGCAAGGAAGGGCAGACAATGGAGTTTTAGGTGCCCCCCTAGGGTAAGACAATGCCTCCCTAGGGAGTTGGTGCCCTACACAGACAGCATAATATGTGTATAGGGAACGGCGACCGTGCTTTTATTCTGGAAAAAAAAAGTATGCTTGTGCTGTCTTCAAAATAAATGCCACTTTGTTTGATATTTAGTTATACTGTATATAGCAAAAAACATTCATACATTATTAAGTGTCTCTTAAGTGTCCAAATACTTTTGCTTTTTCCTTTTTAAGCTATGTCCTACTGCATGCCACGCATTAGAACGATAAAAGCATGCCTGTTTTTTGTTGCCGACCTGCAGGTGTGTGTTTATCTGTGTATGTGTGTGTGTGTGTGTGTGTGTGTGTGTGTGTGTGTGTGTGTATGTGTAAATGGTTCCAGCATCCTGTAGAATGCTCAGGGACACACACACTGTTCAGATAATGGAGTGTGTATGGACTTCACAGATTTCGTAGGCAGCCCCAGGGGGTGAGAATCCTCACACTGATAGCATGGAGGACGAAGAGTGTAACTGCGGCAGAAAGCCGCCTTGTGAGTGAAAGAGCGGCTGTTCAGACTGCCGTAAGCTGCTTCATTTTTTTTCCTGTCACATATTGTCTCTGTCTCTTGTCCTCTCTAACAGCTCTAATGAATGGCCAGGGCTGGAAGGGTCAGCAGCTGGAGCTTGGGGAATCATTAGAGTGGCAGGCTGCAGGACTGTAGCCACAGATTTAGAACACCTCTGGCCTGGGTTCGCTAAGTACCCAAATGGCGCATTTATACGGCCATGGCCACGCTAAGGTGAGCAGCACTGGGATTTGGCCCTAAACAATGTCATTCATCTCCGGCCATTGCAGGCAGCCGTTAAGTACATTAAACAATGATCTTTGAGAACTAAGACACAGGGGAAAAGACACAGATCCAGAACTTTGAACCTTTGAAAGTTTTTGTTTTTGCATTTAATTTAATTATGAATATCAAAATTGGGGATGTTTGCCACTTCTGTTGACAAAGACCATACTAAGGGGTAGGGATGCCAACTCTCCTGTGTAAGCCAGTATGTCCAGAATATTGGCCGAAATGAAGATGTTCTGTATGGGATACCTATAGTCCCATATTTAAGCTGTGTGATGCTTGAGAAACCCATTTTCGCATAGCAAAAATTTTGTCAGGACATTATTGTGGAATGAGAGTTTCACAGGATTCTAATCATTGGTCCACAAAAGAAAAAAATCATAAGTCCTGCTAAGAAGGTACTTCAAACCCAGCAACAGTTCTGAGTTTAATACTTTACTTTGTCATATCGCAGAGGTTCGCTATCACTCCTGTCACCGCCATTCGCCAACTCTCATTGAACACGAATGACATCAGATTGCTTTGCCTATGCAAATCACTGTAAGTGTGAAGTGTGAAAGCCACTTTACAATTTTTATTGTGGCACAGCGGTAGCAAGATTCACAATCCCATTTCATTACGTGCTTCATTGCACATTTCGCTACAGCTCTGAGGTGAAATGTCCACTGTGTGGTGCTAAAAGCAAGTTAAATGTTCTCCCAAACAGATAAGGCTATCCCTAATCTAAGCCTAAACCTAACCAAAAGTGTCGAAAAGAAAATGTGATGATATTTTAAAGGATTATGCTTTATCGAGTTTTAAATAAACAAAAACAACTTCACTATCCTTAACCTTAAACATAAACCATATTGATAGTGTCATAAAAACAAACATAAACTCAATTGCTGATGCACCCATGTCATCTTGAGGTGCTTCTGTGACATTTTCAACTCTCTTGTTTACTCGCATGTGTCCTCCACGTTGCAACTCCATCACCCGGTTGAGTCACCATGCAACTTCATTCAAGTCATGCGCAGAATTGTTATGATGTCATGAGATAGCATTGTCAAGTCAAGTCAAGTCAAGTCAAGTGGTTTATATTGTCGTTTCAACCATATACAGTTAGTACGGTACAAAGTGAAATGAGACAACGTTTCATAGAACCACATGACATTACACAGACTAAATAAAAATACCTATATAAAATACCTATATAAAGTGCACATGCAAAAATGTGTGCAAAAGTACAGGACAGTACAGTACATTTCTAACAATGAACATTACAATAGGCACAGTAATAGACAGTGCATCACCGACCAGTACACAGTAGTGCAAAAGATGACAGTTACTAAATGCCAAATGTAAACATAATATGCTATGATATAGTGTTCTATGCACATAGCAGTTATTGAGGTAGCAGACAGTTATAAAGTGGCAGTTATTAAAGTGCAACTCAGGACACATGTGTGTGTGTGTGTGTGTGTGTGTGTGTGTGTGTGTGTGTGTGTGTGTGTGTGTGTGTGTGTGTGTGTGTGTGTGTGTGTGTCAAACCAGTCTCTGAGTATTGAGGAGTCTGATGGCTTGGGGGAAGAAGCTGTTACACAGTCTGGTCGTGAGGGCCAGAATGCTTCGGTACCTCTTGCCAGATGACAGGAGGGTAAAGAGTTTATGTGAGGGGTGTGCGGGGTCCTCCACAATGCTGGTGGCTTTGCGGATACAGTGTTTTATGTAAATGTCTTTGATGGAGGGAAGAGAGACCCCGATGATCTTCTCAGATGTTTTCACTATCCTCTGCAGGGCTTTGCGGTCCGAACCGGTGCAAGTCCCAAACCAGGCAGTGTTGCAGCTGCTCAGGATGCTCTCAATAGTCCCTCTATAGAACGTTGTGAGGATGGGGGGTGGGAGATGTGCTTTCGAAGAAAGTAGAGACGTTGCTGGGCTTTCTTGTTAATAGGGCTGGTGTTGAGGGACCAGGTGAGGTTCTCCGCCAGGTGAACACCAAGGAATTTGGTGCTCTTGACGATCTCCACAGAGGAGCCGTCGATGTTCAGCGGGGAGTGTTCACCTTGTGCTCTCCTAAAGTCAACAACCATCTCTTTTGTTTTGTCGACATTCAGGGACAGGTTGTTGGCTCTACACCAGTCCGTTAGCCACTGCACCTCCTCTCTGTATGCTGACTTGTCGTTCTTGCTGATGAGATCCACCACGGTCGTGTCATCGGCGAACTTGATGATATGATTCGAGCTGTGCAATGCTGCACAGTCTTGAGTCAGCAGAGTGAACAGCAGTGGACTGAGCACACACCCCTGGGGGACCCCAGTTCTCAGTGTGGTGGTGGTGGTGGAGATGCTGTTCCCGATCCGGACTGACTGTTGTCTCCCAGTCAGGAAGTCCAGGATCCAGTTGCAGAGGGAGGTGTCCAGGCCCAGCAGGTTCAGCTTTCCAATCAGGTGCTTAGGAATTATTGTGTTGAATGCTGAGCTGAAGTCTATGAACATCATTCGAACATATGAGTCCTTTTTGTCTAGGTGGGTGAGGGCTAGATGGAGGGTGGTGGCGATGGCGTCGTCCGTTGAACGGTTTGGACGATACGCAAACTGCAGTGGGTCTAGTGAGGGGGGCAGCTGGGTCTTAATGTGCCTCATGACGAGCCTCTCGAAGCACTTCATGATGATTGGTGTGAGTGCAATGGGACAGTAGTCATTGAGGCAGGACACTGAAGAATTCTTTGGCATGGGAATGATGGTGGTGGCCTTGAAGCACGTTGGAACGACGGCGCTGCTCAGAGAGATGTTGAAGATGTCGGTAAGAACATCTGTCAGCTGGTCTGCACATCCTCTGAGCACTCTGCTAGGAATGTTGTCTGGTCCAGCAGCCTTCCGTGGGTTGACTCTACGTAGAGTTTTCCTCACATCCGCTGTGGTGAGACAGAGCAACTGGTCGTTGGGAGGAGGGGTGGTCTTCCTCGCCACCACATCGTTCTGCACTTCAAACCGAGCGTAGAAGTCGTTCAGCGCATCTGGAAGGGAGGCATCTTTGTCACAGGCAACAGATGTTGTCCTGTAGTTGGTGATGGCCTGGATGCCCTGCCACATGCACCGCATGTCACCACTGTCCTGGAAATGACTGTGGATTCTCTGGGCGTGTACGCGCTTTACCTCTCTGATGGCCCGGGACAGATTGGCCCTAGCTGTTCTTAGGGCTGCCTTATCACCTGCTCTGAAGGCAGAGTCTCGGGTCTTCAGCAGCGTGCGCACCTCCGCAGTCATCCACGGCTTCTGGTTGGAGCGTGTTGTGATGGTCTTGGAGAAAGTGACATCATCAATGCACTTGCTGATGTAGCTGGTCACTGATGCTGTGTATTCCTCCAAGTTGGTAGAATCGCCATATGTTGCAGCCTCCCTATACATGTGCCAGTCAGTACACTCAAAACAGTCCTGAAGAGCAGAGATGGCTCCTGCTGGCCAGGTTTTCACCTGCTTCTGAAGTGGTTTTGAGCGTCTGATGAGCGGTCTGTATGCTGGAATTAGCATAACAGAGATGTGGTCTGAGCAGCCGAGGTGGGGGCGGGGCTCCACCCGGTACGCGCCTGGGAAGTTGGTGTAAACAAGATCAAGCGCGTTCGCCCCTCCCGAGGCAAAGTCCACAAACTGATGGAATTTCAAATCAAATCACTTTATTGTCAAATCACTTTATTGTCACACTACTGTGTACACAAGTGCAGCAGTAGGTGAAAGTCTTGTGTGCAGTTCCGAGCAACATTGCAGTAATGACAGTGACGAGACATAAACCACTTTACAATAAACAACATATTTACACAACACAATTTACATAACAAATGTACACATACTTACACAACAATTTACATATCAAATGTACACAATACACACAATGTAGAATACACATACACTAGATAAGGGTATAAATATATATTTACACTAATTGGATTGGGGAGAATATATTTGACAGAATGAAGATTGATAAAGTGCAGTGCTGATTGTTGATAGTGAGAGATCATGTGTTCAAAAGTCTTATTGCTTGTGGGAAGAAGCTGTCATGTAGTCGGGTGGTGCGGGTCCTGATGCTGCGATACCGCCTGCCTGATGGAAGCAGTGAGAGCAGACCATGACTCGGGTGGCTGGAGTCTCTGATAATCCTCCGAGCTTTATTCACACACCGTCTATTATATATATCCTGGAGGGAGGGAAGCTCACCTCCGATGATGTTTCTGGCAGTTCGCACCACCCTTTGCAGGTCTTTGCAGTTGTGGGCGGTGCTATTGCCGTACCAGGCGGTGATGCAGCCAGTCAGGATGCTCTCTACAGTACTGGTGTAGAACCGTGTGAGGATGTGGTGGTTCATTCCAAACTTCCTCAGCCGTCTCAGGAAGAAGAGGCGCTGGTGAGCCTTCTTCACAACGGCCTCAGTGTGGACGGACCATGTGAGTTCCTCAGTAATGTGGACACCGAGGAACTTGAAGCTGCTGACTCTCTCCACTGGTGCTCCATTAATGGTGATGGGGCTGTGTTCTCTGTCTTTCTTCCTGAAGTCCACCACAAGCTCCTTGGTTTTACTGACGTTGAGGGAGAGGTTGTGCTCCTGACACCACTGCGTCAGAGTGTGCACCTCCTCTCTGTAGGCTGTTTCATCATTGTCAGTGATCAGACCTACCACCGTCGAATCGTCAGCAAACTTAATGATGGCATTGGAGCTATGTGTCGCCACACAGTCATGAGTGTAAAGGAATACAGGAGTGGGCTGAGAACACAGCCCTGCGGGGCTCCAGTGTTGAGGGTTAGTGATGAGGAGATGTTGCTGCCCATTCTAACCACCTGACGTCTGCCTGACAGGAAATCCAGGATCCATCTGCACAGCGAGCTGTTTAAGCCCAGAGCCTGGAGTTTCACATCAAGCTTGGAGGGCACTATGGTGTTAAATGCTGAGCTGTAGTCTACAAACAGCATTCTCACATATGTGTTCCTTTTTTCCAGATGAGAGAGCAGTGTGTATTGTAGATGCAATGGCATCGTCAGTGGAGCGGTTGTTGCGGTAGGCAAACTGCAATGGGTCCAAAGAGGTGGGCAGAACAGAGCAGATGTAATCTCTGATCAACCTCTCGAAGCATTTGCTGATGATGGGGGTGAGGGCAACAGGACGCTAGTCATTTAAGCAAGTGATTTTTGATTGCTTCGGTACAGGCACAATGCTTGATGTTTTGAAGCATGTGGGGACTACAGATAGGGAGAGGGACAGGTTGAAAATGTCCGTAAAAACACCAGCCAGTTGGTTCGTGCATGCTCTGATGACGCGGCCCGGAATGCCGTCTGGACCCGCGGCATTGCGAATGTTCACCCGTCGAAAGGATCGGGTTACATCCGCAACAGAGACGGAGAGTGAACCAACCTCTGTAGTATCGGCCGCGAATGCTCTCTCCGTGAGGGCGGTGTTGTTGTTGTTTTCCTCGAAACGAGCATAAAAAGTATTAAGCTCGTCCGGGAGAGAGGCAACGGTGTTCATGGCGGAGTTTTTATTCCGTTTATAGTCCGTGATGGTGTTAATTCCCTGCCACATACTTCTGGAGTCAGTGGTGTTGAACTGTCCTTCAATTTTGTGCCTGTACTGGCGTTTGGCTGCAGTGATGGAGTTACGGAGGGCATAACTGGCTTGTTTATGCTCCTCCGTGTTCCCGGAATTAAAAGCGGTGGTCCACGCAGTAAGTGCCGCGCGAACATCGCAGTTAACCCAGGGTTTCTGGTTGGGGTAGATCCGTATAGTTTTCGTCGGAACAACGTCTTCTACGCACTTCCTGATGAAACACGTTACGCTATCAGCGTAAACCTTGATGTCGTCATCGGAGGCAGACCGGAACATCTCCCAGTCCGCGTGATCAAAACAGTCCTGTAGCATAGAGTCTGATTGGTCCGACCAGCACTGGATCGTTATGAGGGCGGGTGCTTCTCGTTTCTGTTTCTGCCTGTAAGCGGGCAGAAGCAGAACGGAAGAGTGGTCGGATTTGCCAAATGGTGGGCGGGGGAGGGATTTGTAGCCATCCCGGAAAGGAGAATAGCAATGATCCAAAACCCGATCCCCTCGTGTGTTGAAGCTGATATGTTGGTGGTATTTTGGTGCTATTGTTTTAAAGTTGGCTTTGTTGAAGTCCCCGGCAACAATGAACGCGGCCTCAGGGTGCGCGGTTTCCTGCTGACTTATACTCCCATACAGTTCCTTGAGTGCCCGGTCTGTGTCGGCTTGTGGGGGGATGTACACAGCTGTGATAATGACCGCTGTGAATTCCCTTGGTAGCTAGAATGGTCGACACAGAAGCATGAGAAATTCCAGATCAGGAGAGCAGAAAGACCTGATAAAATGTACATTCAATTTAGGGAGCACTGTCTTGAGATTCGCATGGTTGAAATCTCCGGCGACAATAAACAGTCCGTCGGGGTGAGCATTCTGCAGTTCGCTCATAGCCCCATACAGTTCAAAGAGCGCTTCCTTAACGTTAGCGCTGGGGGGAATGTAAACTCCGGTTATGCAAACAGTGGTGAATTCCTGTGGTAAATAAAAAGGTCTGCATCTAACAGTCACAAGCTCCAACAGCAATGAACAGTAGCTAGAGACTAGCACAGAGTTCTTGCACCATTCCGTGTTGATGTAAACACACAAGCCACCACCGCGAGTCTTACCGCAGAGAGCTGTATTTCTGTTGGCACGAAATGAGGTGAGCCCGTCTAGCTGAATGGCGGCGTCCGGAACTCTGTCGCTGAGCCACGTCTCTAAACTCACGCTGCGTAGCTTGCTGGAGTCGGATATAGTACAGTTTATTGTCCAGGGAGCAAACATTTGAGAGCAGGATAGACCGGAGAGCCGGCCGGCTAGGGTTTGTGCTACCGCGCCGCCATCTTGGGTCAGTTGAAAAAAGACCCAAGTGTGAGAAACAGTGTGAAGACTAAGGACCTTATTTTAAGACCGCTAAGCACAGCGCTATGCGATATGTCATATGCACAAAGTCAGTGGGCATGGCCATTAAGTTCTGGTATTTTAGTCCAAGCATGTGCCAGGCCTAGGCACAAGTGAGCTGGCGAAATTGCACATGCAAAGCGCTAATGGGCTGTGTCAAATGCAATTTCATTCCGGGTTCTTCTCTGGTTATTGCACCGTCTGAGTCTTCCAATATATTCCATTCCCTGTCAAGCAATGTCGATACAAATGAAGACAGCCCATTTATAAGAATTTGGCATTCTAAATAGGCTTTATGTTATGCATTAAAAGAATAGAATTATGGGCCATTTGTGTCTTACGTTCCTTTATGCAATATTTTCGTCCTTGCTGTGAACTCTCCAATTAAGTCTGCCATTGTTCCAGTGCTATGCTTTAGCGGTGAAATACTACAGAAGTTTGGGTTTTCTACTGTCTATTGTCAATATATGTTTTCTCTATCGGCCAGTCTCACCTGCGTTCTTGACGGATGCTTAATTCTTTGCTGCTCTCCCATTGTTCATTTTTTTGTAAAGTATATTTGTAATATATTTTTCTGTTTAATGTTTTTGTTTAAATTCTGTGCAATATCCTTGAGCTTTGAAAAGCGCTATACAACATAAATGTATTGGTATAATTATTATTATAAAAAAATTTAAGTATTGACGCAAATTATGATTTTAAAAGTGAGAATAGATGCGCTTCTCAAACATATTAGCAAAATTACATATTGCTCTGGGGAAATAGCAAATTGCATTATGCACTACTTAATTAACATACAATACACCCACAGTTTGCATGCATACACCCACAGACAGCGCAAGACTCCTATCCACACCCACTTGTGCTTCACACTGGCACAAAATTTGCGCTTAGAATTAGCGCTCTAAAGAAAATGACATAAGATGTTATGCATGGATGTTGTGCTGTGTCTAGCTTGGCCACGAACATAAAGCCGAAATAAAAAATACAGAAAATGTCTGAACTTGATAATCAGTTATTATACTCATAATTTGTGTGTCATTGTTGTTTTAGTAAATCTAGTGTCACGCCGCGATACGTAGAATACGGATACGTAGAAGAGTCCAGTCAAAGTAATTTAGAAAAAATTTAGTTATACCATAGAAACCTAATTCTGTGAGACCAGGACATAATGTATCACAAGCTCAAATGTTGATTTAATGATTCTCATGTACAGAGGACAGAAAACAATATGCATATGTATTGTCATGAAGGCAAATGAGTTAAGGTGACCCACAGAACCAAAGCTCATCAGAGCCGCCTTCCACGTTAAACCAAAGAAATTTGCTAGCCTATCTCAAGAGAAACCATGGAAAAATATATTTGTTGGTTCTCACAAAGCAGAAAGATTTTAATGACTTCAATGAATTAATTTATAGAGAATTTTATTGAAATGCTGGTAAAGCCACGGTATGCCAGTTCAGGTTGGTGTGCCACTGGAAAGTTGGGTGGATGCGATCAGGAAATAATGTATCAATAATGCAGTGCAAGCAATAATTCACACTGTTATCTCCCACAAGAGTATTACGCTTCAGCGTGTCTGGAACGCATGCGCTAACTACTATGCCACAGCTCCAAAAAATAAACAATCATAATATATATTTTTTGAAAGTTCACGCCTCAACTCAGATAGTAGCTTCACTAAACCTAACTAAGAAAAAAATCAAAGTGCAGGTGCTGATGTATGCCTGGAAGCCAAAGCACCAAAAAACATTGTTACTGCTGATGCTTTACTGCACATGTTGCATGTATAAACAGACTGGCTGTGTGAGCATGTGTGTGTGTGTGTGTGTGTGTGTGTGTGTGTGTGTGTGTGTGTGTGAGCATGTGTGTGTGCGTGCATGCGTGTGTGTGTGACTACGCATGCACATGCTAACATTAACACCCTCAGCCCTCATTTTCATCACCTCCTCAGATGGCAGGCTGGCCTCACACCTCTGTTTTAGCCATTTCTTCCCTCTCCTTTTCCTTTCACTCTCCATCTTATCTCATGTTCTCACTGCTGCTGTTGGGGATGCCAATCTGTGCGGCCACAGCATCCTCCCCTTCTGCTCTGCTGCCTTTGGTGCAATTCAGTTGCGTAGCTAGACCCTGGTTGATAAGGCTGAAGCCCAGAATCTTTTGATTATAGCCCTGAATGTTTTTTTTTTTTTGTGATAAAACAAAGAGTGAAAAAAGTAAGGCTTAATGTTCATTGCATCAAGGTACAAAAGGAAGGCTAATATAAATGAATTGCGATTGCGAGCCCCACCTGTATTAATTGACAGTTCGCAATTTGACTTTTACCTGCTGTCCGTGCTCAAATTCATCAGACCTTGAGTGGGAGCTTTCTATTTTCTCTCACAGGGGTGCAGCTTTTCTGTGTCAGAGGCACTGAGGTTTTATTATGCAAGCTTTATTTCTAAATATATACTCTATAAGCCTCATCTGTTCCAAGTAGATTTTAATCCATGCGCCACTCGCTACTTAAGATGGACTCTGCCTAGGTAAAATCAGCTGGTGCGTTTAAGAATTAGCATCCATAATCAAATAAGCAGGAAGTTCACTGAATGGTGAACCAACCATACTTTATTTAGCATTAGTTGATCAGTATGAAGAAGGTACGTCAGTAACAATACCTTGAATACAACAAAACTTTAACTACAAAAAGATTTGTATGATGTACGATTGTTATGCCAGTAGCCACGTTAATGAGCTAACTGTTGCTAACTGGTTAAGTTGCACGTGAGCTGACCAAATATCTGGATTTATCATTATCCGTTGATAATTTTTAGTAGGGATGTGCACAGTTAACTTTTTTAACATTCGGTTAGCCACAAGATTTCACAAATGGTTATTCAGGTTTTTGTCTGGAGTAATTTTATGTCCTCAAACGTAACTCAGAATATCAGCACTGTGAGCTATGAGCCTAAATAGCACAATACATAGGTCTTAAAATGATATCTCGCATTAAATACAAACAAAAATGATCCAAAAACTGGTTCACATTTCCATTGAGTTACACTGCTGCATTAAAATAGCCTCTTTGGAGTGCCTTGATTTTTAAATAGTTTAAAATCAGATGGCATTGAACTTGTCTAATTATTGTATTTAAGTCTGCACACCAGAGCAAAAGGGGGAAAAACACTGTCTTACCGTTAAGTTGAAACTTTGTGTGGCAGGGCGGAGGGCGGGCCGGGGCGTGATTCCGCACACCCGGCCCCTAATCAGGCTAATAAAGCCTCCGAGAGGGATAGGGGCCAACTGGAGATGGCTGTGCAACAGAAAGAGAGAGATTTACGGGCAGCTGCATGACACCTGTGTGTGTTTGTCTTTTTGGTTCAGTTCTTCATTAAATATTATTTCTGTTATCAAGCCGGTTCTTGTCTCCTCCTTTCCATTAATCCTTTTACACTGGTGTCGAAACCCGGGAACGAGGAGGGATGCGCCGTTGTAGAGACCTCGCCACTACCATCCACCGCCTGAGAGTGGAGGAACAGCTGCTGACCGCGAGGGGAGGAGGGGCTCCTAACTGACCACCTGGAATGGTCAGGGCCGCTGCCAGGGGTGAAGGATACACCTACCAGCCGCTGAAACATGGCAGGGTCTGAGACCGCTGACCGCGAGCAGGGAGGAGCTCCTGGCCGACCGCCTGGAGCGGGTGGACCACTGCCAGGGGAGATCCCTTCCATCCTCCAGAATTCAGCGGGGCGTTCCGTCCGCCAGGGGTCATAGGACTGCCTCCTATCCTTCTGGGGACATGAGGCTGACGTCCGCTAGAGGGTGGAGGAGTGGCCGAGGACCAAGCTACCGCATATTGGAGAACCGGTGAGTAAGTGTATTTATTTTTTCCTTTTCTCTCTCTCCACTCTGTCTCTCCTGCTGCCACTCCATGTTGGCCTTTTCCCTCTCTTTTGAAATATTAGTGTTTTAATTTGGTAAATCTCCGTTGCGGCGTGTAAGTACTGCATTTAAAAAATATTTTTTTGTTTACCTCCCCTTGTCCCCTCCCTCATCTAGGTAGGTGTGGATGACCTGCTAGCAGACGGGGCAGAAGGCACGCCCCCCCTCCAGCGAGTACGTCATGCTTCATTAATGCAAGAGATGTATGTGGAGGATGTAGCCATATTTAGAATAGGATTTAGCATTAAAGAAATCCTTGGTCTTTTGGCACATATGCACAGAGCTATTAGTATCCCGATACTGCAGCGGTTATGTAGGAAATGTATTTTATTCAGAAAGAAGAACCAGACAGATTTGCGTAGTCCCTCTCGCCATTGTTGTTGTGTTATCCTCTCTAAGCAATACTGTAACTGAGGGGATGTTACCACATACAATATATTGAAATGGACCTATATAATTCACAGCAGATCCAATTATTTTTCGCTTCACTTGAGTGTGAGCCTATATCTTGCGCCTCCCTTGACAGACGCCCACATGTTGAAAACTCACGTACTAATGCACACCTCATTCATTAACAGAGAGCTCGCAAAACCTTCCCACAAATTCAGCTCAGTTGTATAGCCAAGTTATCTCCCAGATGCTCCACTTTGCTGCTGTCCACCACATCACTTTTCCTTCGATTTATTCTCAAAATATATTACGACTTTAATCACACAATGTATCAACTTTATTCTTGTAATTTTTACTTTATTCTCAAAATAATATGATAAATGGCAATTGCAAACTTAAATTGTTAAATTACATTGATTTTATGTTTTGCAGTAGTTTATGTACAATGAACAGTGAGCCTACAAGTTCTCGCTTTGATCCGCAATTTCAATTAAAAACGTGTTTGATCATTTTATTGTGCGCCTGACGTTTGCTCATACAAAGTTCTGAACCGGTGTCCGCGTTGCGCTTGATGTAATTATTATTTGACAGGTAGGGTGGTCATTTTTTAAGTCATGGAAGGAAGGATTCTTCTTATTTTGTATATTAAAATATTGCCTGTGGGCAAAGCCCCGGATGACACAGAAGTCTAGCGATGCCCCTGGTGCAATACACAGCCTTTTGCTGTAGTGTTTCCCTGGAGCATGGCCAATCACCGCCACTCAACAAGTCTGTCAAACACAATTCTGTCGATATGGCTGCTGAAAGCTGGCATTGCAAACATCTCTGCCAGAGAAACCAGTTTCTCTCTATCTCTCTCTCTCTCTCTCTCTCTCTCCTACTCACAAAACACATATTTTTGCCCTCTCTGTGTTCTCACTCCATCTAGAGCCTCGTCAAATTACTTGGCCTCTTTTGTATTTTTCAATGCACATGATTTCATACACGCAAGATCATATCCAGAAACATGCCTCGTTTCATTTCATATGGATTATAACAGTGTGCATATTTGAGCGTTCACATGTCTGCTCAGACTTGCTTCAGCTAAATATCCTTATGCAATTTAATCCCCTTTCTAATGGAGAACGGATCTTTGTTTTCAATATTTCTTACTACCATAGCGCTTTGATGTTCATCCATAGACAAACACAGCCACACATTCACACATGCACAAATGCAGAAACAAACACTCCCACGAACGGGAAGTGTGTTTGTGCTGAACATCGTTTGGAGGTGGACAGCCTTAGAATGAGGGGTTTGTCTCTCTCTTTCCCTGATGAATCACTCCTTCGTTGGTTTCTTTCTCTTCTGGAGGAAATCACATTAAGCGGAGCCTTGTGTTTGGCTCGAGTCTGTCCTGCCTTAATGGCAGTCATTTGGATGGTGAGGAGAAAGGCGGAGAAGAATGTGGAAGAAAGCACCCTCACAACTCTAATTCCACACAACAAAAGCACCCTCTGCTATTGCTCCATATTCATTTGCATTGAAATATCCCCTGAGATAAATATAAAATGTGGGAATGTCTCGCTATTTTTG
The DNA here is from genome assembly GCA_032164185.1 of Moxostoma hubbsi. Classification (NCBI taxonomy): domain Eukaryota; kingdom Metazoa; phylum Chordata; class Actinopteri; order Cypriniformes; family Catostomidae; genus Moxostoma; species Moxostoma hubbsi. The sequence continues at coordinate 1,817,612 of JAVLUX010000017.1, read as the reverse complement.
CGTGCAGATTTCCTGGGATGCGGTGTGAGCGTGTCTCGTGTGTCTGCGCCTCACTGCACCGCAGAGCTTCAGACCTCCCACACTAGGGCTTCAATGGCACAATGTATATTTATCTCATTCAAAAGCAAAAGAAAGTGAAAGTGACAGCAGAGCAAAATAAAATATAGCTGTACGGAGACTAGAGTGGAAAACATGGAGATATTGGGTAAAACTCAACAGTGAGCGAGCAGCAAATATGGTAAACATTACAGCACAGTCAGACACAGGCAAGGCCCTGGATTTGAGGCAGCAAACCTCAAGCCAGACTCAGCTGCGTCTAAACAGACATCTGAGCATCTGCAGCGGTCGGAATTTCTGCAGCGCTCTGCACTCCGGGGGCTTCGATGAGCTTAAGCACTGCAGAGACTGAAAATATGTTAGCTAGAAAACATATCAGCCTTGCCTACAGCTAAACTTCCATTTATGCAACTAGAAATAAAAGGAAATACAATAGCTGTTTATGCACAATTAAATCATGCAATTTGTGGCAGTGGTTCAAAGGTTGTGGTCGATGTGGAATTAGTCATATAACGGTTATGTTTACAAATTGGCAGCCGGAAAAAGAAAAAAAAAACTGCTAGTTTAAAGCTTTGCTTTCCTGGGCTTTTCCCCCTTGCTGATATCCGGCGCCCATCGCTGCAGATAATGCTGTAATTTTATGGCAATTCTTAGTGCTGAATGGTCTGAATGATCCACATTAATGCCTCTCTCTAATGCTACAATCATGCTGATAATAGCATTATCCAATCCTGCCACTGTGAGTTTGTACCTTTCACTGGCGGAGGAGTTATCCAGATAATTCCACTAACTAATGCACAAGCTTCTCCCTGCTCGCCCCCACTAAACTAACTCTGCTCTGGTCACGGCCTTTTATCTCGCTGCCAACACACACACACACACACACACACACAAACACACACACACACAGCTAACATGATATCTCTTCTGTATTTCTTTACACAACCTCAAATCTCAAATTATTCAATGATGAATTTATTGAGTATTCATCTAAATTACATATTTATCTTTTGGCTAATCTTTTGCTACTTTATGCAAGGACCTCAGAGGAATAAACTATTTTATTGAAAACATAATGCCTATATAAGTTATTATTAAAATGCATTAATAATAGGCCCACTGTTGTAATAATAGTACACTATGGCAAAATCATAAGAAATAGTGTGAGCTGGCTCACATAAAAACTGACTTTTACTCTTGTAGAGAAAAATAAACGATACGATTTTAAAGGGATAGTTCACCCAAAAATGAAAATGTTCTCATCCTCTTTACTCACCCTTGTGATATCCCAGATGTGTAGGACTTTCTTTCTTCAACAGAACACAACTGAAGAAAAATAGAAGAATATCTCAGCTCAGTAGGTCCTTAAAATGCAAATGAACGGAGATTTCTCTTTTGAAGCTTCAAAAATCACAGACAGTCATCTTAAATGACACCAGCTGTTAAATGAATGTCTTCTAAAGTGATATGATCACTTGTGGTGCGAATAAAGTTCAATATTTAAGATTTAAGACTTTTTAACTATTATCCAAAGCTTCTGGTAAGCTTCACGAGAGGGTGGATTCCAAGCCGTCTCTTGTGGGACGTATTCTGTTGTCATGGATACAAATGTAATCTCACCCTTCTATCGGTTGAGACATCCTGGATAAGCACACAAATTCAACATTGGGAGTAAAGTAACAGAAAAAAACAGATTTAAACCAAAATCAACCAAGCTTCTTGTGGCATGGGGGGGCGTGGTCATGTGTCGGTCTGCGGGAGAGAGGGAGCGGTAAGGCTTGTCACCTGGTGTATAATTATCTCTAACACCTGTGTCTCGTTATAGTGATATGGAGAGAGACATTTAAGGAACGCCAAGCGCCGAGAGCGAGGGCGAGAGACCGTTCCAGAACGCACGACAGAAGGAGTGTGTTTGTTCCCCTTTATGTTTATGGGTTCATGTATACGACGAGTGCCGTCGTATGTACAAGTGTGAAATTAAAAGTTACAAACCTCAATCCTGCCTCGCTGTCTCTCTCTCCCGCAGACCGACACATGACCACGCCCCCCCCCCCATGCCACACTTCTGTACAGTGTGTACTTGTAAACAGCGCTGCCGGATGTGTTGCAAGTGCATCAGTTCTAGTGTGTTTTAAATGCCAACATGATTACATCACACGCGCATTCCGCTGCTGACCAGAATCATGATTTAGAGTTAACACAAATTATTTAAATATTAGTCTTTTTCGCAACAAAAGCTATAGAAGACATTAATTTAACAGCTGGACTCATATAGATGATGTTTATGCTGACTGTCTGTGATTTTTAGAGATTCAAAAGAGAAATCTCCATTCATTTGCATTTTAAGGACCTGCTGAGCTGAGATATTCTTCTATTTCCTTCAAATGTGTTCTGGGGAAGAAAGAAAGTCACACACACCTGGGATATCATGAGGGTGCATACATATTGAGTGTATTTAAATTTTTGGGTGAAGTACCCCTTTAAGTTCAATCCCTAACCCAAACCTAAACACAAAGTGTACTTCCCGTTACATGGGCTGTGATAAAAGTGGTCAGATTTAATACATATAAAACTGTATGAGCTAGAGAAAGTTAAGTTTGCATTGCCAATGCATTATTAGACACTATACATACATAAAACATATTGTATGGTGAAGTTCAATTTGCTGAAGTTTAAAATCTCATAAGTATTATTTTCTCTGGCTGCCGTATATTCTCTATAGGTATACATGGCTGCAGCTTGCTGAACGGCCAGGTCCAGTGTCTATGGTGCACATGCTGGGTCTCTCTTTCACAGTTTTTGACACTAGTACAGACGACAGTAATTGCACACTTACAGACGATGTGAAGAGATACAACAGCTCGCCTGTATCTGACTCAAGCCTATTTTACTGCTTGCAGGGGAAGTCTCCATTCGCTGTACAGTAAATCCGCACCTGTGTACATAAATCAGTCATTTGTTTTGTATAAATAAATATGAGTTACCAAATTTGTTCACAGATACCTCCTTTATTAAAACAAGTTTTAAATAGGCTAAAATGTTATGCCTGTATTGTATCAATTTGAAATTATGTTTCTCGATTGGTTGAAAAAGTCACAGTAACACTCTTAAATTATTACTAGACTATTTTGCACTCAGAGATTATTTTGATATTTAATTGTATTTATTTCTAAACTTTTAAACAAAAAGACATCGTAATAGTAGAATTGTCTTTATTCAATTTATTTTAATTATGTATACATACATGATTAAAAAGTTGCTTTAATGTACATATTGTGCTGGACACATATTTATGTGCACTGCCATATTGAGATCAAATGGCCAGCCAAATATCACTTGCCTAGTTGTATTATTCAATAACCCCTTGTTATTTGACACTTTCACTTGTGGAATAACAATCATGGCTGACTGTGAATAGTGCATTTTTACAATGACATCACTAATTGAGAACTTTTATTTTGCATAATATTGCATCTACATCGCTATGTGTCAACGAACATAAATATTAAACTTAAACTAAATATTTAATTCCAAGCACTGCTAAAATCTTTTGGGAAATGTCCTTAACTACAGAAGTCTTCTATAATCAGCTGTGCCTTTGGGGAGTGCAAGGAGAAACCCTTACATTCATGCAGATCAGATTCATGCCTGTCTCTGTTTGGCTTGCCATTTCCTAGTGGAACGCTTGCTGTTTTACTTGGCAGCTGCTGGAACTCAGGACAGGAGGACAGTTGTCCTCTCAACTTCCATGTGCCCCTAGTTTTCTTGCTTACTTTCCCCCTGCTTTTTACTGGGAGAGAAAGAGAAAAATAAAGGAGAGAGGGAGGAAAGACATATGACTTGTAAGGAGAAGTGCAAAGACATGGATGTAGTAGGAACATATCTGTATCTGTGTTTGCTTTTCAGTTTCAACAGTAAATTCTCACTTCTCCCTCTAATGCCGCCAGCATGACCCACAGAAACTTATGCTGCTCAGTGACTCACTTTTCATAGACTTTTTTCCTTCTTGCCCACGAGTGGCTTGATAAACTCGGCCTTACTGTACATTATATAATACGCAAAGCTCAAGCCAACAAATCTCTGATTAACTAAGAGTAGCAACAGCTGGGATTCCCATATCTCAGTTTTTTATGTATTTACAGCTGCGCCACCTGCTCTATACTATATTTGGAACACACCCCCCTAAAGCAGCCGATACTCTGGGAGTAGTGATAACTGCTTTTGGAAAAGGTCACAAGGCATCAGTGTATTACTCCCTCCTAATTCAGAGTTTGGGGGACGGAGCTTTAATTTCTATCAAGAGATTATGGAGAAATATTTGAACTTGGTATTGGAGGAGGGAGTGTGGACTTCTAAAGACTGTCAAGTCTACATCTAGAGATGCAAGGCTGTGTCTTATGCAATTTAAGATTTTATATAGATTTTATTGGACAACCTCTAGATTATATAGGCTTGGTCTTAAAGACACACCCACCTGCTGGCGTTGCCAATCAGAAGATGGAGACACAACCATGTCTTTTGGGGAGGCTGTTAGGATCCAAGATTTTTGGTTGAAGGCCCAGAGTTATTTGTGTGATGTTTTGGGCACTCAAATTTTACCTTGCCCCAGACTTTGTCTTTTGGCCGATGGCGCGGTCATAAATTTGGGGGACAAATATATAAAAAATTGGGTTCTGACTAGTATTATGATTGGCAGAGAAATTATTTTAAGGGGTTGGTAGTCGGACGGAGGTCCATAGTTTCCGGAGTGGTGTGAGGAGATGGGGAGGGTGGCAGCTTTTGAGGAGGTGGCCGGTAGAAGGCTGGCGTTTGGGGACTTGATTTTCAGAAAGTGGGGTAGGTATTTGTCAGTTTTGGGGGAATCTCGGGGAAGGGATGGGGATAGAGAAGTTTAGTTTAATTATGTATGTTTACTATATATATTTTATTTATTTTTATTATTTTATTTTTGTAATTTTTTTGAGTGGTTTGTTTGTTTGTGTGTGTATTATTTTATGTGACCACAGGGGTGTTCATTGGGGGTTAGGGTGGGTGTTGGGGAGGGATATTAGTGGGGGTTAAAAGTTAAATGTTGATTCGGTGTGTATGTGTTGTATATTTCTCTGTTGGGTTTTTTCTTTGAATCAATAAAACATTTTAATTACAAAAGTAGCAACAGCTGTTTAAATCACGTTTAAATGCAAATATTTGTAGGATGTGTCTATTGTTCCACATGAAGCTCTTGCTGGTTTATGCACCTGACCCAAAACAATGAAAGAATGATACACCCAACCACAACATTTTATCTTAACAAGAAGTTTCTTTCCTCAGAGAAAATTCTTTGGATATAGAGCATCAAAATCCTGTGGGAATGGCCTAGAATGCACCCAAACTGTGGAGAGGACTCACAGCAAGATGAGAGGCCCATGTCAGAGCTCAACACCCCTCACAAACACATTTAATATTACTGTCAAACTAAACTTCAGCACATTGCCACCAAGACTCTGGGGGGGATCCATTCCTTGGCATAGTCTGTCAAGTAAGTTAGGGAGTAACTGACATCTCTGCTGTTCTCTGTCCAAATGGGAAAACACGAGCGCGCTCAGAATGAGGTTGCGTTCCCTCATGCTTTCAGCTGAACTGAGCATCTCCGAGAACCAAACCAAGTTCACTCACTCACTTTCCTTTTTTATGTTTAGCTTTTCTTGCTTATGGTGCGCAGACTCTTACATGCTTCAGAAAGGACGGGACAAGCTTCTCTCTGTGAAGTTTTGCTAAATGACCGAGGCAGAGGCAAGTGTTTGTGAATGTATGGGCACACGTTAGCTCCAGTTTCGTGCTAAAATGTCTACAGAGGGGCGCCAAAAGAAAGTTGTTTTTAGTTCTAAAGTTTGTAATAGAGTAAAGTAGAATGCATATTTTATTAACTCTACCCCCAACCCAAAACATCAATGGAGTAAAAATTTGATCTAATGGGGAAAACAGATTCTCTGAATTATGCGCAATACGAGAACCAGGTTTTTGACATTGCTATGAGCTGACCCACAGGAAAAGGTAAACACATTTTAAATGATGAAAAGATGTCTGATGGGGGATCCCGCTTGTCATTAACTCAGCAGAATGGGGTTGATGTCAGAGTACTGGAACATTCAGTAACAACATGTGGACTTCCCATGTGATCATGTAGGACAGTATAGTGGCTTTATCCTATGTTTGAGAGAAAGATCGAGTGCAGTGGAAACAGTATGCATACAGCTCAGCGACAACTTGACTATAGAGGGTTATTTGGGGATTTACCTGTGCTTGTGTTTGTGTATGTGAGTGTGTGCTAGCCAGCATGTGAAAGAGAGAGAGATAGATGGAGTGAGTGCAAGAAAGAGAGCAGGGAAAAGGATTGCGAAATCCCATTAGAAAGCCGTGTTAGCGCTACGCTTCCCCATACACACTCTGAACCGTATGTAATCCACTCACACTCTCGCTGTGCATCTCAAAACCCCAACACACACTCGAGCTTAAACACGCTCCAGACTAAGGAACACAAAACTGCCTCTAGACTAAGATGCACAGGCAGCAAAAGGGGTATCGTTACTTTCAACCGCCTTAGCAGCCGTGTGACATGACAGCTAATCACATCATGCATGCTTCACAGTTAAAGGAGGTGCTGATGGGGGAGGGGAAAATCTATTTTTTGCAATGGCTACTAGCTTCTTTGCGGACAAACTATCTGTTGGTAATAGTAAAAGCAGTATCCAACCACAGCCGACAGCAATCTGCAAACAGACATTAGATAACGTCCCTATCTGTGGGTTAACTGTTACCCTGTTCCATTGGAGACTTGTTTGCGATTGTCTGTTTGTGTGTGTCTGGTTGGTTCCCTCATGACTGTAATTAATGATCTCGCTAATGTGCTGTCTCAGAAGGCTCTGTGGCTGTGGCTCTGTTGAGTTTATAGGGGGCGCTGTGCATGCATTTACATTTTCCAACAATTGCAATGAAGGAAAGGGACAAGTCAGCTAAGATATTCTCTCAAACATCTACATGACCAATCACATGTCTATGAGGTATCTCTCCCGCTTGTCTGACCTCTCCACCCTCCTCCAGTTTCATCCTTTATGCATACTGACAACATGCCTCTCAGTTTATGGCCCTGCATATCATCCCTTCATTACCACCTGCAAACCAAAGCCCGAAACACCACAGGAGAGAGCGAGCGAGTGAGTGAGAGAGAGAGAGACAGAGGATAAGAAATCTTCAGACGATTAAGAGAAAAAAACAGAAAAGAAATAGGTGCCAACAGTATTATATTAATCTTGTTCATTTGGCAAGCTCGGAACCATCGTCCTTATAATTCTTTGGTCCCTATGTGTGAGTGAGCGTTTTAATTCCTAGTCTCCTAGATGACAGAGCTGGATGTGTTTCAGGAGCAACAGGCACAAACTGATTAGCACACACAGTCAGACAGACATACATATACACACACTGGACTGGGCAGCTTGTGTTGCATGTAAACAGGCATTCAGGCAGTCTGGATAAATGTATCCCAGTAAGACTCTGGCTTTCTCAGCCAATCAACCCCAAGGCTCCTGTACCTACCCTGCCCCTAAGCATCATTCAAATTCCAAGCAGATGCTCTCTCTCTCTCTCTCTCTCTCTCTCTCTCTCTCTCTCTCTCTCTCTCTCTCTCTCTCTCTCTCTCTTTGTCTCCCTCTCTCTCTCTGTGTGCGTGTTATGGTTTACATCTATATTTTATAGGACTTTCTCTGTGGAAACGCTCTCTGTTTCACAGAAGGAAAAAAAAAATCTCTGTTAATTTACAAATCTATCAAAATGATCAAGAGAAATGCAGGACATTGAGCTAAAACAATATCATTCAGAGCTGCTGCTTTAATCACTCTTACTTTGCAAATGGTGTGTGAAAACCTGGACCTGGTTTATGTTAGTTTATGTGTCACACACACACACACACACACACACTGACTGGTCTAAATTACCCATTTGTCCTGTATAATGTAAATAATCTCTTACACAGTTTATGGCTAAAGTACAACAGGAACTGGCCTGGCTTATGTTGCTATTTAAGACTCTTTGACAAAGCTGCTATTGTATGTGTGTGCTTGTGTTTGTGCATATGTGTATATTATGCATTTGCATATGTCTGTAAAAGTACATGTTTGAAAATGGACCTTCACAATTCTGTCGAAGACATAAGCAACTTAAAGAACTCATCAACCCTAGCCAGCCCTAATGAAGAGCCTGTCTGTTTTGCCATTCCATCCAATCAGCATGCTTGAAGAAAGTCAGGCTTAGATCCAGGGACTAGATGGAAGTACATTTAGTAAATTATCCATAACATTATTTATTTGATAGGACCTGTTCCTGGAACAGCATCCTTCGATCATAGATCTTCACAACCCTAATTGTATCCCTAACCCTAATTCTAACTGTAAAGTCAGATTTTTACTTCTGCTTTGAATCTATGATGTAGCCTGACGCACACCTTACCATAAATGTATAACTACGTGTCGCATCTACGCAGACCCACAGACGTGATTGGCCCATTATATAACCAGATACTGTCATCCAGGATAATTAACAAGATACTGTATCCAAGGAGGCTTTACGTTTTCTCCAAAATTGTATCAAGACCTATGCATCATATCACATGTATTTAGGCTCCTTTTAATCTGGAGCATCTGCTGTTTTTATTTTCTGTTCATGTTACATAAAGTTACAAGTGAAAATGTGCCAAAAAGCCATATGTTTCCACCTTAAACTCTGTGATTTGACAACTTTTACTCAGTATATATTTAGTCAGTAAAGCAATATCTGTAATATGTTTTGATGATTTGTTTGACAGTTTAGTGTACAGAAAATTAGCATATTTCACCAGTCATGAAAACAGAACACTTCTAATGTGTCAGAAAATTAAAAATCACTTGTCAAAAATTGGTCATATTGTTTAAATGCATTGATATGCATGTAAAGCCAGATTTTAAGCTTTAAAAGGACATCCATTTTGTGTTGGCCAAGTGAGTAGTTAATATATATATATATATATATATATATATATATATATATATATATATATATATTTGTATTTATTTTTATTTAGCTTTTTTCCAGCATGGATCATGAAAGTATGCCAAAATATGTATTTATTATTATTTAAGAGACTTAGTATCACTATAAACATACAGTATATACCTGATTTATTTTCTTTCTGCATGGCAGGCAACGTGTATAATGACCTAATAACCTATTTTCTCCCAATAGATTAGAATTTTGTGTACTCGCAGAATGACGTAGACACACCAACATAGAACTATTGATGAAAACCATGTGGAGGCTATGCTATAGGTTCCACACAGAAGTATAAACAGGCTTTTACCCTAACCTACCTCTAAAATGCTGTCCAAACCCCAACCAAAACATTTTAATCAAACTGTTTGATCCAAATATTTGCTGTGCCCCTAAACCTAATCCACCCCTAATCAGACCCCTAACCCTAAGATCTGATTGATTGATTGATTGATTGATTGATTGATTGATTGATTGTACATGTCCTACTTGGGTAAATCTTCATACCCTCCATTCTTTGATTGATTGTACATGTCCTACTTGGGTAAATCTTCATACCCTCCATTCTTTCTTGTTTCTGGATCAGGATTCAAGAATAGCATCTTCACACTATAAAACAAGGATGTGGCTGAAAGGAACCAAGTTTAAAGGACGAAAGTTGAAAAGAGATTACAGAAAGGGGCAAGCATGTGAATTAATGTGTATTGCGGTTTGCAAAAAGGCAGGGAATTCGGCAGGTGTCTTGTGGACGATTAGGCAGCTAGTCTATCTCTCCTCATGGGCCCAGCAAGATCGCAGCCCTCACTACTCCTTCTGATCCATCATGGCCACTGACACACGGCATCATTCCCCTCATGCTGAAAAATAGTGTCTCTCAGACACTAAGAATGATTGCCAAAACTAGAAGAGAGGGAGAGTAAAAGTAGAGATAAAGTGAGTGAGGGAATCTGGGATGGGGGTAGGAGAAAGGTGAAATTGCAGGAAACTCTCTGTAGATTAGGTCTGGGTTAAGAGAATATTGATCTGTGTGCAGACGACTGTTGATCTCTCTTAGCGGCCGATGACAAATGGCAGCAAACAGAAAATCGAGCTCTCGTCTCCTCCAAGGACAATGCACATCGTCTTTGTTGGAGCTTGTGTTGGATGCAAGTTGAGGTCGGGGAGGCTGGGATTGAGGGGAAGAAAGAAGTGTGGTTTGTTAGGGAAGGGATGGGTGTGGTTGGGTGAGGTACCTCTTGAGTCTTCAGTAAATATGTAAAAAGCAGGATGGGAGGATGTCAAGAAAAGAAGGCACAGATTCCTGGCACAGGTTCCTCTTAAATAGCACAGTTGGACCCATTGGTACTGAGATTGCTATTTCTATGGTGGACAATTGAATAAGCGTGGAACTTTCATATGAGCAAAAAGCATCCTGAGACATAAATGGGGGTTGCTGCGGTTGGGTCTCTGACCCACATTTGCACTCCTTAGCTGTGTAAATTGTCCTGCCTGAGGTCACTGTCATGCCTCATATGTAGTGTAAGTGAACAACTTTTCTTGGAATACCATGTACCAGCATCTTCATAAAAATTAATTTAGTTGATATTAAGCTCAGTGTTAATTTGCTGTATGTGTGAATTTGCTCTTTGCATGTGTGTCTGTTGTGATGTGTTGGACAGGCAGGCCAGCAGTAGATCTTTCTCAGGTTATTTATAATGACTGAGTGAACCCTCATCTTCACACCAGATCAAACAGAACTGTGGCCTAAGCCTGCAGCCCCAGGGAGAGTCCTGCCTCTGCTTCATCTACACCCAGCCTTCTGTAAGGGGGCCTGGGCTCAGATCCCTGGGGAGAGCCCCGCTACCCTCTCCTCCCTCTAAACTTCCCCAGCATGCTGGAGGGGGTCTGGGCCTTTCCTTCACCCCACTGCATGCTCTTTCTCTCTATCTATCTCTTTATTTCATTTTCTTTTTTTATTTGCACTCATGTGAATTGTGTGAATGGAATAGAGGTTTCCCGCACTGTCAATCAAATTTTCAGCTGGTATGTTGCAACCTGCTGGATTCGAAAGGATGAAAATCTCCCAAAAGATTTACAGTGTGCTTTTAACAATACACAATCTGCATTTGTTAATGCTCAAAATATTATTTAAAGCCATTTTCTAAAGACCAGATAATGGACGAATTAGCCATATGGTGCATGTGTTTAAATTAAACAAACAAACAAACAAACAAACAAGAAAACAGCATCTAACTAGCTTGCATTTCATGGGCATCAAGAGCTCTGACAGTAATGGCGACTTAGGGGAAAAGGAGCTGATCTGTGTGCTTCAGCAGTCTGAAATGGATGAATTGTGTGTATTAGAGGAGCTCTGTGTGAGGAGAGAGAAGAGAAGTGAAGGCTTATTTTCTGCTTCACTATGTCTTCACACTGTGGTCAGCCAGGGGAATACAACTGTCCATCAGCTGTTCTTAGAGCCTGTAACTCTCTTAAATTAACCACTGTCAGATTCACACACACACACAGCTGTTCGCCAGGTCTATTGCACTGCTTCGCCTGTAAATCCTGACAGTCGTCCATCAAACCTGCTGTAGAAGGAAACAGTGGCTAACCTCCCTCCATCTGTTAGGAACAGCCTGCTTGCTCTCACCAGGCACAATAAAGTGTTGTTGCCTGTCCCCTTCTCCCAACACTACTGGAGCCTCCCAGACGCTGCAGAGACTTTAGTGACTCCAATTTATCAATCGCGTGACACATTCATAGCATGGATGATATCAATCAGAGATATTCATGGGTTTTAATAAAAAGTTTGGGTGAAATACTGAAATCTGGCACTCTCAGTAAATCAGGTCTATCCTAGAGTAACGCTGTAAACTGGGAGCTTGGGATTGTTGGTATTTTGTTTCATGCCAATGTGGAGACTGAGAACGCCTGGAGCTGGTTGAAACCTGGTCATGCCAGGTGAGCGGATTCAGTTGGCTGCTTGAACACTAGTGGGACCTCTGTTTAATGCCCTCTCACACCAGGAGCTCGCATACACACACAGAGCTCCCTTAGAGTTACTGGTGCATCTCAGAGACCAAGGGAAATGAATGCAGGTAGCACAGGAATGCAGGGGATAGTGTCCTAGAGAAGAATATTTGCTTTGTATTACTCTCTCCTTTTCCCTTTCTGCCTTTCTCTCACTGTGTGAATTCATTCATCCCATTAACAGAAGCCCTTTAGCGTGGTGTAATTCAGGGCAGAACGCAGCAGTTGTAGACGTTATTAGTGCCGTTATCCATCAGGGTGGGAGCGTATGGAGAGCAGGCTAATGCCTCTGTCACATCCCTCCGCTTGCCGTATTTATGGCCTCAGATTTGAACTGCATGACTGGCATGGCACAGCCCTCAAATAATAAAATAAATCAAAACATAAGAGTTTTATCTTGGTGCAATTTCCTTCTCATTCTCCGCATATGAAACCAGATGTTTCCGGCATGCTTAAGATGCTTTTCATCTTTATTTTGTTCTTTTTTCTGGTTTCCTCTCTCTCTCTCTCTCTCTCTCTCTCTCTCCCCCCTCCACACCCCCACTTGCTTTCAAAATAAATGTACCTCTAAAAAACAGAGAGCAAAAGCGGGTGGCTTATGAAAAGTGAAATGTCCTGTTAGCCTCAGGTAGTGGCCTGTTTTGCATTGATAGAGAGGTTGGGAGTGCCTCGGGCTGTTACGAAGAGTGTTTTCCCTCCGTGATATCCTCCTCCACCATCTTTCTCTCTAAAGTGTGCCTCTAAATAAGGCATGTGGGTCAAAGCAATACGCCTCACATCCCTCTCCTCCCCTGCTCCCCTAATTGGGGGTGTGGAGGTTAAAGAATGTCGCTGTTATCACAAAGCCGGCAGAAAATACATTTCAAGAATATAATTTCAGGTGTTAGTGACCTGCATTTTCAAACGTCGCATCTCTGAAAATGTTTACTGGAAACACAAAAGTGTAATCGCTCAGTGTGCATTGATATGTGCAATGAAAGTTTTAGTGAACACAACAAGAGAAATTTGTCAGGATATCAGTAAGACAGAGAGCTAGAAAGCACCAGGATTTGGTGATAAGATGTCCCCTATTCACCTAATCACCGGGGGGAGCGCTTGGAGCAGTCTATGTTCTGTGGTGTTTCAATAGCGTGTGCTCACTGACAGCCATATTTAGTCTCTGTGAGCCACTGAAAACATGCTCTCCTTCACTCTGTCTCTCTCCGGCTCTCTTTCTTTGAAATCTGCCAGAAACAGCACATTTCCTGGCAGGCACCAAATCCGAGCTGAGTCCAAACAAACACGTCCTGTAGCACTGGCTGCTGTCCAGCGGGCAACTCTCACCTGCACAGTGTACCGGCAACCCAACTGCACCGTGACATGCTAGATGGGCTCTTTGAGGTTTCCAGGGTTACAGTCAACTTCCATGACTGTGGTGGCAGCCGGGGCCAGGCCAAGAGAAACTCCAGCAGTGAGAAATTACAGTACGACAGCACAATGAGCTAACAGTCTAGTTCAAACTAACTGTTGGTCTTCAAATAGTTGGATAACCTCACTTGCTGAAAAGACATATGAGGGCAAATATTGATAGACTGAAACAAGGGGTGGCTGGTAAAATGAAACCTCACATGACATTTTCGAAAAATGTTTTCTTCCTTCCATATAGTAACATGGTCTATTCAGTGCAATGGTTAGACTTACAGAGCTAGAATATAGTTTAGGTCATAAAGATAATATATAAACACAACTGAAACAGCTCAGCAATCTTTGCACAATAGATTACTGTTTAGAAGTTATCATGTAATTACAGTTCATTTTTCACACATAAGAGATAACATTCAATTCCAATGTACAGCATGTTTCTAAAACATGTGATCTGGATCTGGTTGTAGTTGCAGTGTCATGAAGAGTGAGATTTGGATATAGCTTAGACAGTTTGGAAAATAATAATAATAATAATTGGAACCATTAATTTAGTTTTGCCCTTAGAATGTATGTCCTCTAATAAAATGCCGATTCTTGACATAAGGCACAAAACATATTTTACATCTTGGTTAAAAATTGTTTTAATACTTAATTAATTTGAAATGGACGTATTTGTAGACAAAGGTCTCAACAGACTTTGTGTCAACGCCAACAGGCACACTAAAATCATGCTAATTTAATTTGAATAAAAAAATAAATATGAAAATTACCAGACCACGTGTCCTACTGTTGCATCCACCATGAGCAGGAAGTGGGAAAGGAGTATTCAAAGGAATTAACAAAAAAGGACTTTCGTTTGTAAGACATGTTTTGTCCCTTTTCTCAAGAATCAGTGAATACTGGAATCCAGTTGGTATATCTAACTAAATATGTTATATTTTTTTACTTTTGCTTTGCTATATTACTTTGTCGATGACCAAAATAAATTATATATATATACCACAGTTAGTTCCGGTCCTTGAATCTGACGAGAGATGTTCCACGAGCACTGTTGGTCTGACACCATCAGCACACGCTTCACTGTGTGTGTCACTGCGCTTGTGTTCATGCTGTTCTAAACTAAAGTGTAAGTGTATCTGTTGGGAGTTACTGGCTTTATTTTTTAAATACATATGTTAGCCAGCAGGTGGTGACAAAAGATCATTTTTGTGTGTAATATGAGCCAGTTGGTGACGTAAAGTGAATCCATTAGTCATTGTTACATAGAACTGGTGATCGCTCATATTAATAATACATTACCAAAACTGATTTAAACGGACAACTTCAGGATTAAGGCTCATCACAGCTGAGAGACACAACAAACTGATTTATTACAAAACTCAAGTGCTTGCCTTTTATTGGAGTTTCCACATTGGATACATACTGTTTAAAATGGCGGAGAACATCAATGTTTCTATAGTGAATGACTCTTGCGGACCGGCTACCGCGAAATAGAGAGAAATATCCCGCTTGGACATCTATTTTCCACTGAGAAATCTCTAATTGGGTGGGGCAATGTTAACTAGTGGGTTATTTTGGCCTTATAAAAACTTTTCACAAAGATTTCACAAAGAAAAATGGATGCACATATTGTATTGCATATACTTTAAACCTATTTTTCTTTTTTTTTCTCTTTTTTACAATATTTACAAATTCAGACAAAAAAGGTAAAAAAAAAAAAAAAGTAAGGGCATCCATCTAAATTGAAGAAAATGTCCCTACTTGTGCTGGGAAAGTTACTCAAAAAAGTAATCCACTACTACTACTTTACTGATTTCTTTGTAGAAAGTAATCACATTACTAATTAATTTTCCTTAAAGTTACTTTCTAAGCCACTTTACGTCTATTCATGTGTATGTTTGTGTGTGTGTGTGTTTTTCACTTTATATGCCTATATTATTAATGTGTTCGAGGGGGTGTTCATTATAGGTTTGAGGATTGTTTTTATTTTTGTTTATGTATTTATGTATTTCACTTCAAACAATCTGTGTGGTCATTGAGAAACCCCTTGAGGCCATTTCAAATTTATCCTCTGTGGACTTTAATGCCACTACTTCTACATTATACAATTTTATACAAACTTAGAAGATATATTTTCCCTTGAACACTTGGACAAGTTGAAATACTTTTAAATACTTAAATAATGTATGATCTAGGTGTTCTGTGACTGACACAATTCTGAGGTAGCCACAGTTTGTTTTTGCAAGGCCTAACTGGTCATGTCAAATCTGAAGTGTATCCACCTCAAACCAAAAGCTGGAATGGAGAAATTACCTCTGGCAGACTTATATCAGACCAAACACTGAGAGACTTTAGCAGCACACAGGACTGACTTTGGAACAGTTGACCAATTAGGGCTACATTCTGCAGGTACCTCAGTGTGTGTGTCATACCTTAGTATAATGACGGTTGTCTCTATTAGCATGACAGCATGTCAAACAACCTCTTCCTGTGAATGGAGGCTTATCTTAATTGGCTCCGTCTCTGTGGATTGTCTGTGTGGTGGGGTACAGTGACCGAGAGCTCTGCTTCATGTCTGCCCTGGCCACCACACACCAATATTTCATGTCAGAGACCCCAAAACGAGTAAGGCATATTTCATCAGCTGCTACAAGGAGGAAATTAGCACTGAGGCCCATTTATGTTACCATTACATGGATCAGAATGAATCTAGATACATACATTAAAGTTTCTGGTCTGGGTTAAATAACAATGATCTTGGACTGTACAGAAGAAAATCTGCCGAAAAGTTTGGATACAGAACTAGCTTTAAATGTCTTTGTATTTAAAGGAATAGTTCACCCCAAATGGAAATTATCTCATCATTTACTCACCCTCATGTCGTACCGAGTCCGATACCTGTTTTACCAATCCAAAATACAACATTGTTATTTTTGTCTAATAAAGTGCTGCAAAACAGGGGATCACAGATGTGAGATATTGCTTAAATATAATAACATTACTATTGATTTATTATTAGTAGTAGTAGTAGTAGTAGTAGGCCCTATAGCAGTTAATATTACATAACTATACAGTAGTGGTCAATTTTCGTGGCAGAGCTTTTATTTTGAAATGTTTCTGTGTTGTTTTGACCAGTGAGCTCTGATGTCATGACAGTAGCCTCCCACTCTGGAAAAACCGGTCACTATGTGACGCAAAGTGGTTATTAAACTGTAAAAGGCTGCTACTTTATTAAATAAATATGTAGTCTGCATGTGCCTGGCACTAAAAAGTGAATTGGCGCTCTTCCTGCTGTCATCTGCTATGAACAGCGCGCATGATGCTCCTGATGGTGTTTTCCGTGTATGAGACAAGGATCTCTGAAAGGTATGAGCACTTTGTGTCTTTATGTCTGCATAACACACATTCATAAGAACTCAAATTTAAAACACTGCACATGCAAACAATTTATTTAGCACATTAAATCGTCGCTTTTGCTGTTAAATAATCTCACTAGTGTGACACTCCTGTTCTACCCACTCCGTACGGGACTCAAACCGGCGTGGGAGGCGGGTGCGCTAACAAGGAGGCTAAAAGCCTCTGGCGTCAGTCGCTAGTGCACCTCTTGAGGTCAGTAGAGTGAGGTTTATACACATTGCACAGCTATCTATCAGCCGGCCACCGCTACACTAGGACATGACGGGATTTTAATTTGTGCGCTGAATGTTACAAACTTTAATGTTCACATCAGCATAATTAATCTACTAATCATATTGGTCACATATTATCTCTTGTCTTCTGTCCTCCTAGTTGGTGTCCTTCCTTTTTAGAAGTCCTTGCCTCCCCTGATGGAGCTACTGAATAGTTTTATAATACACTGTTCATGTTTTTTTTTTTATTATTATTATTATTAATCTGTTCTTTCCTCTGGCCATTTTTTAAATCTCTCCTTTTGTTTACTCATGAATATTTTTCTGGCTCATTCCTGGGTGACTATAGGGCTGTTTGGCCGCTGGCCGTGCTCTGCAGTTCAAAATAGGAGAAATATTTCTCTTCTCTTTCTCTGGGAAATTTGCAGCAAGAAGGCCCTGCATTTCATCATCGGCTAATCTAACCTTTGAGGTGTTCTCTAGTCTGCTTGCGAGCCTAAAATAGGTCACTTAAGCGGGCTTAGCGTGGCAGAGCGGGCAGATCCAGCAGCCTGATGCCCAGGGGAGGGAGAGCCACAGTAATTGGTAGTTATGACTCCAGGGTTCTATAAATGAGGAACAAAGCTAGCCCACCAATTGTCACATTTAGGACAACGCCGCTCCTGGTGCCGATAAGAGCAGAGTTTTCATTAGATCCACACAATCCTAATTACCGCTTATATAAATAAATAAAAGTGTGGCCAGCTGAAAAGTTGGTGTCCTTCACACTTGCTACAGACGCTCTCCTATCTTTCATTTTCATCCCAATTTTTTATTCTTTTTTTGCATTACTACTCTCCAACATTTAGTACGGAGGTGGGTAATATTAATATTTTTAATCTAAAAAAAAGTACCTGACATTAGGCTAATTTGTCACCTATTTCGATTTCTCTCTCTACGTCTGTCTCTCTTTTTAATGGAGGGAGGTGGAGAAAGAAAGATTGGGGAGAGGCGGGGGGGGGGGGGGGGGGGGGGGGGGGGCAGGGGGGGGCATAATGAAAAGGCCTAAATGACAGAAGCCTGGCAGTAGGATTGGCTGGTAAATGACTCCGGAGTGGCTTGCCTGCAGAGAGCGGCTGAGGGAAGTTCCCAGAAGGACTGATTAATTTAAGTCGCAGTGGCTGCCGGGGGAGCAGCAGGGTTAGCGGCAGCGCGTAGAGGAGCCTATTACCACTCCACATCTAATCAGAGCCAAAGCGACCCGCTCCCCGCGACGAACTTTCCGGGGCTCGCTCCCATTCGTTCCACACGGAGACTTTAAATACGGGGGAGGTGAGCCCAGGCCAGCAGTTTTGGGAGGGGTACAAAGGATTTGCTTTTCAAAAAAGATGGTTATGAGCTTGCTTAGAAATCCTCTTCCCTGGCTTTTGCTGGGAGAAGATTCCAGGCAGCTTTGATAGTGACAGACCTTCCTGCGCCGCGGCTGAACGTGTGACCAGATATGAATGTGCCTTGTGTTTAATCCCAGCGGTTTCACTCAGAGCTCAGTGAAAGTATGTCACTGACACATGCGCAGCTCACAGACATCAGTATTACACCAACTGGGCTACGGATGTACCAAAGACATACATAAATAAATTAAATCAAATTACAGAGTTCATCCCTGTGAAAAATTCACGATCCACATTTACCACCTCATACACTTCTACTGTATTAGATAAGCACCTAAGCTTTGAAAAAAAAGCCTTCAACCCCAGCACTTAGGACAGAAGCCAATGACAGGGTTGCATGTTTAAAAACATTGGTAGAGGTGGCATAGCGGTGTGTTTCGCAAGGGCATCTGAAGGTGTTTTCAATCATTCTGCCTCAACATTCCTGTCATTTGAGGCAATCAGAAAGTCTGATCACTCTGCGGTCCACTTATTATTATCTTTACAAAGAAGTACCATGTTATGGCCATGGGTTTTTGAACATGGTACTATGGTAATACCTTGGAATTTATGGATATTACTGTGGTTGTAATAGCATTGCATTCATTGAAATCAATTGGAGGATCATGTATACACCATGGTAAATGAAAATGCTAACCAAAATCACCATGGTACACATCAAAGTACTATGGCGTTACCATCTGATACCATCACTGTATCATGGTACAACCACAGTACCTTTTTAAAAAACAATTACCCTAAGAATTATCAAAACTGGGAGCTCTCTTGCTCAACGTATGCTCTCATGTTCTAACAGCACACATGTGTGTTACACAGCGGGCGTAGCAAAACTCTTAAATGGGCCATGTCCAATTTATGTCCAGAGTTAAATTACATGAAATTTCTCCACTTGGCTACATCAGGTTCACACTTACCATTATTATTGTTCACCATGTGAACATGATTACTTCTTGCTTTTAGTGGGATCAAACCCTGTTTTGCAAATGTAGTGGATAAGTGTTACACTCACTAGGTGTTCTCTTAGTCCACTGGTGAAATAATAAGTAACTTCTCTCTCTCTCTCTCTCTCTCTCTCTCTCTCTCTCTCTCTCTCTCTCTCTCTCTCTCTCTCTCTCTCTCTCTCAGAGACTTGCTGCCCTCCCGTGCTGACAAAGGTTATGAATAATGCATATTAAGTACTGTACTAAAGCCTGTAACCGAACTGTTAAAATATTGATCTTGCCCAATCATAATAAAGCGGAATTACCGAAAGTGATCCATCATCCTTAACGCTTAGTTCCCCTGCTTCAGCTGGCTTAACTTGCTCAATTTCTCCTCACCATGAAGCTTCATCACAACTCCATAATGACCAAGATTGTATCACAATTGCTGGTTTACTAGCAGACTGTTGTCATGCAAATGAAGTGACAACAAATCCATACAATTATGAAATACATTTATATGCACTCAGTGGATGAATTTAATTGACTGTTGTCTGTATCCCTCATGTATGGCTTTTGTAAGCATATGTACTGTATGTTTGTGTATCTGTCCACATATGTGTATGTTTGGATGTATTCATGCACATAAGGGTTGACAGGTGAATAGTTTGTGTAGTTTTGTGATGTACGTCATTGGCGTGGGTGTGTACCCTCGCTCGTGTGTTTTACAGCCTTCTTTGTTTCATTTGGTCGTTAATGTCTTTGTGAATGACTACACACTTAACTAAGCCAGACATTTCCACATCTAATGACTTTTTAAATATTAAAACTGGTCCGCACCGTCACAATTGTGAGCCCTTAATTTACTGAGCAATTAAGTCCAGACCCTCATTTATCAAGGGTTGTTCATTTGCTCCAAACCTCGTCACTTTTTATTAATTGATGCTATAGAAAACACTGAGGTAAAATTAATGTGCACACACCCGAGGTCACTCCGGCAGTCGTTGGTAACTATTGCAGAACTAGGCGTGAGATAAATAGTAACGTCATCTCGGCGATTACACCTGAGATACGTGAAGACATTAAGCATTCCTCTAGGGATCATCCTCAGCTGAGGAAACGGCTGGAAAAGACTAGCTGGCTCTTTCTGTGACCATCTGTTTTGAGGGAAAATTATCTTAATGCTGCTAAGAGGCAAAACAATTATAGCCTTAACCTTTGAGCCTGCACCACTCTTCTATTTCATCCTTCGCTTTCCAGAATGGGTCTGAGTGCCAGAGGATAGCCCGACAGCAACAGTGGGTTTTTGAGTGATTGAGAGAGAAGGGTTCTACGCCTGATTCACTGATGTAAATCATAGCGGCGGATAAATTATGCCTATGATTACACTTAGCCGATGAAATTCAAACCTAACACCGAAAATTTCAAATGGCCATTTGTGTTGTGACAGGACAGGACACTCTCAAGACAAATGCTTTCAATATTCGCCGCTATCTCACTCTTATAACTTGTTAGAAGCCCTTTCTGAAAACACTCATCATTTCTTGAGGACAGCTCTCAGGGTGTTGAGAGTCGTGGAAGAGCAGGCACTAATAATAATGTATCAATCTGCGACCACGGTAGATGGAACGGCGTTCAGAGGTTTGCGAGGCTCAGTTGCTGCTCCGCTCTTTACTTCCGACCCTGGGCGGTATTGGGGGCTGTGATGGTTCCATGCCAGCCGCGATTGTGCAGAAGCAGCCCGGGTGCTAATACACTCCCATTCCTCAATCAGACAGTCAACAGGGCCAGCAAAGCACTGGGGCAAAATATTCCATCTCGCACAGCAGACGGTAATAAATTGTCCTTTCATCGATGTAAAAGATAAATTTTTTCTCTTTCTCTCTCACACTCAATCTCACACACACACTTACACATTGAAGTTATTTTCCGACCCTCGGGAAGAGAACCTGGTCTGGGTTTTTGGGCCACTAGGCAGGTGAGGAATGGCACACAGTCCTGCAGTGTTTCGGGAGGAAGTGTGTGTGTGTGTGTGTGTGTGTGTGTGACTGTTAGAATCTGTATCCAGTGGGGATCTCATGGGGAAAGCCTGTGCTAACTGAAATTAGTGAGTGCCATATTTAACAGTGCCACTACATCACTACTCCAATGTGTGTGTGTGAGGCATAGAAATACTTACTTTTCACAGAATTAAAAAAATGGAGACCATGAATGAGAAACAGAAAGAAAAAGAGTGGGAGGACTTGTGCGTATCACTGTTCCGACACAACACACACACACACACACACACACACACACACACACACACCCTTCCTCACTTCGGCTCTGCTTCCGCTTTGTAATTGTGCAATTAGTGCCACAGCTTGGTTTTCATATATCACAAATGGCTGAGTGGAGGTATTACAGTATAGAAAGTTCCAGCCTAACGGTCTTGGCTGGGAGCAGGGCATTAGGGCCAGCGGTTTGTAAAATGTGAGCCAATTTATCATGATCTGTTATCCTCTCACGCCCACCACTCTAAACCCCAATGCCTTGTCTTTCTGCCTGACCTTGTGCTGCTTTTTGTGGGGGTTCAATTTGCTCATTGTTACTTGCTTGCATAATTTCTACAGCCACACATGCACACAAACTCACACACAGATACGTACCCACATTTACGCACATGCACACTAGCAGGCAGATAAACATACCCCGCCTCCGACCACCCCCCCCCCCCCCCCCCTCTCTCTCTCTCTCTCTCTCTCTCTCTCTCTCTCTCTCTCTTTCCCCCTGCAAGTGAACTCTATTTATTTACATGGTGAGGGTAAACGGGATTCATTTATAAGATGGCAGGCTGCATAGCTCTTGTAATTCTGTCTAACCGGTTGCCTCCTCTCTTTGCGTTAGCTGTCATAAGTGGCGTGTTGAAGGAGAAATCCTCTGCCATTCTGTAGTGGCCTCTCTTCTTCCTGTCACCCACACATCACACCCATCGCCACATCTCCATGTTGCCACGGCGAAGATTTACAATGCACGCTTATTCAGTGAAGCGTCTCCTCTCTTACCCTCCCTTCGTCATCTCCCTCTGCTCCTCTTGCTCCACGCTCCTCTTCTTTTCCTTTGTGGAATCTGTCGCTCTCTTGCTCTGCCCTGACTCCCTCGGCTCACGCTGGCTTATCGCCCCAGGAAATCCCCCGCGGCTCCTCACCACGGCAACCAGCTGGCCCTCGAGCGGAGCGAGGGGTCTGGGTTTAGGCTGATACGATGCTTCAGCTCGGGATCCCTCCTGACCTGCCACAGGATCAGTCTCTCTCTTACGCCCTTATCTGCCATCTTAAAGCCTACTTAGAAACGCCTGTGCTCTCCTCTCTTTTTTCCTGTCTCTCACTCTGCCTCGCTCCTTTCTTTCAAAAGCTGCCGCAGTGGTTTATCCACTGGGGTTTTTGTTAGTAGGATCCTTGAGACCCCCGGCTTTTACACAAGGGGCAGCCATATGGCCTTACACCATTTCCCACAATTCCCTTTTGCAAGGCATTATCACCATTATTAACTGATTGTTATCTAAGGCAGAATGTAAACTGATCACTCGAGACACTTGCTATGAAAGAAGAACTCAAAAAAAGTTAACATTTTTGTTTATTTCTCCCTGACAGATTTTCTATCAACTGGGATCATTTAAATTCAGCTAGCCTACACAGGTTATCATCTTTGCCAGGGGAAAGGAGAACCGCAATAACAATAATAGTAATAACAATA
The DNA here is from genome assembly GCA_032164185.1 of Moxostoma hubbsi. Taxonomy (NCBI): domain Eukaryota; kingdom Metazoa; phylum Chordata; class Actinopteri; order Cypriniformes; family Catostomidae; genus Moxostoma; species Moxostoma hubbsi. The sequence goes on along the minus strand of JAVLUX010000017.1, from coordinate 1,794,371 downwards.
ATGATAATAATTATCACGAAGAACATGCCCATCTTGACAGATTGTTTTCAATTACGATTTATCTGAATGTCATTGCGGATTCATGGCAGGAGATGCACCGCATGATGTCTGAATGGGATTCTGTCTGGCACAAAATAATTTTTTTCTGGGCGATAGAGAGTTTTTGAGGTATCTCTCGGTTACCAGAACATTCCATTTTAAAATTCTGACATACACTTTTTATAATATTTGCATCAATTTTTTACATGCATCCTGCTTTGTCATTATAAAGATCTCAATATTTCACATTACAATCTATGATGATGTCATCTTACCATAACTTTTTTTACAATTTCCCTTTTTTAAATCTCAGTATAGTGTTTGGTGCATAAAATACATATGATCAAATCTGTAAAAACTGTTCATTTAAAAAAATAAAAAAAATAAAAAATAATAATAATATATATATATATTATTCATATTGTATTTGATCTCAAAAATTTGGTATCTCTGAAAAGCACAGGGAGTCCTCTGATACCCCATGATTTACCACTGTAGCATGTATGGGCTAAGAAAAACTTAAATAACAAATTTCCTACACAGAAATGAACTGCTGGACCTCGAGGATAATGACATTTAAAGACTAATGTATCAAGTATGATACATTAAAAAAAATAAAATATATATATATATATATATATATATACAGTTTGTCTAGTGGTACTAAAAACAGTGTAATGTCAAAAAATGTGTATTTTATGAAAATGTCATGGTGTTTCACATTGTAGATCCTTTGTTGTTTTCTCACTCTTGACGGAAGCGTTTCAGCATATTATCACTGAATTTCCAAATCATGAAATGCCTTTATCAGCAATCATGTTTTATTCTCTATATCATAAATCAAACATATGCTGTCTTTAACACAGTAAAACAATGTTCACAATGTGTCTGTTCACACAAAATCTTAATGCAGCAATACATTATATAATATTTACCTTCAGAGTGACAGGTGTGTCACGTTCACCTGAATTTTGTGCAATGTTAAACGTGTTATTTCTCGTATAACGACTGTAAAAATGACAATTTAAACAAAATTACAGCTCAGAAAAATGTGTATTTTAACAGAATAATTAATGTAAATGCTTTTATAAAATGATAGCTTTTCTGCCTTTAAACCCTCAAAACATTGGCCCCATTCACTTCCATTGCAAGTGTCTCACTGTAACCTCCATTTTTGCTTTTTTTAAAGAAAGGAACGAGTCGAATTTTTTTTGGTGGTAATTGACATTGTGCCACAAATGCTGTCGATTGAGCTGAAGTTGTATTGAACCCCAAATATTCTTTTAATTTAATATACAGTATGTAATGAGCATAAAATGATTGATAGATAGCTAGTAGCTCAAGAGTCCAAACCAGAGCATGTGAGCAGAGCGGTGATAATTCCACCTCGCCTTAGCGCCGCTCACCCTACCCAGATTGCGCTTCGTGATATGCTGGTTTGGGAATCTGCAGAATAAGCAACAGGCCTGAGGTTATGGAGTTAAAACATTGTTTTAGTGAAGTTGCAAACCTTATACATAAATGCAAATTAAAAATCAAAGCTAAGAACGAGGAAGAAGTAGAAATCGAAAGGGATTGGAGAGACTGTGAGAGTTAGCAAAGAATCCCTATAGAATCTAAAGCATCACATTGCCAGAAAGCACAAGGATGTGCTAAGTGAACATGAAGGTGAGCTAGTAGGCTACACTACCACTCGATTATAAAGATAAGTAGATAGTAAGGTATCTTGTAGTTTTGCAGTTATGTCAGTGCAGCTGCCAGCTAGATGCAAGTCTGTTTCTGCGGGGGTGCGGACGTTAGAGCGCCTTCACTTGAATATGTAATCTTAATAATAAAGTATATTGGCAAAGCATATTTCCTTGGATCCGGGCATGTGTTGTTCCAGCCCGGCCCCGCCCTCCTCTGCTCTACACTCCTCCTGATGTTGCCTCAGGATGGGGAGCCCCTGGCATGACGTACAACCCCTTGCACCCCGCCTTGCTCGACCTGGGAGGAGGCAGGAGGGTAAAAACAACAACAAACAAAATAGATGAGGGACAAAGGCCAACACAGTGTGACAGAGAGAGAGAGAGAGAGAGAGAGAGCAAAAAAAAACACACTCACCGGTTCTCTGATGCACCTTCGCGTAGTCCTCGACCCCTCCTCCACCCTCTTAGGCAGATGCAGCTGCACCTCCCCGGGTGGACCGGAGTCAGACTGACCCCCACCGGACAGAACACCCCTACGCGTTCTTGGCGACCCTTGGGGACTCTCCTCTGCCCCTGGCAGCGGCCCTACTGCTCCAGGTGGTCGGAGAGTCGCATCCCTCCTCCCCTTGCGGAATGTGGTCCTCTCGACCCCTCCTCGTTTTGGAGACAGCAGGCCGTTCTCCTCAGTCGGGCTACTCTGTCCCAAAGCGGATGGCAGCGGCGCTCCCCAGGGTGGACAGCAGTGTCGAGAAATCCACGACGAGCATCCCTCCTCCTTCCCGGGTTTCGGCACCAGTGTAAAGCGGTATAAGGGAAAGGAGGAGGCGAGAACAGGCTTGACAATGTAAATAATAGTTTTAATAATAAACTGAACGAAAACCACACAAACATAAACACACAGAGCAGCTGCCTGTAATTCTCTCTCCAACCATCGTCACCGGCCACCTTTATCCCTCACGCTCCCCCATCAGGCTGATTGGGGACCGGGCATGTGTTGTTCCAGCCTCCTCCGCTCTACAAGGATGAATATTTTTTTATTTGTTAAATCCATAGTTAAACCACACTGTACATATAAAGAACGTATGCACAACGCATGATCATTTCATGCATATAAAGTCTAGATTCACTTTATGCTGCTTTAAAAATATCAAGGAAAACAACAGGGACACATGGTATCGACTAATATAATAATTAATATACAAATAACCACAGTCCTTTAGATTGCATATGATTCCTACATATAAAATTGTAGGGAATATTAATATAACTTAATACGCCCTTTAAAACTGAACATAAAATTAGATGAGAAATTGCTCATTTTCATTACAGACCCAAAGCCTGATGGCATTAAATCATGAACCTTTAATGTATCAAATCTACAGTATAATCATTGCGTGGAGACAACTGAAAAACAATATATTATGAATTTCACTTTTCCTTTAATAAGCACGAATTTGAGTACATTTTCTGCGGCACTGCACACGTTTTATTTACTTGTAGACAGGGCTGGACTGGTAATCTGGCACTTTGGGGCTGATCATGGACGGACTGGCCATCGGGAGAACAGGGACTATGCTGAAATGAGCCGCTGCGTTATGTAGAACGGGCCACAAAATGGCGCCTCGATATGCCGAAGGGGGCAACGATATGCAGAAAAGGGCAGCACACACACTTTTTGGCCAGTTTCTATGTACAATCCCCCAGTCCATCCCTGCTTGTAGAGGCATGTTTGATGGCTTGTTTAAAGTAAAGTATTTGACTGATTACAAATAATAACGAAGGTCTGGTATGCAATCATTTCAGATGTGTCGTTACTAAGCATTTCGTGAATAGATGTCAGCATTTCGCCAATATTTCACCCAGAGGGGCACCTCAATCCACAGTTGCTTGGGCATGCGTGTGTGCCTGGAAACAAGTATAGCCTACTACAGAGCAATTTCATGTTTGAGCAAGATATGAGCGAACGTTTTTTACTTGTGAGCGGTACTTGAGCGTAGGCCACGAGCGGTTCGCTAACATGCTCTGGTCCAAACAAATGCTTAGGCAAAACATAGCTCAGTAGAAGAAGGAACTAGTAAGAGACCCAAAGAGCTGGATGACTGAAAACCTAAACTACAAGAAGAAGGAATATATTAATTACAGATTCATGAAAATATATAAATTAATATTGATATATTGTTGCGGAGTTCAGCTAATCGCAAGGCTGATTGTTTACTATATTTCCTAGCCAAAGCTTCAAGCTAATCCACAAGTCCTAAAATAATTTAAACTTAAATCAAAGTAAGTAACCTCTTACATAACACAAGACATGTCCTGATCACCCTGTTGGGGTTTATTTAGCAATAATGACCATCAGAATCCCTTACACGAACTTAGTGAATAAGGACAGACTCTTTCCACAGTGATGATGCATGAAGAAGTCCAAATTAACATGTTGAACTGGATCCTTTTCCATCTGGTTGATGTTTGGACCCGGCAGACAGAGATTCTCTGCCACAGGTTAAGGGTCACTCTGCCCAGTGTTTGTGGCTGACCTGTCGGATGACATTGCTTAAATATTCTCCTTTCAGCTGGAGGAAAAGAGAGCCGAGGAGGACACGCTGACTGCTGATCAGAGAAGAATACTAAACACCCCTAACGCTCATCTCCCTCTCTTCTACTTTATTTCGTCTTCCTATTTCTATCCCCATCATTCCATCCACATCCTCCTCTCCGATGTTTCACTCTCTGTCATTTACATGCTGGAAATGTAGAAAAGATTCTATTCCTCACAAGGTATTTTGAGGAAAGAGTTTAAGAAATATGTAGAGTAAATCTCACAAGAGTGACCTTGAAGATACCCCCACCCAACCCTCCACAGAGAGAAGAAATTGCACAGGAAGTCAAATCTGCCCAGTTTGTTTCTTGTTCTCTTTTTCAACCCCTCTCCCATTCATCCGGGGCTCGTCGACGTTAGCCCGCAAGCTCACACTTATAGGGGTGACACGCCGGCTAATTGAAATTTATTTGCAATTATGTGACTACAATAAACACAGTCTTCCTTTTCTTTCATTAATATCTCCACGGCCCATGAGGAACAATCTCCTCACTGCTTTTTACAAGCCGAGGAGAAGCAGCCCGCACTGTAATAGCATGGAGAGTTAATGTAGCTTGAACAAGGATCCTAATTGTCCCTGTCTCTGTCATATTTGTCTACTGCAACAAGACTAAATACCACGGCGATTAATTACCACTGGGCAGGTACACTGAGCCAATGTGTGAGTGTGGGTGTTAATGTTTCTATATGATCATGTGTCTTGCTGTAGAATCTGGCAAAATACTCCCAGACAAACAAATGTGCACACGCATACACATTGCTGTAGCAGCTCACTTTTGAAGCCCAGCTGCTGTAGTAAGATTTTTCTTTGCCATGCAGGTGGGCTAAAATGGGATAGATCATTTGGATGATTATGTTGTGACTGCACATGAAGTTCATGAGTCTCGCCTCCCCGAGATTTCTGTTGTAAATTATTTTCCCACCATGCAACTCTCCGCAGCGGCAGATCCCATCTACTCGTCAGCGTGTGCATTAGTTGTGATCAGGGCGAGGATTTGTTTACGCATCTCTTGAACGGCTGCAGATCGCAATTTAGCCCTGACCTTTCCGCTGGGCCGCGGAGGCTAATGATGGTGCAGGGACAGCAGGTGTGTTGCATTAGTCCAACTTCACTGGCTGAGGAAATGAACACAACTTTATCACCAACACTGCCACCTCCTGACTGTGAGTCCCACCTTAACACACACTCACACTCACGATACACACATAAACACACTAAAGGAGAGAGACAGACTTACTTTACATACTTGTATTGTGTGTGCTGATGATATGATATGTTATGTTTACACGGGTTTGTGTATGTGAGTATGTGTGTTTATATGTATGAATGTGTATGTGTGTTTGTATGTGTGAGTGTGTATGTGTGTATGTGTGAGTGTGTGTGTGTTTGTATGTGTGTTTGTATGTGTGAGTGTGTGTGTTTATATGTGTGAGTGTGTATGTGTGAGTGTGTGTGTTTATATGTGTGTATGTGAGTATGTGTGTTTATATGTGTGAATGTGTATGTGTGTTTGTATGTGTGAGTGTGTGTGTGTGTTTATATGTGTGAATGTGTATGTGTGTTTGTATGTGTGAGTGTGTATGCGTGTATGTGTGAGTGTGTGTGTGTTTATATGTGTGAATGTGTATGTGTGTATGTATGTATGTATGTATGTGAGTGTGTATGTGTTTGTGTGTGAGTGTGTGTGTGTGTGTTTGTATGTGTGAGTGTGTGTGTTTGTGTATGTGTGAGTGTGTGTGTTTGTGTATGTGTGTGAGTGTGTGTGTGTGTATGTTTGTGTGTGAGTGTGTGTTTGTGTATGCGTGTGAGTTTGTGTTTATATGTGTGTGTGAGTGTGTGTGTGTTTGTGTGCGTATGTTTGTGTTTGTGTGTGTATGTTTGTGTGTGTGTGTGTGTGTGTGTGTGTTTGTGTATGTGTGTGCGTGTTTGTGTATGTGTGAGTGTGTGCGTGTTTGTGTATGTTTGTGTGTGCGTGTGTGTGTTTGTGTATGTGTGAGTGTGTGTGTTTGTGTATGTGTGTTTGTATATGTGTTTGTGTATGTGTGCTTGTGTATGTGTGAGTGTGTGTGTTTGTATATGTGTGTGTATGCTTAGCAATAGTTTAGGGACAAATTTGTACACAGAAGTGAGCTAAATCTGACAAAACCGCCCTTTGTGATCCATGCTCAACACACTTAATACTTAATTCATACTTATTCGTGCATGGAGTACATCTGTGTGTGAATGTAAAGCAGAGGCTTCTCCATTATTGCAACATTATCCATGTTACACATACACACATAAGTATACAGTATATAAGAATAACATCAGTGAGCTTGGGAAGGAATGATATTTTATTGGGTTGTTTTTATGTGTTGTGTGTGGAGAGAGAGAAATGTACTGGCATGGTAAGACAGAGCTATTGCACTGACTTCTCTGTTTCTTATTTTCACATTATACTGTATTATGCAAAACATTCCCCTCCACCACTTAATCTCTCTCTCTCTCTCTCTCTCTCTCTCTCTCTCTCCCTTTCTCCTAGTGTCCTCTCCTCCTCTCTGAAATCCAATCTGAGCAGTGCTCTACGTCTGAATCAAAGAGGAAAATCAGCTTGATTTGGACTCCTGCTGATCCAGAGGATGTGTGTGTGTCAGCGTGTCTGTGTGTGTGTTTGTGGGGGGGCACTCTTTTTTTATGAGAGACATTCTCCCACAGCCAAAGCAAAGGCTGTTTCAATGCCATTGTCTCCTCCCTGTAAAACAGGATCATATTTACTGTCATAATTGCTTGTTGATGTTTTAATGAAATAAGAGAAGCACATAAGCTATCTGTCTGCATGGATGCTCGTCTCAAGAGGCTGACAGTAAGCTCATGGGCTTTTGCCTCATTCTCCTTCTGATACTCAAATCCCACATTAGGCACATAAATGAGAGATGGTGATATTTAAAATAGCTTCTGCACAGTTAAACTGATTTGGTATTTTGTAATACTGCATATGCATATGTGTGTGGTCTCGCTTGTGTTACTCTCTTTTGTCCAGCAATCAGAGCCTAACCCTGGTGTAGAGGCTGAAGCCAGTGGCGGCGTTTTGGCAGGGTTCGCTTTAGCGCCAGTGCCAAGAACACAGGTCAGTGAGGCGTGGAGAGAACATCCAAACATGCCTCTTTTGCTTCACAGCTCTGGCAGGCCCAGTAGTTCTGTTCTCTGCCCAAACGACACATGCTCCACGTTGGCATCTGGACGCGCTGCCTGTGTGCTAACCAAACGTCAAATTTAACGCATTAATGATGCGAATAAGTATCGTCCCACAGAAAGCTTTTTTGTATGTTGTGCAGCTGGTTACAGCTGAATCAACTGAAGACCGGTTGCTGCAGATAAAGCTCTCCTTCCATTAGGCCACCCATTTTTACCAGTTGTCTAGTCAATCTAGGCAATCGTTGAGGGGGACTAGGGGGACTTTGGTGCTGAGGCTAGCAATTGTTAGGGGGGAGGCCTGGGGGTTGGGTTTAACAAGTTGCTGTGCAAAAGTCTGAGGCGATCGTCTCTGTTCCATGACTGCTATTGGTTCCTTCAAAAATGTATAATGTGCACGTAAAGACAGACGGTTTGTGTGCCACCCTAGGAAGTTGTGCCATACGCAGACAGCTTAATATGCGTATAGGGAGTGGCGGTACTGACACCTTTTGAACACTTATGTTTGGATTTCAAGGAGAGGGTGTCTGATTTTGTGACCACATGCATCAATAAATACATTGGCGTATAATGTGCTTAATACTTAAAAAGAAAGAAGAAAAAGAAAACATGAAAAACAGCACATTTTCTTCTCCCAATTGTACTTATGTAACTGGTCTTGCTCAACCCACTCCGAATAGGATTCAAATCGGCGTCTCTGGCATGGCAGGCATGTCCACTAAGGAGGAGGCTAAAGGCTACAGTCTCTAGAGTCAGTCGCTAGTGCACCTCTTGAGGCCAGGTGAGTGAGGTTTACACATACTGCACAGCTGTCACGTACCAGCTGGCTCCTGTAACACTCACTCCCCTAAACCTCACTCCCATCTTGGTCACAGCACCACTGTAAACGGTTCTGCTGACAGGATCCGAACCAGAGTCTCCGGCATGGGAGGTGGGCACACTAACGAGGAGGCTAAAGGCTACAGTCTCTAGCGTCAGTCGCTATTGCACCTCTTGAAGCCAGGGAAGTGAAGTTTACACATACTGCACAGCTATCATGTACCACCTGGCTCCCATTACACTTGCATTTAATAAAAAGAAAAAACATGATGTTCAGAGCAGAATTCTCAGTTAATTTTAGTTGAACACCTGCATTAACGGAGCTTCGGATATATGTGTGCCAGCAGGTTGATTAAGAAAACTAAAGAAGTTCAGTGAAGTTGCAAAAGATTAAAGTTCATGTTTTAGTGCAGTGGCTGATTTATAGGTGAGTGGATGGTGCTTTACTGCTTTTCAAACACATTCAATCAAACACTCATTTACTCTACAAGCCAATGTGGTTACATACGTTTTCGAACAGATTCTGCCAGCTCAGAATGTTGCTGAAGTGGACAAATATCAAAATGTGTTGTAGCCCATTTACACGTGTCTTTATCGTTGTCCTTTTTCAAGACAGTACTTGAGGCAGGTCAATGTTTACCATATGAAAACGACTCACCAGACGGTGTGCAGCGTCTGCGGTCTTCACTGTTCAGTGCTGTGTTGACAAAGAGCGTGTGAGTGGAGAAAACATCAGTGCAGCTCACACAATATACAGTAGTAGCCAACAGCATTGTGCCACTTTACAGTTTGTATCACTCTGCTTGTGTTTGTGACATTCCAATCCAGAGCAATGTGAGCAGTGCAGAGAGCTAGAGTTGGGGATTTTGATTAATCCCAGTGACCATACATATTTATGCCAGTAGGTGTCAGTGAGCAGTTTTCATGAACTAGCAATGGCAGCTTCGGATGTTTGTAAGCAAGATCAAGGATCGGTGGTTGGTTTATCCTTATTTATTTTCTTGTTTGTTGAACTGTTGCACAAAAGCAACATCACACTCGGAATTGTGCTGTTGGTCCATATTTGGGCATAGGCACAAGGCCGACTCTCTTGCTCATGTGATATTGCTTTAATATGTTTTTATATATAAGCAGATATATTTACACACAAATACACTGGAACACAGTTTGTGCAGAGGAATTTTACTCCTGCAGATATAATATAGTCGTCTAATCCACAACTGTCGACACAGACCCAACTCGTTGACGAGAGGATGAACTTATTGCCTATTACTTCCCAGTAGTTTGTGCAACCCCAAGTCTCTTCACCCCAGCATCGTCTTAACACAGCAAACAGAGGGCAAAGAATGAATGCACTCACACCTGTAAAGTGCAGGTACCATCATAGGATGTTCTCAATCAGCTGGGATGTTAACCTCAATTACAGGCTTCCAGAAGTCTGCAAATGTGCTCATCCCACTGGCAGAATGGGAGGAGAGTAGAGAAAATTAAACGCAATTTGATGGGGTAGAAATTGGCCCTCTCTCTGTGCACCATAACCGTTTCACCTCCGCAAATCACCACCTTGCAGCATCCAGGAATCTCCACTTATTTCCTTGACTGTCAAGCTGCGCATTTTACCCCGTCACACCCGTGTGCTGCAGCTGTGATTATGGGCATCAGAGCTGCTCGTTAATGTATTTGTGTGTGCGAATGGCGTGCACTTGTGTGTGTGGTCCACATGTGGACAGTCCTTTGACTGACACCCAATCTGTATTCGGCGGGATTGCTTTCATCTCTGCAGTTTGGACAAAGGGAGGAGGGCTACAAACGACATCTCGTCAGTTCACCTAATCAGACATCTTTGATTGATCTGCCCCCATGACTGGCTGTGATTGGTGTCCTGGATGGACAGGAGATGGAGCAGCATCTGGGTATTTGTTTCTCCTCTTCTCTGTAATAACTGTAAAAAAGTCTGCAGTAAATAGTTAGCATAGTAGAATAGAGCTGGATGCATGTACCTCAAAGCTGGAATGGGTTCAGTCCACAATAGACCAAAACAGAGACAGACAGTAGCCGGAGAAGCTGATGATGAAATTTTAGGGGAACACACATGGCTATGTAAAGCTCTGGACACTGCTGCCAAGTAACCGTAAGTCCATGCCAAAGCATGAAACCCCAACACAGACACACACACACACACACACACACACACACACACACACACATACAAACACACACAGAACACATACCTGAGAAGAGTCCGTCACACAGTCTGTTCCACACACTGCCTTTACTGTATAAAGCACAGTGTGTCCTCAGAGAGCCTTCCTCCACCCTCCTCAGCTCTCCTGTTTCCACGGCCGACCGGCAATGTCAAGTTAGTGGATATATTTTCATATGGGTCTCAGGAAGTAGCGGTCTGGCCTAGCCATCCTGTGGGGGCACGTGTGGGTTTGTGTATGTGAGTGCCTCTCATGCAGTTTGCTCTGTGGAATATTTGGTCATCTCAAACTTAATATTCATCAGCTAGTCGATATCTAGTCAATAATACACTGATTTGAATCAGGCGGAACAAGCTAAATCCATTTTTGTGCTTAGGCATAGCAAGACTTAAAGCAGCGCTAATTCATGCTAATAATTCCCACTTTTACAAACTTTTACAAACAATAACATAATTAGTTATACCTGATCATTCCTGTTAACTGAGTGATGGAGCCTGACTGCTGAATCGGATCAGACCTGTAAACGATTCGCTGGATTTGCTAAATGTGAGTGTCCGCTAGCTCATTAAGGCATTGCTCAGGTGTGTTTAAAAGGTTAGTTTCAACAGGCAGTTTGTTCAATAACCCTCTGGTGTAGTACAGCAGTGATCAATTTTATAATATTGACCATGTTTCATTGTTATGCCTTTCAGGGTGTGTGTAAGGAAGTGTGTGTGTGTGTATGACTGAGGGTCTATTAGAGCGTAAATATAAACGTAGCTTGAATGCTGGAGCGATTATTTGTGGTATTTTCGGGTGAGGATTTGAGCGTGTGTACATGTACGTATGTTTGTGTTCATGTGTCTGTGTGTGTTTTCTGTAAATATTGCCAGGCTGGCAGTAGTTCTGTGCCATATCTCTGCTGTGAGGAGAGGCTGGTACCTGGCATGGGGGCGCTGATTACTCTTATTAAAGCCGAGGAAATGGGCAGTGTTCCAAAGCCTACCGAGCGGGCTTCTTCACTCCACTCACCCAAACCGGCCCGCGAGTGGAGCGGGGATGGAGCCAACCACCAGACGGTACCCCGCTAACCTGCCATTGCGCTGCCACAGGCTCTGGGATGACTGTTGTAGCAGTTGTCAGTTCTTTAACCAATGAAAGTATTTTCTCTCTTGCTCCGTTCTACTGTTATATTCAAAATCATCCAGAGAATAAGATCTCACAGCTAGGCCATTTAAAAGAACATGAACAGTTGTTCATTGCCTTTTAGAAGTGGATAGAGACATCCAAGCTGCAATGAACCAATGTGTGTTCTGACAACATTACAGTAAGATGATTAAAGTTGCAGTAATCTTCTGTGATACGTAATCCAAAAATGTAAATGAAAAGTCATTTGAAATGTATTTGTGATAAACATAAATAATATTAATAATAATTTAAAAACCTTAGTGCAACATAACACAAATAAGAGTGCAAAGAATCGGTTAGATGTGTTTCTCTCTTCTCTTGTTTTCTCTCTCTGTGATGTTTTCATTTCTGATCATTGCAGTATGATTATTGAATATTCCTTCAGTGAAAGCCAGTTCCTTCTGAATGCAGTTTGGCTTCCTGATAAGTTATTAAACATAATTGCAAACTAATTAGTACAATGATGACTTGGCACCTCAGTATTGTCTGAGCCACTCAATGTGTCTTTACAACATGCATTTCAATTTTACTCTAATTAGTGATGTGTGATTTATGCATGGCTGGTGTGTACTTTGTAATAGTTATTAATAGAGCTGTATAGATTGCATTAGTAATTAATGTGCAAATTAAAACCAAATGTAGCAATATTGGAACATTCACGTGGAACACAGAGTGGCTGAAATTGAATTGAAGTTAGCCATGTGTTTGCATCACTAAACTTAAAGGAATATTCCAGGTTCAATACAAGTTAAAGGAATAGTTCACCCAAAAATGAACATTTGCTGATAATGTTCTCACCCTCAGGCCATCCAAGATGTATCGGAGTTTCTTTCTTAATCAAAACTGAATTTAAGATTTTTAGGATTTCATTCCTCCTTTAAACAATGCAAGTGAATGTCCCCATTTTTTTGACGGTCCAAAATGCATATTTAGGGTGAATCAAAATAATCCACACGACTCCAGTCGACAAATAAAGATCTTGTGAATCCAAGATTGATTATTTTTAGAAAAAAAAACAATACGAGGAGGAGGAGACAGGAAACACATCATTGTTCAAGAGAAGGAGGGCTGTACAAAAGTTTAATTGTCTTTGCTGTAACTCTGTATTTGTACAAGTGTTTTGTTCAAAATGGCGTTTGGTGAGTGTATCCTGGATGCTTCAACCTTCAGAAACCCCAAAGATAATGCACGGCGGGAAAAATAGAAACTTTTCATCGATTGCCTATACATGATCATGAGCGATTGAAGCCCTGGCTTATCACACTGAATGTGGATATCAGTACACCCCTACATTCTCAAATATTGGAGGTGTGCAGTGAACATTTTCCCCCCCGAGGATTTCAGACCATCGAAAGAAACAAAGGGTCGATATCTGAGTTCATGGGCTGTGCTCGTGCAGTTTTTCCAGTGAACTCGGGTATGTGTGAAAACTTTGTCATTGTCACGCCTCCCTCAGCGCCCCGCTCCTCATCACCGATCTCTAATTCACCGCACCTGCACTCAATTCACTCGCTCATCACTGCCTGCATAAATAACTCGCCTTCACGTCACGTCACCGTCAGATCTCACACAAAAGACTCTAGTCTGACCGCGCTGCTCTCATGCAGTGTTTATTTACCTGTCTGTCTGTTAGTGTTTACCTGCTGTTTCACCTGTTACCTCTTCTTCAGTCTGTGAAGCTTCTCTTCTGTGTGATATCACCTGTACCATTGATCTCACTGTGTAAATCCCGTGAATCTCAGTAAACGCTCTCACACTACAACTTGTGCGGCTTGAATTCCTGACAGTCATATGGACTTTATATTTCTGCTGAAGAAAAAGCACAAGTAGATGACGCAATGGCATTACTTCGACATAAAGGATAGTTATTTACTTTTTTATTATTATTTGGAAATTATTTGTAATTTTATATTGTTTTGGACAGTTTTGGTTTGTGAACGGCACTTGGTCTGTGGTGTGTGCCAGTTTCTCTTGTAAACAATGACGCACTTCCTGTCTCCTCCTCCTCGTGACACGTAACCTTACCAACGAGCTTACATCATCACTCTCATGAGCGAACGTCACAGAGATGTACAGAAGCAAACATGTGTAGTTAAAGAGTATATAAGTATTGTTTTGTTCTTAAAAATAATCAATCGTTTGGGTTCAGAAGAACTTTATTTGTCGACTGGAGTCGTGCGGATTATTTTGATGCACCCTAAATATGCATTTTGGACCGTCAAAAAAATTATGTACATTCACTTGCATTGTTTTAAGGAGGAGGCCCGAAATGAAATCCTAAAAATTTTAAACTCAGTTTCGATGAAGAAAGAAACTCAGACACATCTTGGTTGACCCGGGGGTGAGAAATTTTTCAGCAAATGTTCATTTTGGGTGAACTATTCCTTTAAGCTCAATCGACAGTTTTTGCAGCATATTATTGATTACCACAAAAAGTAATTTTCACTTGCCCCTCCTTTTCTTTATAAAAGCAACAATCAAAGTTACAGTGAGGCACTGACAATGGAAGTCAATGGGGTTTAATCTGTAAACGTTAAAATACTCACTGTTTCAAACATATAGCCACAGACATAAACAATTTGCACGTAAACATGATTTTAGTGATAAAATCAATTACTAAACTTTTCTGTGTAAAGTTATAGCCAATTTTACAACATTGTTGCCATGACAATGTAATGTCAACAAACCCTAAAACAACTGTAAAAATTATGATTTAAACAACATTACAGCTCAAATAATACACAAGTTTTGACAGAAGAATTAATGTAAGTGCTTTTACAAAATTATCCAAAAAGTGGCCTCCGTTGTAACTTCGACTTTTGCTTTTTTTAAAGAAAAGAAAGAAAGAGTCAAATCAATTTTTATGTTAACCAAACTTAACTTGTAATGAACCCAGAATATTCCTTTAACATGAGAGAAGCTAGAATTTCTGTAGCAATTAGAAGCTAATTACCAATTCAGACAAAGACAATCATCGTTATGTTTTTGAATCTAAATATCCTGTTTTCCAGTTCTGATTGTCTAAATGAACAGCAGGGCTCAGTTCGTTATTGCTTTCATTGGAGCTAAACTACATGGTGTTGTGACTAGCTGTGTTACAGTATTGAGGGTCTATTAGGCGGTTCTCTGCAGTCTCATTAGAGCGGAGCCCAGTCTCCCTGTTGGAGGCTGACCTGCATGAATCCCCATCTTGTTCTGGAGGGATTAATCCTGCACAACGCTGTTCAGCCTTCCCTCACATGCCTTAATGAGTTCAGCATGGACCTCACAGCGACTCCTTAATTTCACCTAATTGAGCAGTCGTTAGCGGCCATGTGCCCCAGCTCTGGCATGTAAGTACTAGCACGGATGTGTGCGTGTCGGATGGTCTGGCACAGTTAGCGCGGGGAACCCGTGGCATGGTGAGATCATTCATTTGCCCTTGCCTCACCATGTTGATCATTTTTATGTTTTCTTAATGAGTGCCCGTTAAGGAGTATAAACAGTGGGAACAATGCTAAGCTTGATGATGCCATACAATGGAAATGGAAAGAGCCGTCAGCGGGTCTAGTGTAACCAGGACCAGCGGAAATGAAGGTTCTTGTGACAGAGCTTTCACACTGAGACTGCCCGGTGCACCTGCTCTCTGTTCATTAGCAGAACTGGACACTAGCATTGTCTCGATACCTTAAAGGTATTTAGGTACTTAGTTCACCCAAAAACAAATATGGAGTGTCTATTTACACTAAGTGCAAATAGCCCATCTTGTTGCCAGAGGCTATTTACACTAACTCCGCCCACCACTGCTCAGACCAAACACGAGACAGCATGACAGATTTATTTGGGGTCAACTTCTGATCAAATAATGGCGGGCATATTTGAATTTTTTTGTGATGGGGCAGAGACATTAAACTGGTTAATGGGTTAGACATTTACTGGATTAAGAGATTGGATAACTAAGTGACTATTTGTGCTCCAATAATCTGGTAGAAACAGGAAATTTACGACAAACTGCGCCCCCATGTACAGCCGTAGTAGCTCTGGGTGTAACGATGGTGTGTGTGTATGTGTGTGTGTGTGTGTGTGTGTGTGTGTGCGTGTGTGTTGTCACGCTGGAGATCTGGGTTCCCACCTCTTGACATACTTTTCCCCATGTCTCTACTCTTAATATCAAATCAAATCAAATCACTTTATTGTCACATATTTAATATTTAATAAATAAAAGAGATTTCTCATATGATTTGGTCACAGTGAAGGTCGAGGAGATGAGATTTAATCCTGATAAAATGAACCATGGTTTTACTGTAGTAAAATTGTAGTAACCATGTGTTTTGGTGGAAACTATACAGTTCTGATGTAGTAACCGTGGTGTTACAACAGTAACATGTTGTTAATAGTAACCATGTTTCATTTTGTTGTTACTATGGTTACTGAAGTTAAACCATGGTTTATTTTTGTAAGGTAGGGGTTGGTGAGGGGTGTCTGTGGGACACTCTAAAACACTGCAGCGATGCCACTATACTCTATGTTAGTATTTAAACAGGGGTGTAAGAGTATCTGACACTATTTGCACTTGAGTGGAAAGAAGAGGCTTGTTGTTGTTTTTTACACTTAGTGCAAATAGCCTCTTCCAAACCAATATGATGCATTGACTACTTTTATTATACTTTTGGACTGTTTTCTGGTACCGGTCTCCATAGTAATCAATGAAAAAACTACCAAAATGAGCAATCCAGTTGGACGACAACTACCATTTTAAGTGTTATTTGAACTCAAAGTAGTTAACCAGAGGAAGGTAGACAGCAAAAACTGTACTCAAGTACAAGTACTAACACTTAAAATAAGAATTAATTTCTCAAGTTAAAGTTAAAGTACTCATGTTAATAATTACCTAAAAAATAAAAGTTAGAAAGTATCTAATTATAAGAGTGCTCTCATCGAGTTACTAGTTGCATCCGATCTGATAATTATTAATAACACCTTGCGTGCATGGATCATGTGCCTATGTCATCCTTTAATCTCTGTTACATTGATAGTTTACAGATGCAAATTCTGTTATCATTTATCCCCACTCATGCGCTAAACCTAAATAACTTAATTAAGGAGATTTTAGACAGAATCAAAGTCTTTCTAGCAAGTCAGTCCACTATCGGCCATCTTTGGAACACTCTTGGGAGGTTATTTCCAGTCACGCCAGTGCAGCTTCTATCTGCTTGAATGAAGAAAGAACAAAATCTCAAAAACAGTTGGTCAAGATTACAATCAAAGAACATATTTCAAATAAACAATAAAATCTGACAATACTGGTCTCATAAATTGTGATTCACAATCTCATATTAAGGTAAAAAAAAAAAGTACAAATTTCCCAGCTTGTATAACTAATATTGAGTTGATTGACAGGTGATGTCTGTATCTACTTTTACCTGTAAGGCGGGACTTCCTTTCTATATCTGTTGACCATTGGGCGCTAGAGCTCGTTGGTTGAGCGTTCCAATTTCTCCTATTCATTTGAATAGAAGTGGCCCATCTCTGCTAAATATTCTCTGACAGCATGTTAGCCTTAGTCACCTCTTTCTTCCATTACATGTTTTTTTCTCATTTTTTAAAGTGAATGGCGAAAAAGGATTCCAGTGCCTAACACCTTGTTTTGGGTTCCAGAGGAGACAAAGGTTTGGAACAATGAGAGTGAGTCTAAAACACAGTAGGTGATTCATGCTAGTGATGATTAGCATATATTTGTATATATTAAATGAATAGTTCATCCAAAAATTACAATACATTTACTCCCCTTATGCCATCACAGATGTGTATGACTTTCTATGACTCCAGTGTTTTAATCCATGTCTTCAGAAGTGATATGATAGGTGCAGGTCAAAAACAGAACAATATTTAAGCCCTTTTTTACTTTAAATCTCCACTTTAACTTTTATTTTCAGATGTGAAAGTGAATCAGAACAGGCACTGTGGTGAAAGTGAAAAGTGAAAGTTGTGATTTAGAGTAAAAAGAAACTTAAATATTAATCTGTTTCTCACCCACACCTGTCATATCATATCAGAAGACATGGATTAAGCCACTGGAGTATTATGGATTACTTTTATGCTGATTTATGTCATTTTTGAAACTACAAAAGTTCTGGTTACCATTCACTTGCATTGTATGGACCTACAGAGCTGAAATATTCTTCTAACATTTGTAATTTTCCGATTAACAAATCGCTCTGGGTCAAGATGAAATCTTCCAGGACCAGTGAAGACAGCGGAGCGACCCTGATTGTGATCCTGCTTATGACAAGCATCAATTTGATATTACGAGGTTAGTTAGTTGTTGTGGAGCACAAAATAAGGAGACATGTGGAAGCTGGGCTTTGGGAACATTTACCAATCAAGCAGAGGTCTGCTCTTTACTCCCAAAAATGATGATGATAACAGCAATTCTACACAGCATGTGGTGCAGGCAAGAGTGTCCTAAGGTGTCAGAGAGGTAGAGGAAATGAGGATGATGAGCAAATATACGGACATTTTCAAGTCATTGACTTTTTCTTCTCTCTCTAATTTTAATATACAGCACTGTATATAAATGAAACAATCATACAACCAATATGTTGTTACCAACTAGCCCACACAAATAATTTGATATGCTTACTAATTCATCTGTTCATCAATTTATTCATTATTATTATTGGCCTTTTCTGTTATAAAATATAAACCAATAAAACCTGTATCATGCTATTAATGTCTCAGCATAATGTGCTGCTATTGGTATTTATTGGTACTACTTGAGTTACTATGACTTTGGGAAATGGGCCGCGGAACTAAGATGAATCGTAAGATTGTTTCTACGATTTGAGGCCAAGGGCAGTTGTTATTATGTGCTGTCATAATATATTATGTTGTCATTATATTATGTCACAAATTTGGCATTTTTCTAGTTTATTCAATTAATCCCAATTAAAACAAGGGCAGACCATGGATGTCAATCTGGAAAGCAGCTGTCTAAGCTGAAGGGCTTGTGCGTTTGTTTAATAAAGAATTACAGAGAGCGGGTAACTAATGGCTGTCGAAACAAGCCACGCCCCTGGGCAGAGTCTACTCCAAGCTTTGGAGTCAACTCTTGATTCCCAATGCCTTAAAAATCAAAGAATCAGTTATTTTTGGAATCAACTATTAGCCATAGTTATAACAGTTTATCAACTGCTTGAAGCCAAATATTGGCAAGAATCAAGTCTTAAGGAAGCCTGGGTAGCTCAGTGGTAAAAACGCTGGCTACCACCCCTGGAGTTCGCTAGTTTGAATCCAGGGCGTGCTGAATGACTCCAGTCAGGTCTCCTAAGCAACTAAATTGGTCCGGTGCGTGGTGAGTTGTGCATAGATGGCGCGGAGAATAGTTTGAAGCACTGTATCCGCAGTAACACGCTCTACAAGCCACGTGATAAGATGCACAGGTTGACGGTCTCAGACGTGAAGCCAGCTGAGATTTGTCCTCCGAGGTCCTAGAGCACATTGGGAATTTGGAGAAAAAGGGGAAAAAATGTCCCCCAAAAAAGAATCAAGCCTTAAAGTTTTGCTGAAACCAACTCTAGATCAACACAATGTGGTCATTGTGATTGTGCTGCAGTATTATGACTATTCTCATCCTCCTGAATTGTTCAGGGTACTCTTCTTTTTAGCTACGGAGCAAAGAAGGTTGAAATTGCAAATTGAAGGTAGATAAGGAGTCGCTACAATTTGCAGTGCACAGGCCACAATCTGAATCAAGAGAAGGATGACATTCCAACAACTTCTTGTTGTATACAAACTAAAGATCGTGTGATGAGACACTATTATGCAAATGTGAGGCAAAAATGGCCATCCAGAATCTCTTGGATGTTCCCTAGTGATAACGGTCATTCCCCTGATTGCAGGGAGAAACTAGCCCTCGGAAAAGGTATCAGAATGGCGGCAAGTGGGGATATAGAGAGATATCTATCATAAGCTCAGCAGGTGTATGATTAACGTATATGAAAGGACATGCCAAGCCTCTCTCAAGGTTAGACCATCTCTCTGAGATTTGGAAAAGTTTCACAGTGAAAACTGAAACAATGCTGCATTGTTTGACATCTTTCTCCTGTCAGTATTTGTGAGGCTGTTTTGACCCATCAGTCTTTTCTGCCCAGTTGTGAGGTAAATGATTACACTGTGACTGCTGTAACTATCACAGCAAATCAGCCTGTCCTTTCTCCCATTGCTAGCTCTGTTTATAGCCTTCCCTTGATGATGTCTTCACTGCCAGACCACTTTCACATCTTTCTCTCTCTCCCTCTCTTTGTCTATTTATCTCTCGGTGTCTTCTATCCCAGCAACCTGTCTCATCTGCAAACAAATATCTCAAAGTAAATGTCTGAGTGTCTCATTTCCTGCTTTTGATTTCTTGCATCTGTCTTGTGACGGTCAACATTTACACTACTCTATCATTAAGTTCTTTTTTCTCTCTCTCTGTAGATCAAATGTCTTCCCATACATAATCAATGGAAAAAGCTGGCTGTTATGTGAAAGTTATGAAAATTGCATATTCACTAATAACATTATCACTCATAACATAGCATACTGCTTATAGAATATATATATACTGCACTGTTGCATTCAGTAGTGATACTGCATTGGCAGATATTATTTAGCATTATTTAGTGGAAAAGTATGCAAAAAATTGTCCTACACCCTTAAAGATATTAATGAAATAAGTGTCGTGAGATATCTCACCGGTATCTGTGACAGCTGTAGACTTTGTAAACAGCAAACAAAAGTGTGATGCTTTTCACCTGTCAATCATTGTGCTCGTTCTCATAGTGTTGTGTTTGAAGTGGATCATTGAGGCTGTGATTCATGATGAATGCCAGTTGAGGGCGCTATTGTTCCACAAACAGTGTGGCTCTTTTCCTCAGTTTTGGTCTCAAAACTATCTTTGGTTTTGGAATGTATTTGCATTTTTCCAAATTTGTCATAATGCACATGTCCAGTCCAGTCTTTACATTTTCAAAGGGTCAAAGAAGCAGGGTTGTCAGTAAGAACATTTAAAAAAACATGAAAAATTAGATGTGCTACACATGTTAAGAACAGCCTAAGAATATGGAGAAAATTGTGGAAAAAAAATGCTTGAGTGTGATATTTATTTTTATTATGTACTGATAATTTTAATCACAATAACATAACAGATGTTCTTCATAAATCCCCAGGAACAGTTAAAAACAACTCTCTCTGCTAGGGTATGGGGTCCTTATGCGATTCATTAGCAAAATGAGTGTCTGTTTGGATGATTTTGCTGACCATGTCTTTATAAGTGTGTGAATCCCCACTGAGACCATTGCTAATGAGGAAGAAGTAGATGACAGACAGACAGACAGACAGACAGACAGATAGACAGAAAGATCAGATTGGAGATATGTTTTGAACATGAATTCGTTGAAGCTATAAACGACTCGCAGAGACGTGCAGTGCTCAGGCTGATGACACTTGAGCTCCCTGTGGGGGGATGAGGATGAGACTGTTGACTGTCGCGCCCCGCACAGCCTCACTCTCTCCCTCCGCCTCCCCCTCTCAACCCCCCATCGTCCCAATCAGGTCCTTGCTCACCACAGCAGGGGCTATAAATAGCATCTCCCACAGCTCCAAGGACATGCAGATTTACTAAGAGTCACATGATTTTCAGTGGCGGGGAGAACAGGGAAGGAAGGAAGGAAGGAAGGATGGATGGATGGATGAATGGATGGTGTGATGGATGGATGGATGGATGGATGGATGCATGTATGGATGGATGGATGGTTGGATGCATGCATGGATGGATGGATGGATGGATGGATGGATGGATGGATGAATGGATGGTGTGATGGATGGATGGATGGATGGATGGATGCATGTATGGATGGATGGATGGTTGGATGCATGCATGGATGGATGGATGGATGGATGGATGGATGGATGGATGGATGGATGGATGGATGGTTGGTTGGTTGGATGGATGGTTGGATGCATGGATGGATGGATGGATGGATGGATGGATGGATGGATGGATGGTTGGATGCATGGATGGATGGATGTATGGATGGATGGATGGATGTATTACCCCTCCATCATTTCCTCAGCCAAACATTTCTTCCCAGTCTTTAATAGATGGAATAAACTGTGAAAATAAAGTAAGTCTTCTCCACTCTCCCTTTTTTTCTTTTCTTCCCTC
>JAVLUX010000017.1:1760000-1765000 GCA_032164185.1 Moxostoma hubbsi | reverse complement strand
GGTAAACTGTTAAAAATGCTTTGACATCACAGTGCACTTTCAGTGTAAATAAAAGTTGCATGTAAAGGTGAAGTTCCTTTACATAAAGGTGAAGTTGCCATGGTCATGCTCACTGCGAGAGTGGATCGCTTGCACCTGGCATCCTTTCCCTCAGCCGAGGTAAAATTGTGCACTTTCTCTCCCAGGAGATCCCACTCATTTGGATCCCTGGATGATTCTTCCCTAGCCCTTTGTTCCGCAGTTCAGCGGAGGAACTCGCCGACCCAATCCACTTTAGGTACTTAATCTACCCTGTACTGGTGCTCCACAGGTCAGGACTCCTACGTGGACTCCCCTTGTGTGTATTTTCCATGGTACGGTCCCCTTATGAGTGGACCCACATCTCCCTTAGGCAGTTCCAGCTGCCCTCCAGTCGCCGTGTTGTAGCAACTCCCCCCTCCTAGTGAGTCTGGATCTACCACTGTGCCACTTTCCACATGCTGCCTAAAAACCTATGTGATGTATTCGCTCTTACCTCCCCTTCCGGGAAGGTGTGGTCTCTGCAGGGTCTTTTCCCCCTGAAAGAATAGGAAACTGGGTAAGGCCCCCTTCCCTCGATGCGTGTAAGGGCCCCGGCCATTTCTTGCTCTATGCGGAGAAACATAGAGAGAAAATAGGCCCAGCCAGGCTCTGCCCGTTCCCAGGTTGGAACGCGTCGCCTTGTTCCCCTGTCTAGGGTAACCAGAAGGATTCCGATGACTTTTTGGGGGCATTAGGGAAGGGTACGTGCAGTCTGATTGCCTTTGCATGTAAAATACCCGCCCGCTCCTGTGTCAGCAGAACACGCTCGGTGCATGGCATGATTTAAATTGGACCCCTAGTGTCGCTTCTTCGACACATGTCGAAGTGAGCGACAGACGGGGAACGTCTAGGTTACATATGTAACCTCCATTCCCTGATGGAGGGAACGAGATATTGTGTCCTCCCGGCCACGTCGCTGAGCCGAGCCACTGTTGTGGCTGGACCATTTCCAGCTCCTCAGAAACTCCTGAATGAACTCGACGTATTTCATACGCTTTTATACCCGTATGTCCGGAGGCGGGGTATGCAAATACTGTCTGCAAAGTTCTCATTGGCCTTTTTTCATAGATTAGAGGCATATTCGGTGCTCAAGAGAGACCCTTAGTGTCGCTTCTTCGACACAATGTCTCGTTCCCTCCATCAGGGAACGGAGGTTACATATGTAACCTAGATTTTCCGTGCTATTCTAACAAGTTACATTTAAAAGTAATCTTGCCCAACACTGAACGTCAACAGGCTGAAAATATTGCCCAACTCTTTGATCAGGAGGGAATTTATAATTATTTTGAATAGCATATATTGAATAATCTTTTTTGGGGTCATGGGGGTGGTTCATTTCATAGCAAACATTAATTTATGTGATTAATTGCCGTTCGTATGTTTAATTATTTGGCATATCATGTAATTAATTCAATTACAAATTTAATTGGTTTAATTGCTAATAGCTTTACTTTATACTCATTCACGTTCTAATTATTTGTCATAACAGAAGTATAGAATTATTCTCTGTTTTTGTATATGTACACTATGTGCTTGTGACTGACTGTGTGTGTGTGTGTGTGTGTGTGTGTGTGTGTGTGTGTGTGTGTGTGTGTGTGTGTGTGTGTGTGTGTGTCTTTGTAGTTGACCATTGAAGCCACCTGCATGGAACCGCCTGTGGCACTGACAGGAATAATTCAGGGTAGAGAGGAAGATGAGGTCAAGACTGGAGGTCAGGATCAGCCATTAAAACCCAACATTAAAGTTCAGCGTAAAGTCCAGGAAATAGAATTACAGACTGTTTCCTGTGTGCCAGTGTGTGTGTGTCTGTGAGGATAGGGGGTCAGGGCAGGTCATTCACGCCCTGCTGATTGTCCACTGAGGCCTATCGGTCTGGGATGGAGTTTTAGGGTCCCGTATGTTTTTAAGGTGCTACTCTGGTCTCAGACTAATCATTTTAGACAGGCAAGTTTACCTTTATATTTCACATTTCAGTTCCTGGCTATGATGTTTAAGACTCTTAGTATACAATTAAAATAACACAGTAATAACATGTTAATAACAAGATTATGCAAGGATTTTCATACTGTGATGAGCAGTCCATTTTTTAGAGTGTGAATACCTTTTTCTGTGAATATTTTTACTTTGCCGTTTAGTCGCATCAGACCATATTTCTAGTATGTATGAACAGTTCCTGTTCAGTTTTTTTATTTTTTTTTTTTTTTTTTTTTGGGGAACTCTTCTGATTTACAGAGCTTTAAATGCTCATTTTGGTTGCAAATAACCTTTAAGCCCATCTACCATATCTGTTAGGCAGGCTGTCAGGGTGAAAACATGGCAAAGTGCTTTGAGAAGACATTCAGGTTAGTGTCTGGAGAAAAATAAATAAATAAATACAGGACACAGCAGAAGGAGAGCAAACGTTCAGTGACTGCTTTAACACTGCCACTCTGACCCGTTCTGTGCATATATTACAGACAAGCTTTAATGATGAGGTTAAAAGCATGACAGCCGAGAGATGCTGTATAATGAGGACTCAGCACTTCCAGAGGACACTTCTGCAATCCTTCTCATCCTGCCTGGCCCATCCAAAGCCACACACACAGAGACATACACAGCACTAAACAAGCACAGATATTTTTCATTCTTGGATGGTGTTAAATTATAGGGATGCTCAGAGTGAGCGGAAGAGATGAATGAGGGAAGGGGGCAGGAAGATTGATAAAGTAAATGATTGCTGTTGAGAAGTCCTGTAAAATCCATCTTAAAAAAAACGATATACTGTAACAAATAGGATATAAACTAGAGCATGAGTCATGACCAATGGCAAGCCATGAACAGGTGGAGCAGAGCTGTTGACTTACATAAATATGTAAACTTCTAAGCCCCGTTTTGACCAGGCATTCACATGCATTTCAAATGCGTTTTCAGCAACCAGCTGTGACCATGACTGCATACAACCCTTAAAACATCTAGGTGCTACTGCACATTGTTGTCTTATACTTTAAAAGAAAATGTGCTATAAAACACACTGATCTCGCTGTAGGTTGACTTTTCTTGAGATAACCTTTGTCTGTGCTCAACTAGATTTGAAGCACTTCTCTCAGTGACCAAAGCGGGAAGTTTTGTCAAAATGTATGGGCATGTGTGAGCTCCAGTTTCTAAGTGAAATGCCCACAGAGGGCTCAAAAATCGATTTGTAAAGCAAGTTGTTTTTACATGTAAAGACTGTGAAACTTAGAACAGGAATGCATATTTTATTAGCTCTAACCTCAAACCTTCCAGCTGCACCATGAACGAGTTCTATGAATCTATCCTGAAATGTCTGATGAGAGATGCTTGACATAATGGAGCAGATGTGAAGGTATTGGAATGTTCAGAAGCAATATGCCGACTTCCCATGTGATCATGTTGCTATAAAGTCTCGTGCATGCATGTACCGTATGCACTTCCAAATTTTCAATCGAATGGTTGTTTTCTTGAAAGCTGTTCCAAACAGTCAAAACCCTTGTTTTTACACAATGATTAAATGTTACCTGAGAAGGCAGTATTTAGATGTTGTCCGGCATGCCTTTACACTACATATGCGGAATGACTATATGTCCCCTTCACCGCTACCAAAGGTCTATTATGAGTAGGGTGACCAGATTCCTGCTTGTGGAAAACAGGACAGCCCCCTCCCAGCAAAAATGACGTATCCTTACCTAGGCGCAGATCAATGCGAAATAGAGGGGGCGTCCGCATCTGTAACTGTTCTCACCTTGTATTTTTCGCAGGCAGACATTTTTTCAGTGTGCTCTTATCTCTTATCTCTTATTTAGTTTATCATAAAATGCAGAGCAGTCCACTCCAAAATTAAGACGTGTGAAAACCATTGACTTCATGACTGTTACACTCAAGTCGTTCATTAATGAGAACACACCCTCCACAGATGTAGATGTCCCAGGCAGGCATAAAACTCCATGAACTTGGCTAAGTCTCCGAAGTTGATGGTTTTGCTCTCCAGCTCATGAAAAGCGTCTGTCAGACTCTCAGACACGGCCGTCTTGTTCATGTTTCACTCAGTGATAGGACGAGTGACAATGTTTTTCATGCAAGCCCACTCATCAAAGAGCGTCCTCAATCAAACTGAGAGCGGGGATTCTGGAGCAGAAGTGTCCGAGGCTGCTCTGAATGTCTTTCCACTCTGGGATGTCTCTCTGTAGGGCCCACTCAAGTTTTTCTGTGTTTTCCAATGAGCAGCTCCAATTTTGGAGGTAATCCACCGATGCTGAATAAAAAATTTTCACTGCACAAAAGAAATCATCCGTTCGCATGTCACCAGCTTCAACCAAGGCATCCAACTGCTTTTTAATGTCAGAGAGTATGAATGATTCCTCCAGCCTGGCCTGCAAGACTTTTCTCTGGTCATGAATGTGCAAAGCCTCTTCTGTGGCTGATATGTGGTCTTGCTCTACTATCTTCTGTGGCTGTTTCCTTGAGTGTGAAGCCGATCCAAATTTAGCGCAAGGATTGCTGAAAATGTCTCTTAGACAATTTGGGCATTTTTCTTGAGAAAGAAAGCATGCACGCAGACCATTAAAAATGTGTTGTATTCTTTCAAGAGCTGGACCAAGAGAGAGGAAACGTGTGTTGCCATGCTGCAATAATTTCTGATAGTCCAGCTGCATAAAAGCGAGTATGTTGCATATGACAGCTTCAGATTTTATGCTGGAAGAAAAAAATTTGGGATCATAGAATTTCTTGACAATTTCGCAGTGCAGTCAGCCAAACGAAAACGAAAGTCCTTCACTTGCCTGCACCTTGTCAGATTTGGAACTTTGCTTCACAAAAAATTCATTTGGCGTGGCACACTTACTTTTAGCAGCATCCACATGCTTTTTTGTATGCTTATGCTGTGCGATGTCGGTGCGACCTCCATGGGCGATGGAAAAAAGAGCTTCACAAATCTCACACCTCAC
>JAVLUX010000017.1:1715000-1755000 GCA_032164185.1 Moxostoma hubbsi | reverse complement strand
CCCCACGGATCATTTATTACACCATGTTATAAATGCCTCTTTTTGGGTGGAACACACTGATTTCGTGTGTGTCTCTTTAAATGCAAATGAGCTGCTGCTCCCCGCCCCCTTTCCTGAAGAGCACTGTGCCTTTACAGCTCATGCTTCGGTTACTACAGCAACAACAAATCAGAACCGATATGACTGACAGCGTAAATGCCAGAGTTCAGGCAGGACTGGGAAGAGAACTCGCAGAGCAACTGGCCCAAAAGTTGGGCGGATTTGGTGTTCGTTGTCCTCTTTTGCATATTGCGTTGCCGTTTTGTGGTCCGTTCTGCATAACGCGGCGGCTCATTTTAGATTATCGCAGCCCATTTGGCCCATTTAAGATGACCCACCGGCCCGCTCGGTTCTCCCGATGGCCAGTCCGCCCCTGAACGGTCCCAAAGTGCGTCGGCCCACCAAGAAAATGCCCGGTATGCCAGATTACCAGTCCAGCTTGTCCACTGCGTCTTCAGTGGCTCTGATGCCAGGAGTTCATGAAGACTCTTTATGATCACGTTTACAGCAACAACAGAACACTTATGAGACATTATTCTTCTCACTGTATCTGTATGTGTGTAGATCACTCAGGGGAGGAGCTATGATAATAGGGTGGAGTCTGTCACCAGTCGTGGGTGTGGCCTGATCTAACGTGATGTCACTTTACATTTACATTTATGCATTTGGCAGACAGTTTTATCCAAAGTGACTTACAGTGCACTTATTACAGGGACAATCCCCCCGGAGCAACCTGGAGTTAAGTGCCTTACTCAAGGGCACAATGGGGGTGGCCGTGGGATTCGAACCAGCAACCTTCTGAGTAGCAGCCCTGTGCTCTAGCCACTACGCCACCACCACTCTGCACTTTAGAGAGTGCATTTTGACACACTGTTTTTGATGAATAGAAATATAAGACAGAGGAGTGGGTGACTTTTAACATTGTAGGGTGGTTGTGCATACACACACACACACGCACACACACTGCCGACTCACATTTATGTACAAACACCATGTAAAAGTGAATTTTGCATAATAATAATATATGTCCCCTTTATGTTCCCCAATTAATAATATGTCCCCTTTAAAGGATTAATTCTCCCTTTGTTAAGGGGCTCATTAATGACTTATAATTATTTTATAAGTGTATTATAAATCCTTAATATGCAGTTATAACAACATGCATGGATTTTCATGCAATGCATGGTAAAAAGTTATTTTTTTCTTTGGACACGTTATAAATGCTTAATAACACTTATTCAGCATTAGTGCCATATGAATATACACTCCACCTATGGATGAGACCTTTATGCTCATATGTGTGCAATACATAATAACACCATAATTATAGTCATACAGACCCCACAACCACAAGTTCCCAACACAATCCAAAAGAGTGCAGTATGTCTCTAAAAGTGGTATTACAGCGTGCGCACACAGAATGCAGCTAAAATAATGTAGGAAAACTGAAAAATCAATTCACACAACACAGACATAGCCAAAGACACAGCTAACACATCACCCATCTCTCTCTGTGTGTCTCTCGCTCACTCTCTCTCTCTCTCCAAACATTTCTCCCTGTGTGGTAATCATAACTGAATTTCCTCTATTGCTGACAAAATGTAAATTTAACACATTGGCAAAAGTAAATAAATCCATCCAGATGCTTAGTAAACAAGGCATTGATACATACGTTCTTGAGATTCATTTCAAAATAAGGAGAACAGAAGCACCCTGCTGTATGTGTGTATATGCATATCTCATGCTGTGGAGATTTACACAATACATGCAGTCATATGTGTGTTCGTACACCCATTGAGGCTTAATGAACTTAAAAAATAAAAAATGTAGTTTCAAATGTAATTCAGTGAAAGGAGGAAAGACCAAACAAATGCCATTTCACGACACATTGGCTCTGTTTAAGCAGACATGTACAGTGTTTACCTCAGTTATGTATATGCACTATTACAATGCCACATTCTGCTAAAAAGAGGGCAAGAAGATTAGTGTGGAAAAATGCCAATCAAGTAAAGCAGTGAACTGCAGAAATTAGGAAAGGATATTTCTAAAGTTGCAAAGTAAACCAGTAAAGTAAACTCAATAAGAAAAAAAGCAATAGGTAAACAAGTAAAGCAAATGAGCGGTGAACTGAAAAGTTTTATGGTGCATTAACGCTTGAGCAGTCAAAAGGACTAGAGAAGTAAAAGAAACCTGTGAAGTACAACTCATCTTTTATGAGGCAGTTAATCATATGTTTGGCTTCCCCTTCATTTCTCATTACTGTTGCTTGCAAATCTTCAGCTTTATAAAGACTTATTATTCTAATCATGGCCTTTTACTGTATACCCTGCTATTAAATACCTATATATTACAAAAGACACATAGCATAAAAAAGCTTTTATAGATGGTTCTTTACTTGTGCTACAGTGTCCTCAGTATATCATGCAGCGATACTCGACATTCCAGCTGCCAAGCACCGAGAGCAACCAATCTTTCCCTGAGCAAGCCATGAAATATAATCTGCTGTGTACCGCTGGACTGAACTGCTCATTTGCTGCTTGAAAGAGAGAGTGTGTGTTTGTGTGTGTGTGTGTGTGTGTGTGTGTTTGTGTGTGTGTGTGTTTGTGAGAGTGTGTGTGTGTGTGTGTGTGTGTGTTTGTGAGTGTGTATGTGTGTGTGTGTGTGAGAGTGTGTGTAGGTGTTTGTGAGCATTTGTGTGTGTGTGTGTGTGTGTGTGTGAGTGTGTGTGTGTGAGTTTGTGTGTATGTGCGAGTATGTGTGTGTGAGTTTGTGTGTGTGTGTGTGTTTGTGAGAGTGTTTGTGTGTGTGTGTGTGTGTGTGTGTGTTTGTTTGCTCGTGTATGTGTGTGTGTGTGTGTTTGTGAGTTTGTGTGTGTGTGAGAGTGTGTGTAGGTGTTTGTGAGCATTTGTGTGTGTTTGTGAGTGTGTGTGAGTGTGAATGTGTGTGTGTGTTTGTTTGTGTGTGTTAGTGAGTTTGTGTGAGTGTGTGTGTGAGTGTGTATGTGTTTGAGTGTGTGTGTGTGTGTGTGTTTGTACGAGTGTGTTTGTGTGTGTGTGAGAGAGAGAGAGTGTGTGTAGGTTTTTGTGTGTGAGTGTGTATGTTTGTGAGTGTGTGTGTGTGTTTGTGAGAGTGTGTGTGTGTGTGTGTGTGTGTGTGTTTGTGAGTGTGTGTGTGAGTGAGTGAGTCTGTGTGTGTATGTGTTTGTGAGTGTGTGTTTGTGTTTGTGTGTGAGTCTGTGTGTGTGTGTGCACGTGTGTGTGTGTATGTGTGTGCAGTGCTTTCCTCAAAGACCCTGGCAGCAGAGAGTATTACAGCCCTACTGAATGAGGTCTCTGTTTGGTAAAGACTGTTAAAAAAGAGATGGTAAAGCTAAGAATCAAACACTCATAACACAAATACTCATTTAAAGTGTTCCCACAACCACTTAAATGCCTTAAACACACATATATGCAGTCGATGTGATACGAGTCATTGGCTTTGTTCATTAGCTAATTGGAATTTTACTGGTCACAATGTTCAGGCGTGTAGTGGGGCAAATCCCAAAGGAGAAGAATGTTTATTTTCTAAACACAAGTGAAAGAGAAAAAGTAAAAGAAGTGTTTCGGTTTTTCAGCATGACTGAGGGGCTAGGAATGGTTCTCAGTGCTTTTAAAATGAGCCTGCATAGATAAAATGCCTGCACGCAGGTGCACTTTGTACTGTTTCCTCCTTGAGCTGCCGGGGGCTCGGACCCTTAGCCCCTCATTCTCCAGCCTTTGTGTCTTAGGACTTCCCTCCTACCCCCCTCCACCAAAGGCATCTCTCCCTCTCCACTCATCTTTTCTCTTCCTCTCTTCTTCTGTGGCAAGTCTCATGAAAGGGAAGTGGTGTGTTGACGGTGTGGTCGGCTCCCCCGGTGAGCAGGAGGAATGGCTGTGGTATTGATCGGCCGGCTCCCTGGTGCTCCCCTCTGGGGGGTGGAGGGGTGGGGGGGGGGACAAAAGGCACTGACACACGGCTACCCCTCAACACAATCACCATCCCCACGGTAATACAGAAGGCCATCTTTGTTCTGTGTGTCATCAAGTGCTGACTTTTATTTACATTCACCTTCTCTCTCTCTTTGGCTCTTCTCATGGAGTTCCAAAGATTGTTTTCATTCCTTTGTCTCTTTGAATTGCTGGCGTAGAAGTGCAGTGTTGATAGCCTGGAGGATCAGCGGCAAAAAAATATTGATGGTGGTAGTGCATGAGGGGGTGTGGTCTGTGGAAAGATAGGGATGGGGGAATGATGCAGAGACAGAGCAAGAAAAAGATGGAGGGCTCTCAGGCCTTGCCCGTTCATTCCTCCCTTGATCTGGAGGAGACAATCTGGGTCATATATATGTTCTGAGCCTCTCTCAGTGGGGCGGCACTCCACTAATCACACAACGTGGGCATGGGACCTGTGACCATTCGGGTCAGCAGAAGCTCTCCTACAGCTCAGTATCCGCAGGCGTGCCCCGCCGCCAGAGCTGTTTAAACAGCCCGAATGATTTACATGCCGACTTGGAAGTGAGCAGCACTTCCATTGATTTCCATCTGCCTGTGCCCCAGTGTGGAGATCACGGCAGGCATGATGTCATGCAGATGAAGCTCAGATAAACAGCAGTTAAAGGTCACACACTCTGTGAGTGTCTGCTAGGCCCGATGAGCTTTTCACACTGCAGGGAAGCAGTAGAAGCAAGTAGGGAATTGGCTGCTGTTTGTGGGAGTTGTTGACTGATGAATAAGTATGCAAGAGAGAGTGACTCATGAATCAGACATTAGTCTCACCTTTACTGTACATATGCATCCTGCATTTAGAGTTTAGTATCTCAGGAAGCCTGTTTAACTGTAACCACTTATTCTACCAGTTGAGTTACAGGGGTTTGTTTCTGTAGTTACTGTTAGAGTATTATGCTAACAATGTCAAGGCCATGGGTTTGATACCTTGGGAGTACACATTCTGATAAAATACCCAAGGCATCAAAAATTGCAGAGTTTGCAAGAGCCCTGGGCATCGCTATATAGAGGCCAAAAGATCCCATCAGCATTGGTGTCAGTAGACCGATGAGAAGCATGCACCAATACTACATGGTAGTACTCATATCAGGCCAATGCTGAGGGGTAAATACGCGCAGTTGGTCTCAGTGTCATTTCGTATTTTTTGGACGAGTGCATGACATAATGACGCAGTTGCACATGCTGTGCATTGTGCTTCCCTGCTAAAAAAATCCAGCTTAACCAGCATGCAATTCCCATTGACCAGCTGGTTAAGCTAGTTAAGAATCCTGGTAGTGTCACCGGCACATCAGCATGCCATGCTGGGGGACCAGCACACAAAACACAACATAAGCTGGTGCCCAGCAATGCTGGATTCTTTAGAAGGGATTCTAAGACCATTTTGAAAAATGAGAAACATTTTGGTGTTTGTTAGGTTTAATTTAATCCATCTTTTTGTATGTGACTTCTCTCTCCTCACACGCTAATGTGTGTGAGGGAGAGATTGCATTCCCAAGCACTTGTCAGTCATCTATGATTTTTTATGCTTACCTTCATTTTCAAAGATAAAAAGAGCAGGAAGAGAAAGAAAGAAAACCATTTGAAACTTGCTCTTGAGTTTTCATTGAATTCATCTTCATGCTATATATGTGGCTTCCCTGTCCGCATGCTTGTGAGCAAAAGAGCATTTTCTTTAGACTCGCCAGATGGTCATTGTGTCCTAAACACAGTAATTCCAAAAATCAAATGTGTTGTGTGTGTAGAAGTTGCTGGAAAAAAAGGAATAGGAGTTATTGTCTGTCACTTTTACATAGCCCAATAACAACAACAGGATATAGCAATCAAACAAACATTAAACTCTGTCAGGCTCAACGCAACAAATTCAGAACAATCATTCAATACTAAGAACTGATTGCCCACTCAGTGAATGGCCAGAAAATTACAGTTATGCATAAAGTAATACAGTTAAAACATGAATAAGTAAACATATCTTACATGTTAGCTGGGTTACATTTAAAGGTAAGGTACACCCTGGTAAAATGGTCCTGAACTATAATTTTTATATTACTGAAAATGCTAATAATGGCTATTTTAAGATATTAAATACACATTCAATGGTATCGTATCAGCCGATAACTTAAACTTGGTACTTTGTACTTATAGGTCTTTAAAAAAATATACAATTTCTAAAGAAAACTGTATTAATTACGTATTAAATACTACCCATTTAATCAACATTTAGTTTACATTGGATAAGAAGATCTTGTGGTGTTACGTTTGAGTTTTCATATTGTTTGTTTGTTTGTTTGTTTGTTTATTTTGTGGATGGCCGAATAAAATATGAACCTCAATTATACCAACTTTCAACAGATCCTGCCAGAAAATAATGATGGCAGGGGTGAGGAGCTTACCCCTTAACTGCAGGACAGGACCTAAACCTGTGGTGATGGGGTGGTGGAGGGTGAAAACAACTGTGGCATAACTTAGCGATAAAGGACAGCTGTTGCTGATGCTGACTACAAGTCTTCCTGACAGATCTATTGCTTAAGTTTCTGTTTTATTCGATTTTTGTTTTAGTCGGCCAACCCTAAATTGAACAAAACGCATCATATCAGCAGAATGTGAACATCAGATTTAACATTAAACACTGCATACTCATAAATGTTAGTAAATATTCAAATTAAAAATCACAGCACAATAATTAATGTGATGAAAATGAAATTACACCCCAACACATAATTCATGGTAGTAAAATTCAGATGGCCTTCTCATCAGTATATTGTTTGTTAAAAGCAGTGGGCTTACCGGCCGTGACACTATAAAGACACTAAAGGGCGCCTTTGCAATTGATGCCTAAAAACTATACCGCTGAATGCTCTGTAAGTTACTTTGGATAAAAGTGTTTGCACTTACAAATAAATAGATGTACAATTCTCGAAAAGTTTGCAATGATGGATGCATCTCAGTGTTTTCATTTGTGAGAACAGCAGAATTCATATGGCATGGCTTTTTTGGCCAAAAGCAGAGTCAGGCTGTGTTCTTGTCCCCCGATGGGCTTCACTCCTCAATTTGGATCAGAACTGGCTGAGCACAGCTTGATGTGAGCGGCTCCAGTTTTGAATGGATTCCACAGAAAACACCATTTTGAAACCCAACCGATGTTACGGACCTTTTTAGCCCCTCCCTCCAGAATAGAGATCATCCGAGCATGTCTGTATTGCTGAAACTGGTAGTAAAATGGAACAGCTCACAACACTCTTCCAGAAAGCCAGGGGGGTCACTCCCCTCAGCCTACACAAGAGCAATAGAAACCAGGGCAGATGAATTAATGAAAGTATTCATCCTGTTATTTCTTTCCTTCTCTCTCACAATCTCTCTCTCTACTCCCGGCAGCACAGGGAAGCTGGGAAAATTTTAAGAGCCAAGATGAATTGTTTGTGTTGGGGGCAAGAAATGAGGGAGGAGGGTAAGTGGGTGGGGGCAAAAGGCTAAGAGAGTGGAGAAAATTGAAAGACTGTTGGAAATGCAAGGATGCAATAGCCACAAAAACTGGGAGAGCACTTTCACCTACAGATCTGCTGGGACCTTCTGTTGGGAGCGGGGATGGGTGGCGTGTTTGCGAGCTAGAGGGTAAGACAGTAAAGGTTGTGAGGATGTTGAAAGGGGGGAGGTTATTCATTTTCAGTGTGCAGTAGAATCCAGCTGGTAGCTGCGACTTGCTTTCTGGTGTAATGAAAATGGCCAGAGTGGAAGATAAATGGCTCGTAAAGAGGGACCATTTAAATGCAGTGGGGCCCAATCTGGATGGTGACTAATCTCAGTAACCCCCCTTTCTTTTTCCTCCAACCCCATTTATGCATTGCCCCACCAATGGACTTGTCTCTGTCTCGCTTTCCTTCTCTTTCTTCTTTTCTTAATTTCTTCCCCTCCACCACTGCTGCTGCTGTTGCTGATGTCCCCATGAATTGTGGCAAGGTCAGAGTTCAAGGCTTGCAGAGAATTATCTTGATTTATGCGGGTGCAGGGCCGGTAGCAGAGTGAGCGTGCCGTCCGCTGCTGGGCCCTGCCGGGCTACGCGCCTGTTTTACGGCTCCCCAGTGGCAGGGTTGCAGCAGCTCCGTGCTCGGCTGGAAAAATGGGCTGCCGGCACACCTGTCGTTTTTCATCCTTTGCAGGTTGAAGGTGTATGATATATCTCCAAAGCGCCTAATAAGTTTCTGCAAAACGTGTTTTTAAAACAAATTGATTTTGATGCTTTATGAGGCCCAGACTTGGTGCAGTTCAACGAGAGTGACCGAGTGCATCCATGCGTGTGTGTGCAAGTGTGTGTGAGAAAGAGAGAGGGGGAAAGTAAGATGGAGATTTTCTTTTCAGTGTATTGGGTTGTCTGACAGCAAAGAGCACTACAGTTACTCTAAGTACCTGAAGAATGACAGCTATTCACGAGCTGTGATATTTCACACCACTTTAGCTGGACTTATTCATCTACTGTATACTCCCACACACATCTCATTGTAGCAATGTGGTAGTCTGCAGGGCCATTTGCTGTACAAACATTGGCATGTGAGCTATGTTTGTAGATGCAGAATTATGTGTACTTGATATTATAAAGGCAGAAATAGTTGGGTACTCTGGAAAAGCAGTTCCAGATCAATATTTCTGAGGGTGCCTCTATAAAGAGTGGGGTACAATTTATTATTGCTATGTTTCTCTGTGCATGAATGCAGCAGCTGATGTCAGATGTTATCTGCAACCACTGATCAAGAGTCAGTTTTTGCATTTTACTAATAGTTAAGTTTTTTTGCTTTGGCTTTGGAAAACCTATCTTAGACCTGCAGGTATGGGCCGCTTTATCCCAGAGCAGAAATCAGAAGCAAAAGATGCCTCGCCTTGACGAATTGAGTGAGATAATTCTGCTACACATTCTCTATACACGAACTGTGGTTTTAACCAATCAAATGCTCATTTGTATGTTGGAGGCATGAAAGTAGAATGCTGCACCTGCAAACTAGGACACTCTGATTTCTGAGTTCACACACGTTTATTTGTTTCGATGCAGGGATTTGTGTGTGGAAGGAAATCTGCTATGCCAAAATACAGTATTATTAGGCTTACATATTCAAAACATACGCACAAATCCAAACCCTACACACACACAATATTACCCCACAGTCAAGGACACACCGCTGCGGCTTTAGGCTTTTGGATTCTTCCCTTTCTGGGATTCTTTCAGATTCTTCCCTGTAAATCATCCACGGAATTAAGACTGTTTGCTCTGCCTGAAACTGGACATGTCCCACTGTTCATCGTAGCCTCATGTAGAGACGGAAACATGGCAATAAGGGAATCTTTCCTGACTTGTGTCCAATGAGTAACACCACATCGGAGCTCTGAAGTTGCAATTGCTGATGCCCAACCCCCAAGGTGAAAATAACATATTTTATTGGTCAAATTTTCAGTCTCTCTGCTAATACATATATGTATTATAGAATCCTTCAAAATCTCCCATGAAGGGGACACAATAACGTAGAGCTAGAGTGTGTTAACGAGCAGTTATGATTGTTTGCCACGGTCCGCTTACACTCTGTCAAACAGGAACAATGTGAAGATTTTTATGGTCTGCATTACATTTAAGTTGTTTTTGAAGTTGCATATTTAATGCATTTTTATAAATTTACTGCACATAATGAGTTAATGAAACGGGAAAAAACATTTAATAGTTTGAAAAATGTTTCCGTCTCAGTTTATGTCACGTCTTCTCTGAAGGGTTTGGATTGGCTGAAGACACCCACTGGTTTATCGTTTGTTTGGGGGTGC
This sequence comes from Moxostoma hubbsi, assembly GCA_032164185.1. NCBI lineage: Eukaryota > Metazoa > Chordata > Actinopteri > Cypriniformes > Catostomidae > Moxostoma > Moxostoma hubbsi. Next base: position 1,745,143 of record JAVLUX010000017.1, on the reverse strand, counting down.
TAAGCAGTAGATCCAGGCCTGGGAACACTTTACAATAAGTTCCCATTTGTTAACATTAGTTAACAGTACAGCCGCTCCCTATAAGCAGACTACGCAGTGCACCAACTCCCTAGGGGGGGCACCATCTTACCCTAGGAGGGCACCAGAAAGTCCACCGGCTGCCTTTACTCGTGCGTTATATGTTATTCAAGGATCCAAAAGCAGTTGCGGAACACAGATGATCACTTCACACTCATATTACTCGAACCCCTCACTGCTTTACTGCAATAGTACGATACAACGTTGGAGAACTTAACTAGCGGGTCAAAACCGTTCGAATCATGTTGGTCCAAATATCTGATGTTGTTAATGACGTTACGCAGGGGTTGGAGTAATAACTTCTGCTAATGTCAAATTATAATTGCTCATTCAAACATACACCAGAAATCTTTATATAATGCGTAAAGGTGCTGGAGACACGTAAGCGCCATGCAAATCAATGTTCAGATATATTGCACTGCAATAGTGGATTTTACCTCTACAGACTCTAGACTCTACAGACACACTTGAGCACATTCCCATCCCAAAAACATATAAAAACTGTATGCCCTAACATAAACACATAAAAGCCATGTTCTCCGACAGAAACCATGTGTGATAAAGTACTTTCTCTTAACAGTCCTTAATCCATTAAACGGCCACTAATTCGTTTACAAGTCGTAACATATCACTGCTTTCTACAAAACCCTGGAATAAGCCACTTCTTAAATTCATGTAAACATTCAGTGTTGACAGAATGAAATATATATATGAAATGAAAGATATGTAAGCCTCAGTAAAGTCAAATGGTGTCCACACAGCAAACCTAGAAGATACTATGCTTCTAACCACAGGTGAAGAGCTGAAACACCAACTCGATCAGCTATCAGCTATCAAACTCACCCCAGTCTGGCAAAGCTGAGTCAATGCATATTATGCATGTTTGAATGTGTGTCGTGTGTAATATGGATGGTAGGGGGTTCCCATGCAGGCAGGTGTCAGCTGTCACTCAAACTCTTTCCAGGGGGTTGGAAACCACAGGAACATATTACCATGATATGCTCAGCCGAAATCACTCTGTCTGCTGTGGAGAAGAGGCCAAAACTAATCTCAACAGCCACTTTACAATGCTATAATGCACTTTGAGTCCCAACACCCACTGTGTTCCTCCATTACATTTCCCCTCGTGGACATGACGGTGTTTATGTCACATGTAAAGATGAGAGCTCGTATGTCAGCTTTATCATTCATAGGGTGCTGGATGAGAGACCTATTGCTGTTTCTGAGTCCTACAGCATGTGCTGTCAGGGACATTCAGGCACAGATGTGTGTTCTTTCCAATGTGGTGACAGCATGACATGAAAACGGATTTGTTCTGCATCGTAGAGGTGCAGGGGAGGGGGGTCATTCACCCAGCTTTGGTGTAAATGCTCCCAGAATGGAGTGCCAGAAACCAGAGGGGTCAGAGGTCACGTTGAATGATGTGACCTTCTTATTTTTTTCGCTCACCAGTTTTGACAAAATCTGTTTACCTTTCCCCACGGCAACACTTCCTATCTGAAATGTTTTTTAGGAGCAGAGCTGTAGCTCAAAGAGGAAAATAAAGACAGTCGTGGAGAGAAAGACAGCTCCCTGCTTATATTAAGAAGTGTGTTAGAGCTGAATACATCTGAGGTGCTTATGAAGTGTACTGTCTCTGTGCGAGACCAATAACAGGCAGAATGAATCACGCTGACTCAGCTCCTACATTTGGATTTCCATCTCTTCTTATTACTCCGCGTACACGTCAACACCTCCCCTCCTCAGGCAGATACCAGCCCACCCGCTCACCTCAGCAAGCGCAGAGCCCCTGCCGAAATGAAGTTGCCTCTCTGCAAACCTAATTTTCCCTGAATATATTTATGAAAAGCATTATATTTTCCTCACTGCTTAAAATCCAAGGGATGGAGTTTCCAAAGGAATCAGACCTGGGAAACAGAAGACAAATTGGGTTTGCGTTTGTGGACTCTGAACTGGGGACAGGAGGGAGACAAACCCTGTTCATTGCATAGTTCTTTGCTGAGTGTTTGATACAATTGTAAAAAGACTGGTGTTCTCTCTCTTTCCCCTCATTCTACACAGGGCCGTAACCACAATATAATTGAGGGGGACAAGCACCCTCCAATAATCATATTTGGCCAAATTGCCCCAAAATAATTGATATACTTATTGCTGTTCTGTTGTAGTCCATTATGCACCGATGTCTAAGTATCATTCAATTGTTGCAGGGATGACATAACGGTTAAACAAAGTTTAATTATTAACATGCTTTTTAGTTTAATACCACTCGTCAATGTTGTTTAAGATGACCAATCAAATGAAAGAAGGCGGGACTCACGTTTAATTGAAAATAAGCTGGAATCCAATGGAGCAGCTTGAGAGTGCATCAACGCATCAGCAAGTTCAGAAACAGGTTGAAAGTAGTGAAACATGAGCATATTTATCTACTATTTCATGCTAGAAATGTTATACTAACATATAATAGCATATTGTGAATGAATGTGGTATCTGTCCAGCTTTTGAAGTAGCCCTTTAGAAAAAGATTAATAAACTCAATGTTATCACACTTATCAGATTTGAACAAGAACATCGGAAGGCTTGTGGCTTTAATTTTAAAGGTTTGCTCCCCTCTAATGTTCAAGACATGGTTACAGCCTTGATTCTACATGATCATTTGGACACAAAGGCAATTGATCTTAAATAAGTGGTCTGCTGGTGAAGTCCTGAGCAGTGCAGCCTGAGTTACACAGGCCGAAACGGGCTATTCATATCCAGGCTAAAACAGCCCGATAAGGCTTTGTGTGATACAGTAGTTAGAGGCCAGTGAATGAATTACAGGGCATCCCCTGTGACTAAGCGTCTGTAATTAAACTGTAATTTAAGATTACATTATTAAAGGGAGGCTTTATTACCACACATCCCCTGTAACCTCACCTCTACTGCTATATCCTTATCGAAACCAAAATGATTAAGAAAGTAAAAGCATTCTCATTGGTCTGCTGGAATATGATCCTGACTAATGAGACATAATCTAATTGAGCTTTTATCTATTGTAACAGGCCGACAGAGGTGGTTATCGAAGGCGATCGTTCTCAGCAGCAGATTTCGATGGACTCAAACTAAAATTCCACAATATGCTGCATTATTATGCAGTTTGGCTCAGTTATGTTTTGAAAGTTTGCAGTCCCCTCCACCAGTAGCGTGCCTTCTCAACATCCCAAAAAAGTTTGGTGTGAGTTTGATGGAGAAAAAAACACAAAATACAGGCATAAATTCACATTAGAAAGGACAATGTTTCCACTTTGATGTTGTAAAGCGGGTTAAGGGAAAGGAGGAGTCGAGAACCGGCTTGACAATATAAATAATAGTTTTAATGATAAACTGAACCAAAAACACACAAACATAAACACAGAGCAGCTGCATGTCATTCTCTCTCTCTCTCGAACCATCGTCACCGCTGCCTTTATCCCTCGCGTGCCCCCATCAGGCTGATTCGGGACCGGGCGTGCGTTGTTCCAGCTCAGCGTGCCTTGCGCCCCCGTCTGCCGGCGGGTCTTCCCCACCTTTCTCGACCTGGGAGGAGGCAGGAGGGTAAAAACAACAAAAAACAACAAAATAGACAAGGGACAAAGGCCAACACGGAGCAACAGAAAGAGAGAGAGAGGAGAGAGAGAGGATAAGAAACTCACTCACCGGTTCTCTGATGCGCCGTCGCGTGGTCCTCGATCAGTCCTCTACCCTCTCAGGCGGATGGCAGATGCTCCTCCCGGGTGGACTGGAGTTAGACCTACGACCCCCAGTGGACAAAATGCCCCTCCGTGTTCCCGGCAACTCGTGGGGACACTTCTCCGCCCCTGGCAGCGGCCCTACCGCTCCAGGTGGTTGGAGAGTCGCTTCCCTCCTCCCCTCGTGGACGGCAGTCCTCTCGACCCCTCCGCGTGTCTGGGGGACGGCAGGGCACTCCTCCACCCCTGGCAGCGGCTCCATTGCTCCAGGTGGTCGGGGAGTCCAGTCCCCACTCGCCTCGCGAACGGCAGCCGTTCCCCACATCCAGGCGGTCGGGCTACTCCGTCCCCTGGCAGCGGCACTCCCCTGGGTGGACAGCAGTGTCGAGGACTCCCTTGATGGGCATCACTCCTCCTTCCTGGGTTTCGGCACCAATGTAAAGTGGGTTAAGGGAAAGGAGGAGGCAAGAACCTGCTTGAAAACATAAATAATAGTTTTAATGATAAACTGAAACAAAAACACACAAACATAAACACACAGAGCAGCTGTCATCACCCGCCTTTATCTCTCGCGTGACCCAATCAGGCTGATTGGGGACCGGCGTGCGTTGCTCCAGACCAGCCCTGCCCTCCTGCGCTCTACAGATGTGATTCAATGCGATAATGCCCACTTACAGACTCGCAGCGGATCAGCATGAAAGCAAACTGGTGTAATTGTGAACAATTAGTAAAAACAGACAACATCACTTTTGGTTAAGTCAGAATTCAAATGAACTTGAAATGATTCTATATAGAACATGATAGTCAATAGTCTGTGAGTGATACGGTTCTAGTGAGCACTTCTTCTGTTTATTTAAAGGTGCACCTCTGTTATATCGTCACGTCTGTGGTGTTTACTGATGAGTAAATGACTAATGAACCATAAATATTATTTTTTTTTTTTTAAAATGTCAAAGTTGTTGCTATTGCAAAATGATCTGTATCTGTATTCGGATATTACGGGATGTTGGGCTTAAACCGGGAGTCCGTCAAAACGAAATGAAAATAATATTTTTAAATGTAAATGTAAATTACATTTTTAGTTTCCATATCAAATATGCTTTGTATAATTAACTGTTGTTATTATTACTTGATGTGTCGTAATTTAAAAGCGAAGACGAGGCGTCTGTCATCACTGCTGGTATCGGCGTTGAGAAAGAGATCCTTATGGATTTACAAACATGAATAGGGATGTTTTGTTCTGCATAATCATGTGATTGATTAATTTATTAAACAGGAAAGGAATACTGATTTTCACTTCAAGTAAATTGATAAGTGATTTTTGCGTTGTTATAGCAACATCAGGAGTTTTCTAAGTGTAAATGAGGCTGCTGGAGCATTCAGTGTCGGATCAAGTTTTGAAAAGTGTTGCTGCGTTCAGTTCAACTCGGAAAGTCGGATTTGACAGCTTTCTACTAGGAAAAGTGCAATGGATGCATCTTGAAGTCAGAATTACAACTTGTAGCTCGAGCACCAATTCTCAACTCTCGGCAAGATGCAGGGGCATGATGTCACACAAACATGTCCACACTCAGGGAGATATACAGAGTTACTGATAAACATTCACTTTATTCAGTAATATCGATAAATGAGTTTGTTTCCACATTACATGATATTAAAGCTTGTTTAACAAACGCCTGCAGAAACAGATGAATAAAACATCAGAATCTCTTTTGATAATTGTACACCTGTAGCACTAATGCTAGCGCTGCATTGTTTATCAGTTGGGTTGCTAGGAGACATAGCGCAGCATTGTTTATCAGTTGGGTTGCTAGGAGACATAGCGCTGCAGCATTGTTTATCAGTTGGGTTGCTAGGAGACATAGCGCTGCAGCATTGTTTATCAGTTGGGTTGCTAGGAGACATCTCTAATGAGAGTCAAACCACTGCTAAGCTAACAGGAGCGTTATAATTCCAAATATCGGGGAATGGGATGCATTTATGATCAGAGATATCAAGTAGGAATATTCCACATTAAGCTTGAGCAGAACGCAGCAGAACCGCGTACCCTGATGAAACTAAATTTAATGCAAGCAATTAGTATTATTAGTTAGCTGTGATGTAATATATGATGCCCAAAGGCATACAGTGTCTTATTCATTGTGAAACTGTGTTTTCTTAATAACATGAATCACACTGAAGGCCTCGACTTAAAATGCACGGCCCGCCACTGTGTGTTACTCTTGGCAAACTCAGATGTCCAGGACGTGCACAATATACAGAGACTGCACATTTCCAATCAGAATTTTACTCTTAGTCTAACTGGCTTCACAGATTCTCATTGCGTCATAAATTTAGATATGTTAAAATTGCTTTATCCTTGTGCTTTATGGATAATCAGTTTTATACACATGTTTTTTCTTTTATTCTGTAGAATGTTTATTTGTTTTGAATTTCTGAACAAGATATTCGACTTCATTCACATCCCTTTAAGAGATTATCCAGTTGTGACCTCAGAAGTTGTAAAGACCATTTCAAGACGGTATAAGGAAGTGACGTCTTTTTATTCCTTGAACATTTCCTGCTAGGTGTCAAAATCAGACTGTGTTCCAAACAACATAAATCACCCTTCACTAGGCACTTTAAAGGGAGAACAATCATCATAATCATGCTGTAAGATTGCTCCAAACTGAATTTCCAATAAAAATGACTTAAAAAGTGAGTTCGAATGGCTCTTATTTTTGTTCCCCGTGTCGTTTAGCTTTTCAAAGCTCTCGCAGTGGATGGTACAGTCTTCAAAGGGAATAGGGCATAGGGATGATCACTTCTGAATGGAACGCACCCTCATTCAAAACAACAGTGGGAGGTGCTTCATTCATAGTCACTTTAGCACGATTAGCATTACTAACGATAACATGATTGTCATAAAACATCATTATTGAAATGTGGACCATGTTGTTCATTGGCTGGATGCTTCCTTGATGCCTGGAACTAACGGAAATTTGCCAAAAAAAGCAACGACAAATGGACACATAAAATGTTTCAGTGCAGCGAGACAGCTGGATGCGTGCATAACTGACATCTGTAGCACTCATCTTCTCTCTGGTAGGTGAACGACATTCATAACAACTAATTGTAAGTTTGATCGGTAGAGCTCTTAAAGTGACCATAGATCACTCCAATTATAATGAATGATGCTGCGCAAGTGATTTAATATTATATTGAATAATTTAGCTAATGCCTTTATCCAAAAACTTTAAACTTTAACAAATTAGGAACACACAAAAATATATCCTTACCTAGTCCACAGGTCATGCAGAGACAGCTTCATTGAACTGCTTTTTGATTATAATAGGAGCATAATGTCCGCTGAGGACATAATTGTGATCATCTAAATTACGATACCATTACATCACCTCTCTCGCGTAGACGCTCAGTATCAACAGCATGTCTGGATAAGTCACTTCAGGTAAAAGTTTGACGCTATTTGAGGAAAATATATTAACTAAGAGCCTTATTTAAAGGATCCATTTATGATAGCGGATGTGCTTCAAGAATAGTTGCATTATAATTCCTTTGTTATTGTTTACATGCTTGAAATGGTTTATAGTGTGTGTCTGTGTACTCTAGAAGACCCACTTAAGCATTTCCAGTAAAACAGGGAGGAAGACTCAGAGCACTGTTATGCAATTAGCAATTACACGTCCACACGTTATTGTTTTATCGCCATATGTTTTTTTTTTAGAAATGCCAGCCTCTCCTCCCACAGTCCCCTGCTGAGAGAGAGGGAGAGAGGCAGAGAGGAAGTGGCACATGGCCAGGGGAGGATGTATGCACTATCACTCTATATCTCTTATTTTCTCTCTCTCTCTCTCTTTCTCTCTCTCTCTCTCTCTCTCTCTCTCTCTCTCTCTCTCTCTCTCTCTCTCTCTCTCTTGTTCAGTCCCTCAGATAAAACTTTGATAAATTGGAAAAACATTTATGCTTGCAGCATGACTCCTAGGAAGCAGTAAGAAAAAAAAAATCAATATTGCTCCACCGAGCATGTGTAATATCTCAAATAAAAGAATTCCTGAGTTCTCGTTCATAGATGGGGCACAGTCACTGCCCCGGGCCTGCAGTGGGTTATCATCAACTGCAGGACTGTGCCCAGACGTCTCTCAACTCTGTAGTTGCAGGTTAGTATTTGGTGAGCGATCATAGAGAGCAGAGAAGCTAAAGATCAAACCCGTGACCTCTGACATTTGCCACTCAAATCATCCTTCTGACCGAAACCAAAGAGCAAGAAATAGGGACGGTGTGTTAGAATCAGATCGGAAGAGGACAATTGGCAGTCACCCATGTAATGTCAATAGTGCTCTGGTGGCAGAGTTGTGTAAATTGATCTTTTACAGTTTGTGGAGGTGATGGTGCCTGTAGGAAAGCAGATAAATCTGGTAACCTGGGGCTTAGAACATTGATTGATACTGTAGGACCTGTGACAGTGTAAAGGAGCGAGAGAGCAAGAGAGAGAGAGAGAGAGAGAGAGAGAGAGAGAGAGAGAGAGAGAGAGAGTCCACCAGGTCAAGCTAAGGCCCTATGGGAGAGGAGGGCTTGAACAGGAGTTGAGTTTACATGCTACATGTCAGAGAAGGAAAGATTAACACAAAGGCTGACTCAAGCATTAACCAGGCAGTCCAGGTTTTAATTTGTTTATGTTAATTTATTTGTCTGCTGAAAAGTAATATATGAATATACTGTATATATATATATATTTCTGCAAAATAGTTGTACTGGTTTGTTATTTCCAAAAAAACAAAAACAAAAAATATAAACAAGAAAGAAACAACATGAAATCTAAACCCAATTTTATTTCTTAATACACAGTCCTGGTGTGATTGAGCACAATTCATCAATGTATTAACTTCAGTGAATATATGCAGTTGAAGTCACCAAGGCTATGTTCATCTAACCACCTGAATCCATTCTGGTATGGAACACTCACTTTTCACGATCCAATATCTTTTTGAATATCTTGTTTCACTCAGAAAAATTTCGCAAAATTAGCCCTAAAATGCATATGCGACTTTACCCCCGAAAATGCATATGCTGGTCAAAGACCGAGGTGAATGATTTGAATGATATAAGCATGTGTTATATACATAAAATGCTTTGAGTGATTCAAGCATGTGTTAAAATGCATAAAATAATTTGAGTGATTTAAGCATGTGTTAAATGCATAAAATGCTTTTAGTGATTTAAGAATATGTTAAATGCATAAAATGCTTTTAGTGATTTAAGAATATGTTAAATGCATAAAATGCTTTTAGAGATTTAAGCATGTGTTAAATGCATAAAATGCTTTTAGAGATTTAAGCATGTGTTAAATGCATAAAATGCTTTTAGAGATTTAAGCATTTGTTAAATGCATAAAATGCTTTTAGTGATTTAAGAATGTGTTAAATGCATAAAATGCTTTTAGTGATTTAAGAATATGTTAAATGCATAAAATGCTTTTAGAGATTTAAGAATATGTTAAATGCATAAAATGCTTTTAGTGATTTAAGAATATGTTAAATGCATAAAATGCTTTTAGAGATTTAAGAATATGTTAAATGCATAAAATGCTTTTAGTGATTTAAGAATATGTTAAATGCATAAAATGCTTTTAGTGATTTAAGAATGTGTTAAATGCATAAAATGCTTTTAGTGATTTAAGAATATGTTAAATGCATAAAATGCTTTTAGAGATTTAAGCATGTGTTAAATGCATAAAATAATTTGAGTGATTTAAGCATGTGTTAAATGCATAAAATGCTTTTAGTGATTTAAGAATATGTTAAATGCATAAAATGCTTTTAGTGATTTAAGAATATGTTAAATGCATAAAATGCTTTTAGAGATTTAAGCATGTGTTAAATGCATAAAATGCTTTTAGAGATTTAAGCATTTGTTAAATGCATAAAATGCTTTTAGAGATTTAAGCATGTGTTAAATGCATAAAATGCTTTTAGAGATTTAAGCATGTGTTAAATGCATAAAAATGCTTTTAGTGATTTAAGCATGTGTTAAATGCATAAAATGCTTTGATGATTTAAGCATGTGTTAAATGCATAAAATGCTTTTAGAGATTTAAGCATATTTTAAGGGCATAAAACATTTTTAGTGATTTGAGCATGTGTTATATGCATAAAATGCTTTGATGATTTAAGCAAGTACTTAAATGCAGAAAATTATGTGAGGATTGAAGCATGTATTAAGTATGTGTTGAGGCATGTGGTAGGCTAATGCCCTGTTTGTATTTTCATTGAACAATAGCCTCTACCATATTTCATCTGAAGATCCAGCCGCTGTCTTCCACCAGAGCTGCCTCCTGGTGCAAGCCATGTGACTCAAATGTTGCGTTTTGCACTTGCATAAAAAACATTCAAAACCACTTTTGGTTAATTATGACACATGTAGTCACGCTTCGATTTGACGCATATACGTACATTATGCTACGTCTTCACTATGTGCTACGCATAATTTAATTTAATTTAATTGAAACCTTTTGATCTTAGTTCAGGACACTCTGGGCTGTTTACATTTGACTTGCATTATATGGATCAACAGAGCTTTTTTTTTGTGTTCTGCTAAGGAAAGAACGTCGTACACATCTAGGATGGCATAAGGATGAGTGAATGATGAGATCATTTTTGAGTGAACAATCCCTTTAAACCACTCGAGCAATATGGATTACCTTTATTCTGCCTGTATGTCATTTTTGGAGCTTGAAAGTTTTGAACCCTTTGACTTGCATTATTTATCCATCAAAATATCTTTATTTGTGTTCATGGAGAAAAAAGAAATTCATACAAGTTTTAGAGAGCATAGGGGTGAGTAAATAATGAGAGATTTATCATATTTGGTTTAACTATTCCTTTTACAATTAGACATCTGGTTATTTTGCCTCATATATGCATTTTAGGGTTAAAATGGGTTGACAATGCTGTTCCATGTTGGCATTGAAGTGCTGAAGCAGTGTGTGTTTACCTCTGCATATCAGAGCTCCAGGCATCAACACCTTAAAAATATTAATTATATTTTTAGCATGAAATGATAATGGTTCAGGGTTTTTTTTTTCTCCAGTGCATCTTCTCCTCTCTCTCCATTTCGCCCCTCTACTTTCCTCTCAGTCTCTCTCTTTTCACTACTATGAAGAAAAGACTCTCTCCTTGCCTCTGCTGTTCTGTGTTTGTGTGCGCTGAAGTGTGTACGTGGGTGTATCTTGTATATTCAGTTTTACAGTTATCCGTCAGTGCAGAAACAGAGTGCATGTGTGTGATAACAGTGTGGTTGTCTAAGGCTTTGTTTGCGTCTGTTTGTTTGCCTGTTCGCACAAGTTTCATTCCAGCTGAAAACTAGCTCATTTATTTCTAGTTTAGGTGACAACATTGCAAAATGCCAAATGTTAGGAATGTCAACATAGTCGAAAGACAACTTACTGTATAGTAATTCATAGCGAAGACTTGGCTTGAATGCAAAAGGTTCAGTTATTATTACCATAGTAACCAACCAATCTACAAACAGAAATTCAACTCAATACAATACAGGCAACAATCTTTAGCTAGTGTCCTATCCAACACATTATTTTAATGGATGTGTCTAGTGATGTCCAGTTTGTGAGCAAATCGTTCTTTTGAACCAGTTCACCAAATCGGACTGAATCAGTTGGAACAGTTCGCATCTCAAGTCAACACTGATCAACAAGTTATTCAACCAATGAACCTGTCTCTTGGACATGCCCGGCACTCAGACTCAAAATTAGCAGAGAACTGGTTCTGCTTTTGCTTAACGGTACTTAACGCTTCTTTGCAATGAACCGCTTGCACCAGCACGCAACAGTTCTCAAGTCAACAGTACACTGATCTGAGATCCGTATCTTTCGGACATAATGTTAACACAGCTGATCTGAGAGCTTGAGTGCACAGAGGATTTGGATGATGGAGCGAAATGTACGTTTCTCTGAGAATAAATAAAGCATACTGGACAAATGCTTACGATTTGATTTAGTTTTATTAAATAACATTTTAAATGGAGCTCATATGTACCTTCATGCCCTGCAGCAGTTACCACTTTGGCCACTGGGGGCAGTGTTTTACATTTCGGTCAGCATATACCGATTTTTGCTGAAGAAAAAGTCAAGCTGCTCTTTCCGGTTTCACTGTAAGAACAGGCTGGTGGATTACTGTCTGTATTGGGTGCTTAGGTGCAAAACTATAATGCAGAAATTGAGGAAACCTATCCTAATCAATATCTGTCAGTCATTTTCAACATGCAGGATCACTGATTGAAACACCGAAGACAATAAACAACAGAATGAATTTAAGTCTATAGCCCTAACCACAATATGTGCCTATGAATATGTTTAAGTGTGTTTACTTTGACACCAGGATGATAGAATTTAATTTGAGCAATGTTCTTACAGCGTACTTGGTAAGGGGTTACACTTTATGGTTAGGTTTTGTGTTAGGTCTGAGGTTTGGGTTAGGAGTTACATTTAGGAAAACTTGCTTGAACATTCTTTCAAAACCCAAATGTTTCTCGTTCTTCAGTGGTACACAGCAGTCGTAAACTTGGTAACACTCAAAATAACTTTTGTTCAAAACCCTAATCTTTCTCTTTCGTGGTATTAGAATGATGTTTAAGTTTAGGGTTTAGGACACACACACACTACCTCTCTCCCTCTCTCTCTTTCGCTGATGGAAAGGCCTAGGCTCTGTAAACATTACCTCATAGCTGCCTGCTGCTCCTGTGGGAACCAAGCCCTCTTCTAATAGAGAAATAAAAGGACTTCCACACTAGCCCTGCCCTCAGCAAACCACCATACAATCCGCAACAAAGGGGTCGGGGGTCATAATTCCCTGGCAACGATATAAATTGTGCCACATCTCCCCATCCACCCCAGAGAGAAAAAAAAATCAAATAATCGAATAGGAGAAAAATGGCAACAAAAAAAAAAGTCATGAAAGGGCCGGCTGGGTGCAGAGCGTGGAGGCCAGAGGTCTTTTATTTGCCCAGGCGGAGGGAAAAGGGTGAGAGAACACAAAGGGCAGGTCAGACTCTGAGTTTCGGGTCAGCTTATCCTGAATAGGGGGCTGCACTTGTGCCGCACTCTTTCAGAAGGGAAACTCACTCAAGTCAGAGCTGTCAGGCAGATGGGTGCTTTCGCACTCACTCTGAATCTACCAATTACAACCCTGAGTGCTCTTATGTAGAGGTGTGAACACAGGAAGGAGTTGTTTAGATGCGGATGGGGATGTCAGTCTGCTTTTCTTAATATAAATATAATACGTTTAATTAGTGTGTCCCGTTGTGGTCCAGAAGTAAACTATTGCAGTCAGAGCATTGCAGGCAATTTGATTTAGAGAGGCAGCAGCACTCAAACGGTGAGAGAGAGAAGGGGAGAGTGTGCAGATAATTGGACCGCTGTCTTATCTAGTGGCTCTGACACAGTGAAGAGAGGGTCACTAGCAGGGGATCGAGGGAGAGAACAGTGGCTCAACAGTTACCAATCATTTCAAACCCCACTAAAAGAGAAGCGCAGAAGAAAAGCATTGTGGGCTGGCTTTCTCTGAGGGTTCAGCCCTGCCGAGGTTCAAAGGGCCGGTGGCTCACAGGCATGACCTGCTGCCATAGGATGGAATAATAGAGCTCAGAGGCCACGGCCCTGCACAATTAGAGCTATTTCAATCTCCCACACACACACATGCACACATTCACACACACACACACACACACAATCTAACGTCATTGCAGACACAAATTCAACACACTGCTAAATTTCAGAAACGGAATGGGAAAAAAAATAGCTTGACTGAACATGATCACCTGTTTACGAAAAACGGGAACACTTTACGTTAATGTTCCCCTAAGTGTTTATAAAGGGGTTCATTAATGACTAATAAGGCATTTATAAATGCATTATAAATCATTTATATGCAATACAAATGGCAACTTTCATCTAACACTTGACAAAAAGTGGGCATTTTAACTTACATGGTATGAATGCTTAATTAATGCACTTATTCATGTTTGATTAATCAAACATATTAAATATTTGAATTCAGGATTTATGTCACAATGTAGCAAAATTATAGTGAGATTAAAAGGAGGGATTCTGGAAATTTTCTACAGTCGGCTTCGTGTTTATATTAATTAGCAGTACCGCCGCTCTCTACACGCACACTACCCAGTCTATGTAGGGCACTAACTCCCTAGGGGGGCACCATCTTACCCTTGGAGGGCACCAGAAAGTCCATCAGCTGTCCTTAATTGCATGTTACACGTTATTCAAGGACCCGAAAGCAGTTACGGAACACAGACGATCGCTTCACGCTCATATCATGTGAACCCCTATCACCCCCCCCCCCCCCCCACACACACACACACACACCGTCCACATGGAACTCTGCGTAGGGCATCAATTTGGCCAGTGGCGGCCCTGTTCATTTTATTGTCACGTTAATACTTTAGCTAGTATCACAGTCCTTTGCAAAAACACTTTCAGGTCGTCATGCTCATTCATAGTATATATTATATAATAAACCTTGATGAAAATTTAAGCTTGATAGACACTTTCATATACAGCTGTTGGAAACTGCTTAATAAATTTTCATATGTGTCCACTTTTTCCTATTAATTTTAATTGTCACAAGTTACAAAAGTTGAAAAAAGTGTAATTAAGCATTTATGATTTATGGGGCAGAATAGCTCACTATTTGGCAGGTATTGCATAAAAGTCAACCTTTTTATGCATGTTGTTATAACCGCTATTCAATGCTTAATAATGCATTTATGAATTCACTTTACTCATTAATGAACCCCTTTAAAATCTCTTAATAAAGGGAACGTTAAGATTCACACACATTTGGCCATGTAAAGCATGCTTTAAATTGAACATATCTTGACTCAAACCTTGCAGCGTCATGCTGCCCTTTTTTTTCCCTCTCCTCTGGATAAAAAGGATGTTTCCCACTCAGCTGCAGTTGTGGTCACAGATTCTGTGGAACGCAATTAGGAAGCTTAAATGAACTGGTAATGGAGAACCTGGTCTCCAAATCATGGTTGCTGTGGCAACAGCTGCACACAACACCGCCTCCAGTAGTTTTGTCACTTTATCTGCAAAATGCACAGTTGAGCCCTAAACCAGCACTCTGCTGAGAAGAAACAGCTGTCTGTCTCTCTCTCTCTCTCTCTCTCTCTCTCTCTCTCTCTCTCTCTCTCTCTCTCTCTCTCTCTCTCTCTCTCTCTGTCTCTCTCTCTCTCTCTCTCTCTCTCTCTCTCTCTCTCTCTCTCTCTCTCTCTCTCTCTCTCTCTCTCACACTCGCTCTCTCTTTTATGGAAGACAGTCATCAAACAAATGAATGCTCCCCTTCAGTTATGCCGGGGATGAGTGGGGGTCGTACGTGATGCCTTTAAAAACTGTTTAAGGTTTTCAATGTGTGTATATCGCTTTGGTCAGATTTGAACCTCCAGTCGGAGAGAAAAATGTTTATCCGAGATGGAAAACCCTGCATTCTCAGGAAACTGATGGTGCTGTCGCTACACTGTGCCAGATCTGCTAAAAATTGGAAACTGCATTTGCAAAGTGGAATATTTATGACACTAATTCAAACTAGAACAAACTAGAAGAAGAACTGTCTCCAAGAACCTTCCAATATTATTTCAGATCACTACAGTAAATTGAAACAGTGAATTTGACATTTAATTTTATTTTTATCTGCCAACTCATTGCATTTAAACAGCATCAGCTGTGCCTCTGCTCCAAGCTGTTTATGATGTACAAACAATCTTCAACACGCCACCTCCTTCTTCGATGCGCGCACACACACACACACACACACACACACACACACACACACACACACAATCACATGAGGTGTAAATGAACAGAATGGAGACATATAGCTGTAGGCTGCAAGCAGGCGAGATTGGTTTGACCTGCTGACTTGCTGCGTGCAGGTATTTGCGGCTCTGTGTGGGCAGAGCACTTATCCCCTCTTTCCACTGTCAGGAGAGCCCACATGGGCCTCACCGCTGACCTGCAGCTGCATGTGCATCGTCTTTTTCATCCAGGTGCACTGTGTATGGCCACATATATACTCACATAAACAAACACACACGGATACATGCACACATGCACAAAGCCACATGCATACATATACAAGCTATCGCAAATGTGCACACACACGCGCTTTTGCAAGATGCAATCGTAAACGCAGGTGGCGAGTGAAAAAACAACTGTATCACTGCCAAGATATGATCAGGTATCCGGCACACTGTGCGTATGGTCCACATATGTTTGTTCAGATTCGCTGTTTAATAGAAGCCCTGCGTGACTCAGGGACCGAACAGCTTTCCACCAAAATGCCCTTTGACTACAGGGAAAAGAGTTAAGTATACCTAATAAAATGCACATGTGTGACTGAATTGATTTTTTTTTCTATTCTTTTGTAAATTGCTTGAGAAAAGAGAAGGAGATGTGGAAGGAAACATGGCATGCAGGACTGTTGAAGACAATCTGATTTTGTATATTGCATTCGGTGAGGCAAAAGAGATTCACGACTGTCACCTGGTTCTCCTCGGGTGTCAGCTAACAGATTTCTGTCCATGCCTGGATTGTTTTAGGAAGGGGGTGGGGGGGGGAGAGAATGTGCAACATTTCACGCTCTTAACTGGGCTACACTTTCATAGACAAATTGCTTAAGCAAAAGAAAAAACATATGATGTGAAAACAACACCTGTTATTGGTGCAAGAGAGAGAGAGAGTGAGAGAGCGAGAGAGAGAGACAGAGAGAGAGTGTGCACCGAGTTCTTGATGACTGACAGAAGCTGCCAGAGCTGGAGAAAAAATAAACGTGTTTGATTTCTGTCCCAATGACTGCAGGATACAAGAGGCGCTGCCCAATCCCCATCAAATCCTTTACTTATACCAGTCAGTGCTTATGGACTCACCCACCTAACAGTGTTCAACACAGGTCGTCTGCATGGGGGCTTGTTTAACGGGATGAAAGAACAGTAAGCACACCCAGAGGAGGGATACGGCAGCCAGGCTGGTGCCTGAGACTTGGCCAGGGTCCCTGGCTCTGAGTCTGGAGCTAGCTCCTGCAGCAGGTGGCTGCCTACCTGCCTGCAGAAAACAAGAGACAGAAAACAGGTTCTCACGGCAGGCTCTGGTGGAGCCAGGATTGTCTGCCAAGGTCTTCTGTCAGACTGAGCTGGGTTAGAGAGAGAGAGAGAGAGAGAGAGAGAGAGAGAGCGTGCATTGAACTGCTTCATTACCACGGCAACAGCCAGATTCAAAAGTAGTGCCTGCCAAGAGGCCTCATTCAAACCATCCCACAATACACCACAATTCAGTGAGCGCATTCCTCCAGAACAAGAAATGCAGATATGTTTTTCTTTAGTTGTTTTTTTATTAAGCTGGAAACAGTATTTCACATAATCAGCACTAACACACTGAAACTTTTTCTTTTGCAATCGAGGTATTTTTATTGGATTCGAAGTGCAACTGAGTCAATTCCATCAGTGTGTTATGGGGGAAATCGTGTGTGAGGTCATGGCCCAGGATTGGCGGCACTAGCTTAATATTAGGGACGCTATATCTGTAACTTGCCAGGTGGCAAACTACTCATTATTTACAGTAGATAAAGGGATAGATCACCCAAAAATTAAAATTCTCTCATCATTTACTCATCCTCATGCCATCCCAGATGTGAATGAATTTCTTTCTTCAGCAGAACACAAATGAAGATTTTTAGAAGAATATTTCAGCTCTGTCGGTCCATACAATGCAAGTGAATGGGTGCCAACATTTTTAAGCCCCAGAATCGACATAAATGTTGCATAAAAGTACTCCAGACGAATCAAAAGGAATATGACAGGTGTCCTTTTTCCTTCACTTTCACTTTCTCCTCCTTCTGTTTTTGGTGATTCACATTTTTTGTGCATATCGCCCCCTACTGGGCAGGGAGGAGAATTTATGACCAAAAAGGACTTAAATATTGATCTGTTTCTCACCCACATCTATAATATCGTGTCTGAACACATGGACTTAAACACTGGAGTCATATGAATTACTTTTATGCTGCCTTTACTGTATGTGGATTCTAGAGCTTCAAAATGTTGGCACCCATTCACTTGCATTGTAAGGACCGACAGAGCTGAGATATTCTTCTAAAAATCATCATTTGTGTTCAGCAGAAGACAGAAAGTCACACACATCTGTGATAGCATGAGGGTGATTAAATGATGAGAGAATTTTCATTTTTGGGTGAACTATCCCTTTAAACTACAGGCAACCTGTCCTGTCGATAAAACAGTTGGATACGCTCCAAGCCATGAACAAAAGCAGCTATTGAAGACAAATCAAGTGAAATATTGTATTACAAAGTTATATAAAGTAAAAGTGAAGTAAAAGTAGAGTGGTATTTATATAGCACAATGATGACAGCATCAAACTACAGAATGTACATTTGCACAAAATACCAATAAAACTAAAAATAAATTAATTAATGTCTAAATTATACAACTGAAACAAAACATAGTGACAAATATAGCAGTATTTACTGCAGAGCTTGATAAATGACAAAAAGATTAGAATTTTAGTCATGTCGCATTTAACAAAATTGTTTTGTTTTTTTTAATGGCTTATTTTATAGATTTTTATTTTTAAAAGGCCGATTTTGTGTTCTGATTTTTTTAGAGGTGAAATTAGTTGTAAATATTCAGAATATAAAACGCAGAATTCAGATCTTACAGGAAGTAGGCCAGAGGTTGAGCATCCGGGTTCCACAGGGAAAAGTAGAGGATTTCAGAGACGTCCAACGGAGCATTTTGGCCAATCACAGAGCTACAATGGCAATTCCAACAATTGCGGTGAAAACGTACAATTTTACATAAATCAAGTGCCCATGACCAGTGTATATCGAACCGTTTCAATGAATTATCACAGACACCTGCAGATAGAGTCCAGATATCAGAAAATGTTCAGTCTAAACAAGTTTTCTTCCACTTTAGATCGGGAAATGAACTTGCAATACAGACGTGACTGAAGTGTTCGTGAGTAAAATCGTTGTGAATTGAAATGCCCAATCCAGAAATAATACCCGCCACATAATATAGAAGGGCTCACACTCCTAAAAACATATAGTGATTATTTTTATTAACTGCTGTTTTCACATAATGAGGAAAACCCGTCGTTACGAGCTGCATTATTAAATACAATATATAGTCTGAACTGACCCTTTCAGAAAGCGCCGCGTGAGCGAGTGGCACCCTGGCGCAAGTAAAAGGGGAACATGCAGAGTAGCAGCAATTATGATCATATTACACTTCAAATCACAAAATTTGTCATAATGGTCCCCTCTCAGATGCTGGCTATAAACCCAATAACTTGAAAGAAGTTAATATAAACGTGTTTACACAGACCGATATATAATTCTGTCATCGAGGAATCAAAACATCAGCGCTTCTTCTTTTACTACGATTACTCTGATAGATGAATGCCAATTGATTTGGTCTGTGACTTGTTTCAAGTTATTGGGCCAGGGTGCCACTCGCTCACGCGGCGCTTTCTGAAAGGGTCAGTTCAGACTATATATTGTATTTAATAATGCAGCTCGTAACGACGGGTTTTCCTCATTATGTGAAAACAGCAGTTAATAAAAATAATCACTATATGTTTTTAGGAGTGTCAGCCCTTCTATATTATGTGGCGGGTATTATTTCTGGATTGGGCATTTCAATTCACAACGATTTTACTCACGAACACTTCAGTCACGTCTGTATTGCAAGTTCATTTCCCGATCTAAAGTGGAAGAAAACTTGTTTAGACTGAACATTTTCTGATATCTGGACTCTATCTGCAGGTGTCTGTGATAATTCATTGAAACGGTTCGATATACACTGGTCATGGGCACTTGATTTATGTAAAATATAAGTTTTCACTGCAATTGTTGGAATTGCCATTGTAGCTCTGTGATTGGCCAAAATGCTCCGTTGGACGTCTCTGAAATCCTCTACTTTTCCCTGTGGAACCCGGATGCTCAACCTCTGGCCTACTTCCTGTAAGATCTGAATTCTGCGTTTTGAATTTTAGAAATTTGAGTTTCTTCTACAGATGTAATTTCATAATCTGAATATTTACAACTAATCTCACGACTTTTCATGGGACTTTTCATGGTTGGAATGACTCAAAATAAACAAACACATTTACTAAAGTGAACCAGACGTCCCAATGCTTCTTGAGCTGAGGACATGCCCAATCCCACAGTTGACCAATTCATTGCACCAGGATCAGTGTGGAACATTTCAAGTTCTAAAGATCTATTCCAATGATTGTAATGCTTCTAGAAGACACTTATAGCAAAAATTATAGCAAATTTTTATTAGTCATTTCATTTTACACCTTTATCACGTTTAACAAGACATGCATTGAATAACACCTGACAAAGTAGCGTTACCACATACACAAAATGCCTTGGCCTCATCAAAATGTGAAATCAGGAAATTCAGCACTCCTTCAATCTAACACCAGCCCAACGACAGCATAAACCGACAGCTGCCACCACAGTCTCTCTCGTTCCCTTACACTGTCTCCATCCTTATTCAGACTTCACACTGTTGTTCTCACACCAGGGTGGGTTGTTAGAGACTGAGCTGCTGTAGGTCAGCCTTTGTGAAGAGGAATGAGTAAGAGACAGTACTTAAGTCCATAAATGTTCCTCTTTGTGTGTTTCTGTGAGTCAGTGAGAGTGATTAGAACAGTTTGGGCACGCTATGATTTCCTATGCACTTTCGCTATGCACAATATAGAGACGGGAAGGGGAGAAGATGGGAGAGTAGAGGGTAAGAGTCACATGCAGACAGTGAGAGATCAGGCACTCTCCACTGTTGCCAGGGGCTGGTAAATAATGAATGCGTGGCAGACACAGCGCTAGTTTGAAATGTAAATGTGACGTATGTGTGTGTGTGTGTGTGTGTGTGTGTGTGTGTGTGTGTGTGTGTGTGTGTGTGTGTGTGTGTGTGTGTGTGTGTGTGTGTCGCTGTTGTAACTTAAATGAAGATGGCTGTAGGGTCAAGAAAGTATTTGGAGTAGATATGAAAACAGTGTGAATCCTGAGATATATTCTCTAAAAGAGATTTCACCTTTGCTTCAACATATTGCATGTATATAGGATATGCCACCAAAACTTCTATATGTCAGACGCTACAATCCAAACTGTTCTTCTGTGCTTCTTTGAGGTCCAGATTAATGATCTCCCAATGGAGGCACTTCCGAAGGACAGTGTTTGTGAGGGGATGTCTGATCTCCTCTGTACCCTTACCAGGGGACCAGGTCCAACGGATCTTCCAGCCCGCAGGGTGGACCAGACAGCCCCAGCGTTCCTGCTCTGTATCCAGACTAATTTTATAAAAGACAGAGAACATTTCCACACAAACCTATGCAGGTCACAGTGATGTAGGACACGTATTGTAGAGAAATATAGGGATCATTATAGAGTTGTGTTATGGGTATTTATGAAATAGGTTTATGAAACAAGACAGTGGTTGTCACACCGCAGTTTGACCCATGATTTTACAGAATGGATTTTACACATTACAACTCGTGTGGCATACACTGAAAAATAGTAACCTTCATTTGTTACCTTTAAGATAAACTTCTATTTGATCAATCCAGGATCAGAAATTCATGACTCCAAATGTCAAAATGTGGGGGTAACGTTTTATTTGTTTCTTAAAATTGTATTCTATAGGACTTGTTAATTATTTTAACTATTCAGATGGACAATTTATTTTCATGAATTGAAGAAATCGATATATTTGGCATACATGTTCAACACACCATTTGTTATATTATTTAATTCCAGGCTGCAAATATTGACAGTCAATCAAAAGTACATTTCTGATACTGGAACTAACCCATAAAACTTGGATAAATCCAATATATTT
This sequence comes from Moxostoma hubbsi, assembly GCA_032164185.1. Lineage (NCBI taxonomy): Eukaryota > Metazoa > Chordata > Actinopteri > Cypriniformes > Catostomidae > Moxostoma > Moxostoma hubbsi. The sequence continues at coordinate 1,723,409 of JAVLUX010000017.1, read as the reverse complement.
AGATCATTTTTGGTTACCTGACAAAGTATTTTTTTTAAGTAAACAGAGTACATTTTCTGGGGAGGCTGATCTATAAACCATTGTTGAGAAATCAAACCAATAAAATATTGCATTTTGTTTATTTATCATGTTTTATTAATGTTTCTTTATTTAATTTTTTTTATGTAGCCAATTGGAGAAATTTAATGTAATGTAACTCTAGTCATAAATTGGACGTGGCCCCTTTAAGACTGGAGATTTGTTGCACCTGCTGTTCAGCCCTCTCTAGTGTTAGAGACATAAGAGCATACGTTGTGCAAGAGAGCTCGAGTGATTGGTGTGTGAGTGGTTGGGCGGTGTTCGCTGTCCTTTTCTGCATATCGCGGTGCCATTTTGTGGTCCGTTCTCCCGCCGGCCAGTCTGCCCATGAACGGCCCCAAAGTGCGTAGGCTCACCGGGAAAATGCACGGTATGCCAGATTACCAGTCCAGCCCTGGAAGCATGTATTAAGTATGTGTGGAGGCATGTGGGTAGGCTAATGCCCTGTTTGTGTTTGTGTTTTCATTTGATATTAGCCTCAACCATATTTCATTACCATCATTTATAAGCAATTAAAAAAAAAACATTTAATACAATACGGCCCCCATTGATCGCTGTCATTTTTCTGAGAAAGCAGTCCGAATAAAATCCACAAAATATCTTTTTTGCCTGTGTTGTTTCTTTACAACCCACCGGCTACATTTATTTTTTTGATAATTATGCTCCTGTATACACATGATCTCTAGCTGATATCATTAAAGAGTTTTGATAACGAAGTGAAATCTTTCTAATCACCAAACCAACACTTGTCAATACAATTAAGGAGTGGAACAAATCACACAGTGCCATCTACAAACGATGATCAATGCTAACACTTACAAATGAATAGAGCATGCCAACCCATAACATCTACTCACGTAATACAGTATGCATAGAGGAACTCCTTCATTCATTGTTCAGCCCTTCAGTCTTTCACTTGATCTACAATCCTACAGTAGCTTTTATTTTGTCTATATTTTGGTCTTTTTTTCACCAGTTCCGTTAAAAACGAGATGCTAAATGCTAATTGCCTTGAAATGTTCCCTTTCTAGTAATGATCGGTTATCAGTTTTTCTCGATTGCAGTTCATTCCATTTTCTTGCAACTCAAAATCAAATATGTCTCTCAAAAACACATTATCTTCTGTACATTGACTTCAAATGACACACAAACTATTGCAGTGGGATCAATTCAGAACACTGCTACTAAAACCTCTATCAACCAGGGAGAATGTTGCAGGTCAATCTCTATATGTGTTGTGCTTATAGGATATACTGTAATACTATATCAAATATGGAAGTGTTCAAAACGTTGATTTGAGAGTAGCCTACATGACAGTACTGTATAGTGAGGCTGGGTGAAAATAAAGTCTAAAAGAAATTCAGTGACTCCACACGAACAAATAGTTTCAAAGTAAAGGGAAATTAGCATACATTTAGGAAATAATATACAGCTAAGCTGTAAGTAAGTGTCGGCACAAACAAAAATGACTACTCTGCATTCTAAGATGGTCCTCAGTTCTGCAGAAATACAGAACATTACTGTAAGTAGAACAAGGACATTTGGGTTACACAAAATAGACATCCATTTTCCAAATTATCAGAGCAAATGTCATGAACGTGTGATGCAGTATGTGCACAACACAGTACAATCTTCAAACAGTGATAGAATCCATTTTCCAATACACATAATCACCTGTAGCCATTTAAATCTTTCCTGAAAATTGAGAAAAGTGTGTTAATGGAGCTCAGGCTTTGATGCGTGAGTGAATTATTTTGAGTGTTTGTGTGTGTGTGTTTGTGTGTGTGTGTAGAGTTTTGCAGAAAACAAAACACACAAACTAGAACATATGTGAAAACAGGTTAATTGTGTTTATAGTTTTGAGAAATGTGCATTTGTTTCGAGAGTTGAAGTAATGGTAAGGGGAAATGCATGGTCCCACAGAATCAGTTATAGTGTGTTAGCAATCAATAAAAACTGTAATACGGAAGGAGGCCAGTTTCATTTCGCCTCCATTTTGCCTTATCGACCACACTTTTTGTACGGAAGCAGATGACATTGCTTCATTTGGAAATCCATTTTAATTGGCAAGTTAACTCATTGGATGAGCTTTTATGCTGCCAGCCTCCTCTAGATTTATACATCCATTCAAACGCACCTAGCCTACAGCACATGAAAGTAAAAAGTACATATTTGACATTATTGGCATATGGGTTATGCACGTTAGTAGGTAAACAGATTTTTTATTTATTTTAAATTGCTAATTTGATCACTTTTGTCATTCATTTGTAATAGTTTGCCTCTCCTTCTCTGATAGTGTTTAAAGAAAGTGTCATTCAATTTTGATTTAAATTCAAACACATGTTTTGTTTTGTTTTTTGACACGGGCTGAACTTGAACATGCATCTCGTGTCATGTCAGGAGCCAACCACTGTGTCATGATTCCAACAAATAATAACATTTTAAACAGGATCATAGCAACCATCATCAGTGGCGAATTTAGGCATGGGTAACATGGGCAGCCGCCCGGGGCACTTATTTAATTATTTTTTATTTTATGCCTATTCCAACAGGGAGAAAGATACACACTGAAACATTCCTTGCCAGTCCTACTTAAGTGTGTGTGCTTGTGTGTGAGGGTGCCAGTCTCAATGCCATTTCCAGAGCAGGGCAGAGGGGTGGGGGGTTAACAGGTGACAGTGGGGGGCAGGAGGATGGCCAGGAGAGCACACGCTGGCAGCACAGTTTGAGGTCCAGAGAAATTTTGTCACTCTTGTCACTCTCTCCCAAAATCCTTGAATCAAGCTCACCCCCCTCCTCGCGTCCATCTGGACCCCTGCAGGAGACTAACCATGCCCTAAACGGTGCCTGCATCCCTTCACTCAGGCACACACACACATACTGTACAAACATACTCACTGACCACACCCACACACACACCAGTCATATAGGCAGCTGTCTTCCCCTTCCTCCTGGGCAGGTTACTCCCCAGTAGAGTGTCAGTCCACTGCGTTCTCTTCCTCAGCCAGCTGGCAGCTCATCAGGGGCAGGCCAGCTCTCCGCTCCCTGCTCTCATCACTCGGCAGTGGGGAAGACAGGCTGACTGGCTGGCATATGTTGGATCCGACCTCCACACACCACCGCGGTGCTCTCCGTCTCTTAGCACAGCTCACTGTCCATCAGTCATTATGCAGATCACACCATTCACCTCCACTGTGAGTGTGAAACAGGAGCAGCTGTCAATCAAAATAGTGTTTTTAAAAGTTGACATGGAAGTGTAATAGAGAGTTGTCTCAAAATGCTTTCTTATGCTTTTGGATATGGATGTTGCATATTAGCATTGGCCGGCAGCCAGATGCCCTGTACAAACCAAAACCGTTCCCCCTCCCCGCTACTTAAAACTTGGTTAAAACTTTACGTTAATGCTCCATTTGTTAAGGGCTTATAAAGGGTTTCATCAATGACTGACAAGTCATTTACAAATGTGTTATAGATCATTAGTATGCAGTTATAACAGCATAAATTAAAAGGGTGAATTTCATACAATGCTTGACAAATAGTAAGCGTTGTAGCACATTTTATACATTAATACTTAATAAATACACATATTCATACATATGTGTTTATATATATATCAAAATCACAACATGCCCTGATTCGTGATTTATATGACAATGTAGCAATAATAAACTAAAACTAAACTATTTTAGTGATATTAAAAGGAAGGAGTGAATTTTGCGCTGTCACTTTCCTTATCCAAAAGAATGTAAAAAAGAGTGGTGTCCCAACTTACCAAGTCCTAGTGACCTAAAAAAGGTCTTTTTGCTCATTTAACCCATATCATTTAATAAACCTTGATGACCATTAAACTATATATATCTTTATGTTCATTGATTTCTAATGTTGGCAACTACTTATAAATGCCTCATATGTGAAAATGCTGCATTGTGGGGCGTTATTAAAGGTTAGTAATGTTGAATACGTTTTATTAAGCATTTATAACATGTGAGGTAACATAGCTCACTATTTGGCAGGTATTTCATGAAAGTGACCCTTTTTTCATGTTGTAATAAATGCATATCGATGACTCAGAATGCATTTGTAACCCCCTATATAAACACTTAACAAAGGTAACATGCATGTCAAATCTTACCAAGTATTGTGTGTATGAACTGGTGTGCCATGGTAGTAGCAGAGGTGGTATATCAGTCCGGATGGGTGGTACCTCAGATTATCACCCCACACCTTGCACTGTTTGCACAGAATACCCACCATGTAAAAGCCAGTTTCACCATAGTCACGAAAGACCTTTCATCTGCTTGACTGGCAGCACGTATTTCACCACAGTTGGGCCTGAGTGAGACATCCAGATGTAGCCAGGGGAGACTTTCCCTAAATGATGCCTCCAGTGGGAAGTTCCCTCGCCGGTGTGCTCCTGGTTGATGAAAGGCCTGGCTGGCAGTGCTGAATGCCCCTAGCACTGCCAGGCTACTTACATCCTTTGAGCATGTCCAATCAGATGGGACTTCCACGGAAGCCCATTCTACATCCAGCCTGGTGCGCAGTATGCTCTGTACTCTGATTGACGTAATTTTTCCAGAGTTTGGCCAGGGAGGAACACAGAAACACACGCTGCTGCAAGGCTATTACAGTAGGCAAGTACCTACTAAATTAAACATGAGCTTATGAATTGGAAGAGCGGTTATCATCCGTCAGCAGTTGATTAGAAAAGAGGTTTGGATCTATTTTAAGTTGATGTTGGTTATAGTTTCTTGTTTTGCATAAAGGAATAGTTCACCATATAAATAAATGTTGTCATCATTCGCTGTCCTTCATGTCATTCCTATATGATTTTACTTTTTCTTTGAAATACAAAAAGAGATGACGACAGAATGTCTAAGATGTTCTGTTAAAATGAAAGTGGATGGAAAACCCTCTAAAAAGGAAATAAGCACCATAAAAGTATCATAAAGTAGTCATTAGTTACACTACAGTTAAGCTACTCTTAAAAAAACAGGAAAACCATGTTTACTGCATATGGATACTACATTATTATGGTTTCCTCAAAAAAAAAAAGAATAAAAATATTACAGTCATGGTTACTACAACATTACTATAGTAAAAACAAGGTTATTTGCATAATGGTTAAACAACAGGGTGACTTAATTAAACTTTAATAAACTAGAAACATCAAATTTTATATAAATTAATCTAAATATAGTGATAAAAAAAGTATCAATTGGGGGTCTGTGTAGCTCAGCGACTATCACACCTGGAGTCGTGAGTTTGAATCCAGGGTGTGCTGAGTGACTACAGTCAGGTCTCCTAAGCAACCAAATTGGCCGGTTGCTAGGGAGTGTAGAGTCACATGAGGTAACCAAATTGGCCGGTTGCTAGGGAGGGTAGAGTCACATGGGGTAACCAAATTGGCCCGGTTGCTAGGGAGGGTAGAGTCACATGAGGTAACCAAATTGGTCCGGTTGCTAGGGAGGGTAGAGTCACATGAGGTAACCAAATTGGCCCGGTTGCTAGGGAGGGTAGAGTCACGTGGGGCGTGTGGCGAGTTGTGCGTGGATGCCGCGGAGAATAGCGTGAAGCCTCCACACGCACTATGTCTCCACGGTAACGCGCTCAACAAGCCAGATGATACAACCCGGTATCACGCCAAGGCGTGAAATAGACACGCCGGTCCACTAGCGGATGCGTGTCGGTGTCACGCTTTGCCTCCTCTAGGCGTGTACATGACACGCGCGCGTCTAGGTAGAATACCGGCAGGGGGCAATCATTTCCTCAACGCCAACAACTCTCCGCGCACCAAAGAGTAAGCGATATATCGCGTTCTCCAGTTCCGGTTAGCAGGATATATATTTTTGTATATAAATACATTTTTTAAATATATATATATATTTACATCAGCATAAGATACTCGACAGCCCACACACACATATAACAACGTTAGGCTACAGCAACGTTAGGATTTCTTCATGAAAGCAGCACTATAATGAACAAACATGTCCTGAACTAGTATGTGTAGTAACCCTTTATTGTCACATAGTCACAAAGTGAAAGTAAGCAGCGAAATTGGCCATCATCCTGCCCGTGCGAACGTACAATACGACAACGGTATCGCTTACTCTTTGGTGCGCGGAGAGTTGTTGGTGTTGAGGAAATGATTGCCCCCTGCCGGTATTGCAACTAGACGCGCGCGTCATGTACACGCCTAGAGGAGGCAAAGCGTGACACCGACACGCATCCGCTAGTGGACCGGCGTGTCTATTTCACGCCTTGGCGTGATATCGGGTTGGATGATAAGATACGAGGACTGACATCTCTGAAATTCATCCTGTGCCACCTGGATTGAGGCGGGTCACTACGCCACCACGAGGACTTAGAGCGCATTGGGAATTGGGCGTTCCAAAAAACATAAAAAATACAAAAAAGGCAGCAATTAACAAAATACTTTGTTTATAAAAACAGAGTAAAAGTCCGTTTAAGATTGCACAGGACATCCTTGATGTGAACTAATTCATTTACATGAACTGTCCAAAAGAATCGACTCACTAAAATGAATCAGATTTCCCAATATTAAATATGAGGGAATCGTATATTTGAACTGTTTGAAAGAACTGATCCACTTGATTTGGATTTCCTTGCGCCGCATGAGAGAAAGGGACGGGCGATACCACTTATTCATTGATTTATGTCATTTTTTTAATACATTTTTACATATGTTTTGTTTATTTATTTATTTATAAATTTTTATTGCAAATTCTTGGGATAAAATTGGTAATATTAAATATAATTTTTGAAATATTTGTTTTTTCACATTTATAGGCAGAAAATGGAAAATGATCAGACTTCTGTTTTGTTTAACCTTAAGAAAATGAACTACAGTTTTCTTCGGTAATCAATGATCTTTATAACTTTATTATAGATCAGTGACAGTAACTATAGTTTAACCGTGGTATTTGTACTAAAAATAAATACTACCGCAAATGAGTTGTTAGAGTCATACGGACAACTTGTATCATACATTTATGGTGCTTTTTTTCTGTTTGGAGCTTGCCAGTATAAATCACTATTCACTTGCTTTGTTAGGAAAAGAGCAGCTTGGACATTCTGCATAACATCTCCTTCAGTGTTTTACAGAAGACCCAGTGTTAGGGGTGTACTGTTTCTTTAAGCGAAACGGATACAAATGTAAACACATGCAAACAATGTTTTATGCACACAATGTGCAATCTTGCCTGTGCATCCGTGGTAGACAGACTTCCAGCACACAGAGGATTAGGGCTGCTTTTACTGTTCAGCCTGGCACAGTAATTACCCCTTCTGTATGTTTGTCTCTCAGAACACAGAACGATGATCTTAGAAACCATGCTGCTGCTCCACCACTGCTGGACCCGGCTGATCCTGAAGAGCAGGGGGAGAGAGAGAGAGAGAGAGAGAGGGGGGGGGGGGGGGGGCGGATTGAGCCTCAGCCTTGTCAGGATGGATTAAAAAACAGACTTTGAAGGATTTGTTTTTCTTCTTCTGCTTCCCTTTTAAAGAAACACTGAAACTGATCTTCCTGTTTTCACTGCTGGCTCTTGCTTTTATCCTTTTTTTTTTTTTATCTCAGGCCATTCATTAAGACTCCCTGAAGTTAACAAACCTGTCATACATCTGTGAACACCTCCAATAAACCATCAGGGAGTCATGGGAAAGACAGATGACATACGTCCGTCTCTGTACAGGGAAGCCCAGCCTGACAGGCCAAAAAAGAAGACGTCAATCATCTAATAGAATTCCCTTAGCCCCTCCCACTTGCGAAAATCCCCAGCAGTGTATGCACAGTCATAAGCAAGTAAACATGAAAAGAAAAAATCTGGGTCTCTCTTCTTTCCGGTGAATTTGAAACCTGACCATCTCACTCACACACACTCCAAGAGCAACACCGTGGGTAATTAGGCTGTCCATTGTGAAAGCAGGGTTTGATAACGTGTTTCTCTTTATTGAGCAATATTTATGTCTCATCTCTGCTTCGTGCCAAGCATATTGTACACTTGAAAGGAGCCGTGAAGGGCTTCAATCACAAGGACACACACATACACATTTATATGCACACACACACACACACACACACATGCAAACACACACACAATCATCTCTTCAAGAGGATATTATTTGAAAGTCCCTTCAGAAAACATTATTTCAGGCCTTCAGAGTAAATGAGGATGGTTTGGTGAAAGGCTGCTGGTAACCTGCATGGCTTTTCTAACCTGGCTCATTACAAAAACCTTTAGTCCTCATTTCCAGGCAATAAAAACACTTTTTACTGAGTGGTACCTGTCACACCAAAAAAAAAAAAAA
>JAVLUX010000017.1:1675000-1710000 GCA_032164185.1 Moxostoma hubbsi | reverse complement strand
GTATGATTTAAATCTGCTGTAAGTGATTTTAGCCCTCTGAAGCGTTCACGTGACTGAGCCGTTGAATTAGCCACGCCCCCTCATTCCAAATATAATTTTGAGACCAAAATGAGCAAAAGAGCAGCGTTGTTGGTTCCCATGGATTTCAAGTTCAACATTGGCACAATAGTGCCCTCAAATGACAAACATTATGAATCACAGCCTCAATGAACCACTTCAAATACAACACTATGAGAACGAGCACAATGATTGACAGGTGAAAAGCTTCAATGTCCATGGTCCGCAGACACATTTTTGTTAGCTGTTTACAAAGTCTACAGAGACCGGTGAGATATCTCAGGACACTTATTTCATTCATATCTTTAAGGGAGTTGGAACATTTGTTGCATACTTTTCCATGAATAAATCGCTTACAGCACCTTTAATGGTCATCAGTCTTGTAAGAATGTAAATATATGCTGTGAATGAGCATGGAGACCTGAACAGTGTTTTTGCAGAGCACTTCAAGTAATTAGTACTTGGTAAGTTGGGACATCACTAGGACTAGCGCCATTCTTTTGTATCGACATGACAAGAAAAGTGACGAAACAAGTCAAGACATTCGAGTAATTAATAGAAACACAAAGTGAACTGTAACAAAGTGACATAATTCCTCCTTTTAATCTTACTATTATAATATATTTTTACAGCATTTTGACAAAAATCATGAATTAAGTAATTTTATATTATAATTGAATTTAAATATAAATAAGTGTGTTTATAACATGAAAAATAAACTATTATTCACTATTTCGCAATTAATGCATGATAGTCCCCCTTTTAATTTCACCTGTTGTTATAATTGCATATCAATGATTAATAATGCATTTGTGAATGATTTATTAGTCATTACTTAATCCCTTTATAAACCCCTAACAAAGGAAGCATTAATGTAAAGTGTTACCAAAGTTGGTGTTGTGCTTGCTGTATTTCACATCTCACGCATATGCAGTTGAATTAACTGAAACTCAGTGCTCTAATGTGAATGTTTACAGCTGGTGAGAACTTTAGCACAGAAGGTGTTGATTGGTGGAGTCCCTGATGCCCATGAGCTTCATCACCAATATGAGAAGTGAAACCTTTGAAATGTTATGGGCATACGTTAGACATTTAATAGAAGAAAAAGAAAAAGAAATGTCTTGTTGCATAATGGGGTGATGCAGTCTCATCTCTGAAAGCAGATGGGGTGTGTGAGGCACAGCGGCTCCCCTGCAGTAAATAACTTGTTGACTGCTTTGACCTCTCTTTGTGCTGTTCTGGATGAGTGGACCTGCGGTGAACATGTGCTTGGGAGAGTAAAGGAGCAGCAAAGAAGAACGAGGAGGGGTTTGTTGGGAGGGCATATGGCAGAAGCCTCCTCCTCAAAACTCAACACAGTCTAAGACCCCCCCCCATCCCCCCACCACCCCTTGAACCAAGGCAGTGCTCCATCCCCGAGCTGCAGATTGCTTATGACAGCCGCACTATTTCAAGTGTGGATTTGAGCTAAATTGAAATGAGCAGTACCACATGTGCCGGTGGGGGCCTGTGCTCTAGACTCCTGCAGAGGTACAGTGAAAAACCTGCTACCTACAACCTTCAAAGCCACCACCTTCTACTGCAATCTGCTTCCGCTGTTTCCTCCCATTCCTTCAGCTGCCCCACAAGGCTCCTTTCCCTGGAGCTCAACTCCCCGCGTTCTCTTCTGAGCAGCCACAAGCACTCAGCTTTCAGATATTTCTCACACTGCTCATATGGTATGAGTTACAAATATAAAAGACCCATTTCTTCAACAGACTGGCTCTTAAAATAAGGATGAAATATGTCTGACGGAAAAAAACATTATACGAAAATGTAATTAATTTAATTGGTTCAATCTGATTGGCCAAGCAGCATTCGCAGAGTGCTGATATTCAGTGTAACAGCACTGGGACAATTCGATGATTGTATCACTCCATTTGTCTGTATTCACAGTGCTCCAGAGAGTGGGATTTTGATTAACCCAGTGACTCTCGCCTTTTATCCGAGATTCGTTTTCCAAAATGATCATGCACCAGAAGTCGGCATGTTGCTACCAAATGTTCCAGTACTCTGATATCCATTCTGTCGAGTTACTGACAAGCGTCATCTTGCATTACACATTTTTGCATCAGTTTAGTTGTGTTTATCTTTGCCTGTGACACATCCAATAGCATGGGAAACCCACATTTTTGCCCTGTGTTGAGTCCAGAAAGTAATTGCGTTCATATAATCTATGACAAGCGTGATTCAGAGGATCCAAATTTCCCTTTAAGAATACATTTTTATTCCAGTGGCATGAGGTTTAATATTGTGTTAATAAAGTATGCATTTCTCTTAACTGCATTAAATCATTTACAACTAAAAGCAACTCACTGCACAACTGGCTTTTTGCGCCCCTCTGTGGACATTGCACCCAGAAAATGGAGCTCAAACAGTCCCATACGATCAAAAACACTTCCCGATTTGCCACTGGGGGCAGTTCTTTGAATTTCGGTAAACAAAATTGGAGTTTAGCTCAACCTACTGTTGTGGAGTTCACAGTGAGATCAGTCTGCGTTCTCTGATTATTTTTGCAGATTAAAAATGTACACCACTAGGTGGCGACAAATGTCTTTTATGTTATGAGTGAGTCATTCATTCACAAGGACATGAAAAAAAATATTTGTTTGATTAAAAGATTAATTCTAAAAACACAGATTTGTTCACGAATTAAACAACTACTTTAAAACCAAAACATGGAAGCAGTGCAATGAGCAAGCATGCATGCATAATGATTTGGCTTCTTTTTTAACTATTTTCTTTTTGACATATATGAACAAACTGGCCATTTTTTGTCTGAAACGTTAAGTTATTCAATATTACTGGCTTTTAAAAGCAATATTACACTCTCTGTCATGCTACTGGTCTGAATATCAGCACGGCTGTGAATACTTGTGGCACTCTCATGCCAACGGCCGAATCACAGCCATGCTGATATTTAATACAACAACACTTGGTCATGTTATATTGCTTAAATATGACAAACGAGGAAGATGTTTGTTTTTTGGTGGTTTATTGTCATACATACTGGTGTTTGAATTAAGAAAGCAGCTTGAAGAATTTACTAGCTGTGTTGGTCAAGTTAGGTAATGACAGACGGGAAGTGACTCGTTGCAGACAGGATGCAGTCGGTGTCAGTCAGCCATGAGAGTTGTGAGGGTAGCATGAGGACAGACATGGGGTCAAACACTCACCGCCTCATCGAGTTCATTTCCACACTGTCCTCTGTAGGGTGCTTCCTGACCAGAGAAATGCTTCATTCACTCACTGATCAGTGGCTTTTTCCTCCTCCTCCCTTGCCTGCCTCCCCTCCTTTCTTGTCATCTCTTTCTCATACACACACACACACACACAGACACACTCACACACTAGGGTTGTGTGAGGCTCTTAACTGGAAGCCGTACTTCCTAATAGCGCAACAGGAGGTGAGCAGTGTCACTCGCAGACTTTCAGCAGTCGGACTAGTATCATCAGTGGAATTTTACTGGCAGACACACCTGCCAACTGTTCTGCATACGGAAATCTGCTAAACCATCAGATATGAAATACATTTCCTCATAGAAATCCACGTCAGACCCCCTAAAATGTAACCGCAACTGTTTTCACACCAGCCCAGCAGATCTGTTGCAGTCGATGAAACGGCCAACAGCTGAGTGTAGTTATATTTACGCCGCTGGCCTGCAGTGACTATCATGGGTCAATGAGCAGGTCTGGTCACTCGATGGCCGTTCGTTAAAGAGAGGTCAGATGTTCTACATTGGCGTTAACAGTTTCTGCAGCTATGTTGCCACTCAGCTGGTCACTCCTAATGATCAGGCAATCAATAGAGCCTGCAGTTCTCTGTAACCAAGCTGTCAAAAGAACAAACACGCACACTTAGAATGGAGCAATCGGGACTCTGTAGTGTGATCGAGCAGCACAGTGGTGTCAGATGATTATCCGCGAGAGACTAGAATCAGTGGGAGTTTCTGCTACTGCTGAAAGAGACACTGGAAAGCTTGTCTAGATCTTTCAGCAACACTTAGGCATAAACGGCTGAGAAAATACTTTTCTGTAAATATTAAACTGTAGCGAGGTCCATATGCTCCCCTATGCGAGAAATGAAAGGAATTAAGAAAATTCAGCATGTAATTTTGATTAAAATCTGGCTTCAAAAACATGTACCGTACAGCCCGGCACAGTCACTGTCTTTGATCATAATGCTTAAAAAATGTTACATTTTGATCATTCTTCAGGAATACATTTTTAGCTTGTTTATCAAGATTGTGGGTGTTCCATCCAGAGAATAATTGGCATGATTGAACAATTATGCTGTGTGTTTTTGTCTGCTGTAGTCAAACTCAGATTTTCCAAAAGTGCTCCATGGGTTTTTAAAGATGCAGTTAGGGAATGGCAATATGCAATATCTCTGTTTTGTGTGTGTTTGCAGTCTCATGGTTAAGTGCAAAGGACGGCTCATTGTAGTCCACTGGGCTGGCAGATAAAAGCGGATTCATTCTCTGTGTCTGGTGACACAAGAAGTTCCTCTGAGTGGCTGGCTGGCCCACCCCATCTGCTGTCCACACTGAAAGGCCCGTTTGTTGGCTGCTCTTCAGAGACTGGGCCACTCGGAACCTGAGGGTTCTGGAAGTGATCCAGGGTAGACTGTACCAAGCGGTTTGTCTGAGAGAGGCGCTGAGTGGCACCGTAAACAGGAGGCAGAGAGGGGACTTGCTGTCACACATTCTTTATTGTTTCACATCAGTCCCAGTATGGTACCCCTGAACAGTACAGACACTGACAAAACCAAAACCTATAAACACAAATAAATAAATGAACATGCAACGCCGTAAAGCACAGGTAGAGTGTGGAGAACAGGTCCAAAATAACAACAATGCATTTTTGAATGTGATCTCTTTCTAATGACAAAATCGTGTTTCAAATCCAATTATGTAATTGATATAACAAAGATATGTATTGCTTTAAATCACTATTATCATAGTTGTTTTAATCCTATTGTGTTTTGGTGTAATGTTAGGAAAATACTGAGCTTAATGTAATGGCCGTCTGTCAGCAGGGCTAATAAAGCCAATGATGGATATTTGTTACAATGCTGGGATCAACTTTATATCAGGTGGCCTTAACTACTATGTACTTAACAATTTGATACAATGTACTTATTATGTACATACATGCACATGTTGTTGCATTGTAATTAGATTTAAAGTACCTGCATTTATTTACATTTTAGTTACACTGTTAACTTTACCCCTAACCCAACCCTTACCCCAAAACCTAACTCTAACCCTTATCCTAACCCTAATCCAACCCTTACCCCAAAACCTAACTCTAACCCCTTATCCTAACCCTAACCCAACCCTTACCCCAAAACTAACTCTAACCCCTTATCCTAACCCTAACCCAACCCTTACCCCAAAACCTAACTCTAACCCTTATCCTAACCCTAACCCAACCCTTACCCCAAAACCTAACTCTAACCCTTATCCTAACCCTAACCCAACCCTTACCCCAAAACTAACTCTAACCCCTTATCCTAACCCTAACCCAACCCTTACCCCAAAACCTAACTCTAACCCTTATCCTAACCCTAACCCAACCCTTACCCCAAAACCTAACTCTAACCCTTATCCTAACCCTAACCCAACCCTTACCCCAAAACCTAACTCTAACACTTATCCTAACCCAACCCTTACCCCAAAACCTAACTCTAACCCTTATCCTAACCCTAATCCAACCCTTACCCCAAAACCTAACTCTAACCCCTTATCCTAACCCTAACCCAACCCTTACCCCAAAACCTAACTCTAACCCCTTATCCTAACTCTAACCCAACCCTTACCCTAAAACCTAACTCTAACCCAACCTTTACCCCAAAACCTAACTCTAACCCTTATCCTAACCCTAACCCAACCCTTACCCCAAAACCTAACTCTAACCCCTTATCCTAACTCTAACCCAAACCTTACCCCAAAACCTAACTCTAACACAACCCTTACCCCAAAACCTAACTCTAACCCCTTATCCTAACCCTAACCCAACCCTTACCCCAAAACCTAACTCTAACCCTTATCCTAACTCTAACCCAAACCTTACCCCAAAACCTAACCCTAACCCAACCCTTACCCCAAAACTAACTCTAACCCCTTATCCTAACCCTAACCAAACCCTTACCCCAAAACCTAACTCTAACCCTTATCCTAACCCTAACCCAACCCTTACCCCAAAACCTAACTCTAACCCTTATCCTAACCCTAACCCAACCCTTACCCCAAAACCTAACTCTAACCCCTTATCCTAACCCTAACCCAACCCTTACCCCAAAACCTAACTCTAACCCCTTATCCTAACTCTAACCCAACCCTTACCCCAAAACCTAACTCTAACCCTTATCCTAACCCAACCCTTACCCCAAAAACTAACTCTAACCCCTTATCCTAACTCTAACCCAACTCTTACCCCAAAACCTAACTCTAACCCTTATCCTAACCCAACCCTTACCCCAAAAACTAACTCTAACCCCTTATCCTAACTCTAACCCAACTCTTACCTCAAAACTAACTCTAACCCCTTATCCTAACCCTAACCCAACCCTTACCCCAAAACCTAACTCTAACCCCTTATCCTAACCCTAACCCAACCCTTACCCCAAAACCTAACTCTAACCCTTATCCTAACTCTAACCCAACCCTTACCCCAAAACCTAACCCTAACCCAACCCTTACCCCAAAACTAACTCTAACCCCTTATCCTAACCCTAACCCAACCCTTACCCCAAAACCTAACTCTAACCCTTATCCTAACCCTAACCCAACCCTTACCCCAAAACCTAACTCTAACCCTTATCCTAACCCTAACCCAACCCTTACCCCAAAACCTAACTCTAACCCCTTATCCTAACCCTAATCCAACACTTACCCCAAAACCTAACTCTAACCCCTTATCCTAACCCTAACCCAACCCTTACCCCAAAACTAACTCTAACCCCTTATCCTAACCCTAACCCAACCCTTACCCCAAAACCTAACTCTAACCCTTATCCTAACCCTAACCCAACCCTTACCCCAAAACCTAACTCTAACCCTTATCCTAACCCTAACCCAACCCTTACCCCAAAACTAACTCTAACCCCTTATCCTAACCCTAACCCAACCCTTACCCCAAAACCTAACTCTAACCCTTATCCTAACCCTAACCCAACCCTTACCCCAAAACCTAACTCTAACACAACCCTTACCCCAAAACCTAACTCTAACTCCTTATCCTAACCCTAACCCAACCCTTACCCCAAAACCTAACTCTAACCCTTATCCTAACTCTAACCCAAACCTTACCCCAAAACCTAACCCTAACCCAACCCTTACCCCAAAACTAACTCTAACCCCTTATCCTAACCCTAACCCAACCCTTACCCCAAAACCTAACTCTAACCCTTATCCTAACCCTAACCCAACCCTTACCCCAAAACCTAACTCTAACCCTTATCCTAACCCTAACCCAACCCTTACCCCAAAACCTAACTCTAACCCCTTATCCTAACCCTAACCCAACCCTTACCCCAAAACCTAACTCTAACCCCTTATCCTAACTCTAACCCAACCCTTACCCCAAAACCTAACTCTAACCCTTATCCTAACCCAACCCTTACCCCAAAAACTAACTCTAACCCCTTATCCTAACTCTAACCCAACTCTTACCCCAAAACCTAACTCTAACCCTTATCCTAACCCAACCCTTACCCCAAAAACTAACTCTAACCCCTTATCCTAACTCTAACCCAACTCTTACCTCAAAACTAACTCTAACCCCTTATCCTAACCCTAACCCAACCCTTACCCCAAAACCTAACTCTAACCCCTTATCCTAACCCTAACCCAACCCTTACCCCAAAACCTAACTCTAACCCTTATCCTAACTCTAACCCAACCCTTACCCCAAAACCTAACCCTAACCCAACCCTTACCCCAAAACTAACTCTAACCCCTTATCCTAACCCTAACCCAACCCTTACCCCAAAACCTAACTCTAACCCTTATCCTAACCCTAACCCAACCCTTACCCCAAAACCTAACTCTAACCCTTATCCTAACCCTAACCCAACCCTTACCCCAAAACCTAACTCTAACCCCTTATCCTAACCCTAACCCAACCCTTACCCCAAAACCTAACTCTAACCCCTTATCCTAACTCTAACCCAACCCTTACCCCAAAACCTAACTCTAACCCTTATCCTAACCCAACCCTTACCCCAAAAACTAACTCTAACCCCTTATCCTAACTCTAACCCAACCCTTACCCCAAAACCTAACTCTAACCCTTATCCTAACCCAACCCTTACCCCAAAAACTAACTCTAACCCCTTATCCTAACTCTAACCCAACTCTTACCTCAAAACCTACCTCTAAACCTTATCCTAACCTTAACCCAACCCTTACATTAAAACCTAATTCTAACCCCTTATCCTAACCCAACCCTTACCACAAAACCTAACTCCAACCCCTTATACTAACCCAACCCTTAACCCAAACCTAACTCTAAACCTTATCCTAACCCTAACTCAACTCACACCCCAAAAACTCTAACCCCTTATCCTAACCCTAAGCCTATCCTTACTCCTAAACCTACCCGTACCTCAATGTCAGTAGCAGAAAATGTGGGAATTTTGTAGAACAACTTGTAATTACACAGTAAATACATAGTCGTGTATGTATTTAATTGTAGTGCATAGTAGTTAAGGCCACTTAATATAAAGTGTGACCCAATGCTGCCTATAGCCATTACGCACAGCAAAGCAGATAATTATATAAAAGAAGAGAGTTTGTTTACTTAAACAATTACTCTCTGCTAAATCTCTCCCTCTCATTGTCTTATGTTTTCTTTGTAAAAGATTTATAATATCAGGGGAGCTAATTAAAAATAACTTAAATATGTTCACATATTAAAATTAGGGATGTCCCGATACCAATATAGGTATCAGAATCGGGTGCGATACCATGCTCATGTATGCCTACTTTACTCGTGCTTGTAAAAATGCTCCGATACCATCTGACATACAAATGTCATTATGTAAACATTCAGCCCACAAATTAAAATCCCGTCATGCCCTATGAGATTATTTAACAGCATAAACTGCGATTTAATGTGATGAATATATAGTTTGCATGTGCAGCATTTTAAATGTGAGTTCTTGTGAATGTGTGGAGCTGGAGCTCATCTCTTTCAGAGATCCTTGACTCATAAATGGAAAACACCATCATGAACATCACGCGATTTGTTTGTAGCAGATGACCGCAGGTAGAGCGCTAATTCACTTTTTAGTGCCAGGCACATGCAGACTACATATTTATTTAATAAAGTAGCAGCCTTTTGCAGTTTAATAACCACTTTGCGTCACATAGTGACCGGTTTTTCCAGAGTGGGAGGCTACTGTCATAAGGTCAGAGCTGGTTGGTCATAACAACACAGAAAAACTTCAAAATAAAAGCTCTGTTAAAATAAAAGCTCAATTTTGTTTAAGGGAAAAAAGTAAAACGAAAAATAGATCACTACTGGATAGTTATGTAATATTCACTGTTATACTACAAATAATAATAATAATAATAATAATAAATCAATAGTAATTTTAGTATATTTAAGCAATATCTCACACCTGTTATGGTCGATTATGCAGCACTTTGATTGACCAAAATAACTCCAATGTTGTATTTTGGATTGTGCTGTGAGGTTCTGCACTTCATTTCATAAAAATAAAAACAATATCATGTGGAAAATGCATTGTTATACTTGCATTTGATTAAAATGGAGGTTACAGTGATACACTTACAATAGACAATAGAAGTTGTTGAAATCATACTATTTTACAATTTGTTCACATTACATCGTCATGGCAGTGAAGTCATAAAATCGTCTATAACTTTACACAGATGTGGTTAGTAAGTGATCACAGTAAAATCATTTTTACATGCATATTGTTTATGTCTTGTGTCTATACTTTTGACCTTTAACCTTCCAATTTGGCCACCTACACTTTCATTGTAAGTGCCTCACACTGGAACACATATTTGTGATTTTATTTGTATTTTTAGTAAGAAAAGGAGGAATGAGTCCAAATACATTTTTGAGCTAATAAATATAATGCCAGAAATGCTGTCGATTGAGTTTAACTTATATTGAACCCAGAACGTTCCTTTAAACACCATTTCGATGATGGAATTGAAATAAATTGTTGATATGGAATTCAGAAAAAATAAAACAAAAAACAACGAGTATCAGACTCGGTATCGGCAAGTAGCAAAATGAAAGTATCGGTACTCATTCTCAAAAAAATGGTAACGGGACATCCCTAATTAAAATACTGTTGGATATATAAAATATAATCTGGTTGTACAGCAGTCTTAAAAGTTGTGCAAGTTTTTTAATTCACAATTTAGTTTTTTTTTCAATCTCTCAGACGCACATAATTAATATCTACCTGTAAACGTTTTGCTAATCTCCTCGGTTATATCGGTGCTGTTCAGTCTGAAACTCTAATCCCGTATTTACTTTCCAGCCGTTTTCTGTCCCCTGATAATCTGTTTATGCGTGAGTGTGGCGTTGCGTTCTGCCGGGTGCTTGAGGGGTGCGAGTTGTGTTGTACGGAGGGCTCTGTGTGATTACAGGGGCTCAGTCTTGGCGGGCACTCAGAGTTGTCAAAGCCTTTGATCCAAACTGTCTTTCTAATCACTTCAAAAAGTGTTTTCGGCACCGTGAGGGGTTTACAAATTCACCCTGTACTTTTCCTGCACTCTTAAATCGGTTGACGCGTTGTGTTTAAGGTCTGTCCGTCATGATGAGCGGTAGAGAGAACGATCAAAAATATTGTCCCAGCGTATATCTGGCACAAGTAAATTAGGATACTTTTTTAAATGAATTTTACGCTGCCCTTTCTATCATGGTCATTTCAAGCATGCTGATCTGCCAGTCACTGTAGCTCCCCTTTAATTCTTCCTGTATTTACTGTCTTTATTTCTATACACAAAGTAAGGGACGAAAGTGATATCCTTCCGTCGTTTGCTCTACAGACCCAAGGAGCCCAGGCAGATGAAAAAAACTCTTCTCTTTAACAACAGCATTTGCATATTTTTATAGTCTCTCAAAGAAAAATAGCCGGCAGGCTGAGAGCTCCAGCAGCAGTGTAAGCTAAAAACAGAAGCGGTAAGATGTGAATGCATGTGTGTGTGTGTGTGTGTGTGTGTGTGTGTGTGTGTGTGTGTGTGTGTGTGTGTGTGAATGTGTGTGTGCTCACAGCATGGCCACTTTGTCCCTCTGCAGTATAGAGAGTCGGGGGCCAACGTGGAGGCCCCTCTCCCTGGAGAAGAGAGGGACGGTGAGAGGGTTGAAGCTCCTCTTCTGCAAGAGAACGAAGATAGAATTTGTTAGAATCGGCCTGTGCTGCATCTTCAACAAATATTCTTTCTACAACATGCTAGACAAAATATACCTGCATCTTTTTTCCCCAGATGTCCAGAAGCTCACGCTGATATCTAATCACGCCCCTTTCACCTCTTTTAATGAAGTGAATGACTGATACTTGAAATTAAGAAAAAAATCAGTGATATCAAGTGCGTCACTTTTCTTGATGCATCATATCATATGATGTCCTTAACCTTCGGGGGGAAGTAAATCTGTACATTTGTGTTCTTTAAATGTCTTTAAATCTCCAGTTGGGTTTCTGATATAATATATGTTGCGGTGTTACAGTATTATTAAGTATATTTTCATCTGTTTTTCCAACATTGTTAGACATGATTTACAGATATTAGCAACCGCTATGCCACAATTGTCACAACACATGATACTAAAATAATAACCTATGCAGCCACTCTGGTGAGGTTTTGACACCTTATGACTCACCTACATGTGTGCAAGCACAACAACAACAGATCGTAATTGTTAACACACGTATATGTTTTAATGCTGTGCACCATTTTCTCACGTCGGTTTCTGCCATAACTGCCATTATAAATGAGATTACTTCACTGATTTCTTCAGTATATGCTAAAGAATTCTTGTCTACATGTATAACATGAGGTTTAGATTGTAATAGCCACTGTATAGCCATTATCGTGCATAGCAGAAATGAGACTATTTGACCTTTCAGCCTTCCACATGAGACACATATGTTTCCTGAGCTTGGCCATTATTCTGCGTCTTAGCAATGCAATGCGTCCATAGCATGCACATTTGAATAAATGTAAGTGAGAGTGAACTGGGGGAGTTTTAAGGGCAGCATTGTGCTGTTGGGCTGTCCGTGTGCCTGGCCTGAGTAATGAATAATGTGTGGTAGGCAGTTTGGCAGAAGGTCACGCTACTTCTAGCAGACTGGTGAACATTGCATGTGGGACCCTGCGGAGTCTATGTGTGAGTGGACCAAAAAGAGAGAATTAGTGGAAGAGACAGAGAGGTGGAGAAAATTTCGAGAAATTTGGGAGAACATAAAGGTAAAACTTTACATACATTATCTTTTGTCAATGGTTTATAAAGGGTTAATGACTAATAATGCATTTACATATATGCAGTTAGAACAGCTTGCATATGACTTTTATGCAAGGAGTGACTTTCATGCAATACTTGCCAAATAGTGAGTCATTTGACCTAACATGTTATAAATGCTTAATAACAATCATTGAACACTGGTTACCTATGAAAATGAACCTTGAATGTACCTAATCTCACTATAATAGTCTAGTCTATGTTTGATGCATTGTGACAAATCACCAATTAGGGCGTTTGTGTTTTTGAATAATATAAGTATGAACTTTTGTATTTATTAAACATTTATAACATATGTATTAAAATGCTCACAATTTGGCAAGTATTTCATGAAAGTTGCCCTTTTATTCATTCTGTTACAAATGCACATCAATGATTTATAATGCATTTGTAAATGACTTATTAGTCATTAATGACCCCTTTATAAAACCTTTACAAAGGGAACATTAATGTAAAGTGCTACCCATGTAGACGGCCAAAATAAGAACACAGATGTATGCAAATCCATTTCCAAATACGTGCACCTAGTACAGCTCTGCTGTGGGCAGGAACGTAATTCAGATGACATATGCAAATTATTTTATGGCAGTTCGCTGCATTGTAACAAATCATCAATTAGAGCATTTTGTGTTTCATTATATCATAATATATGTATGAATATGTGTATTTATTAAGCATTTATAACATATGCATTAAAATGTGCACAATTTGGCACATATTTAATGAAAGTTGCCCTTTTATTCATGCTGTTATAAATGCACATCGATGATTTATAATGCATTTGTAAATGACTTATTAGTCATTAATGGCCCCTTTATAAAGCCTTAATAAAGGGAACATTTATGTAACAGCCAAAATAAGAATACAAATATGTGTAAATCCATTTCCAAATCAAGTACAGCTCTGCTGTGGGCAGGAACGTAATTCAGATGACATACATAAATGATTTTCTGACAACCACGCATGCCTACTCATGCAAAACCTCATGATTTTATAGTTGCTAACACATTTACAAAGAGCCATTTGCAAGAAAATCATACACCTTCTTTTATCAAAAGACTTCAGCTTACTCTCTATTTAGTTCAAAGCGGACAGGTCGCACAAGTGCTCTTTATATCCCACTCCTTAGCCTTTTAAAACTACGGCCAGTACATTACGCATCTCTGAGAAACTCGGGCAATGCCATGCAGTGAGCATAATCTTGTTCCATTGATTATGATGAACCTTCACATTTTATCACATAACATAATTTCAAAAGCATGTTAAAAACAGATGTGACTCAGAGGCAAGAAGTTTCGACAGCAAAATGTTCCTTTTTCAGCCCATTTCAGGTCTGGGTCCATCATTTATCCCTGATTGGGCTGAAGGCAGCAGATCTTCATTTGAATTTCAACATGCAGCACTGCCATAAAAAGGCCCATATTTCCTTCCCAATTCCACTTTGAGTCTCAAACGGCACATGCCAGCTACATTAAAACAACACATGAGGAAAACTACAGCTCAGTTATTTTATTAGAAGTACCTGTAATAGGCCTCGTACGGCAAGCAATGTTTATCGAGCCTGCGCTTCGCCGTGGATTCGTTGTGTTGACAGTTTTGCACTCAGTCAGTCAACTTGACAATGAAACAAACCATTTCATTTGCATATTCTCTTCATTTGTAATACTATAAGCGACTGTTCTCAACCAGTTTCTTATGGCTGTATTTTAGACTGATGAAAAAATAGTTTAAGTTAGACTTCACTTTCTGCAACCAATTGTAAATCCTTGACCAGACCCTACTTAAATCCGTAAAAACGTCCCTCTGTCTGACATGAAATCTACATACGCCATCTTTATCATATACCACAGTCAACACCTTCCACTACGACTCTTTACATCTCCCGTATCACAGATAGACGCTTTCGCTTTTCTGAGTGAAGCAACAAGAAAATGAGCAACAGGAAAAAGTGGAGAGGTCACTTCCAATGTGTGGTTGCTCTGTTATTCAATTTGATTGGGATTTGGGGTGATTTGTGCTGTGTATCTCTGGGGAAATAAATGCTTTGATTAATGTAATCCTGAGCAGGGAGGTACCACAAACCACACTCCTCAGGGAATGGTGCTGTTTGACAAACAAAAACACGCAGGGCACCACTTCAGTCCGCACACACAATTGATACATTTTAAATGGTGGAGGGGACGTCACGTGTTCAGTGCAACTTTTCCATCAGATTAATATGTTGATGCATAATTAAGATGGAACAGCAGACAATCCAAACATGTATGATAATGAAGTGTTTAAGTGCACCCTGACCCATAACGGGACAGTAGGAGAAGAGTTTTGCTGTGGCCTTCAGAAATGATCAGAGCTAAGTATGATATAGGATGTCCATGAGATTGTATCCGATTGTATTTTCAGTCCACATTGGACAGAGGCAACTGTCTGTAACATAAAATAAATCAATAAAACACACACACACACACACACACACACACACACACACACACAGGAAACCAATCCATATTAAGGAACAGAAAGTTGTCACATCACACATATCCTAAGATGGATACATTTGAGGTTTGGGACATTTTGTGTGGTTCATTTTTGTGTTTTACTGAAGTCTATTTACATGTGAAATCTTCATTTCTACTGTATGTGCAGACACAATATATGATGCATCTACACGTCATTTAAAGCACATTATGACATCTGCGGTGATTTCCAATGGAAGAGAGCACAATCAATAAGGGGCTGGGAGGAATGTTTACGAATAATGAAGCTCAGATCATCTTCGCATCTGAAACATTTCTCGCAATTTCGGTCATGAGCTGCGCGCCTCTGGGCCGGTGATACGGGGAATGATGCACAGGGGAGCAGTGGAATAAACAAGCCGGAACGACGTGACACACTCAATGGCCTTCCATGTATAGAGCAAGGATAGAAAATAATGGCATTGGCAGTCACAAATCATGACATCGTCTAGTCGATTACTCCTTATTCTCTGACGTCACTAAATATTTTAGCTTTACCCTAACGAGACAGCAAGTTGTTGTTGGTGGTGTTGTTATTGTCAAATAGCATTAGATTGTTTACAAATGATTTGGGGACAGTTTCATTGCATTCTTTGACTACATTGAAAGACAACAGCTGCAGTGAAATGTGTTGGCCAATCACCTTCGTTTAAGAAAGTGACGCTTTCATGACTAAACATTTCAAATAATAATAACAATATTAAAAACTACATCAGTAAATATAATAGGTCTAATAATGAATACAAATTTCTCTCTTCATTAAAACGTTTTGAAAAAAGTATGGCACATTTATTTATTTATTTAATGATTTATTTAATTATTTGGGGACGCCTGAGCTCTGTACTACAATTTCTCTGTCAGACATGAGTTTACCGCTTTAAATGTTTATTTCTCGAATTAATCACAAGTCAACATTATTTAAATATCACATATTTTTATTTTAATATGCTGCATTAAATTATCGGCAACATTCAACAAAACAAAACGATAATTTTGTTAATAATTTTTTTGTTTTATATATTTAATTAAAATGATTTTCAGCGTGTTTTCGCGCTTTAGTATTTAAAAAGTAATACACAGTCATAATAATCCAAAACTTGAACTGGGCGATCAAATAAGCACTAATTTTATTAACATAATTAATTGTATTTATTTATTTTCTACTTGATTTGTGTTTTATATATATATATATATATATATATATATATATATATATATATATATATATATATTGCCTTGGTGTGTCACTATAGTGTCATTTACATAAGTTTATAAATTCATTTAATACTGTCGTTATTTTGGCGGTTTTTTAACAATCACAATCACCTAAATGCCTGCTTGTGCCAATAATATATTTATCTGTTTTATCTTATTTCTCAGCTTCTCGAGTCGAAACCTTTCTATAAAAAAATAATAACTGCAACTCATATTTAATTATACGTTGATAATCAGTTAAACTCAGATTTACAGCGTTTACCTGTATGCATATAGATCAAATCAGTTTGAAATCTGCATTGACTCATATTTGAAAATAGCATTAACAGCTACATTGTTTCTTCCAGAAATAATTATATATAGCATTTCTTATGAATAACTGAATTGTTCTGACGTGATTTTGTTCGCTGGATTTCAACAGGTATTCGATATCAGCACCCTATGCTACTTTTCAAAATTAAGAATACATCGATAATCAAGGACAATACCCCAATTACTCACCAATAACTGTTCTACCATCGTGACTATGCGCGACACCTGCTGGTGACAACATACTCTCCTATACGTCACTGTCAAGCGTGGAAGTGTGTGATGAGGATCTAACATGTATGGCGTTGCCAGTTATTCTCTGTAGCCTATATAGGGCACCTTTTGTCAGACGATTGTTTTTCTACAGACGTCCACCGTTTTGAGTGGTGAGTTTGGCGCATTGGTAGATGGTCTTGGCTTGACTGTGGCTCTTTCATCTCGACTCCAGTGCACAAACATATAGCTTAATGCGACCAGTGTTCCCTCTTTTATTCCACTCCCCATAGCAACCAAGAGAAAGGGTTCAGAAATGCTTTGCCTATGAATGAAACAAACGGTCTTAGAGGGACTGCGAGAGAGATGGCATCTTCGACCGGGAGGGCACACAGAGTTAACCCATGAGAAATAGCGAGGGGGAGACAGGATTTCGTTATGTGTGAATGTATACAGTAGCCTGTATTGGTTATAGAATACACGAGTGAACGGAAATGCTTCATTATTTTTTTTTTTCTTATATATTTCTAAATCTAACTATATGCCATTATGTGTGTCTTTGGAATGCATTATGCTTACATTATTGTCTTATTTTATTTCATCTATTCGATAGACACGTGCATATTTTCATTGCTATTGGTCATGGCCATCTAGATTAGTTTCTCCCTCGTGTGCAGAGCTTTCTCTCACTGGAGTCAATTGTTCGGTAACGACTAAAATCCCTGCCGACATTCTCGCAGCAGTTATGCGTTGCGCGCTCCGACAGGAGCCTGTATAGCAGTGTTGCACACCGACTTTCATCAAACTTTCGCACAGAAGTAAAGGATCGATTTATGTAAACGACCTGATATCCACTTGTATGCGACTGCTCTAGAGAATTCCACCGAGGGTCTCCTGTTTTAAACTGATTGATTGCACATTCTCCACTGGACATTCACTACAAAACAGCAGCTTAACCGGCTGCTCTATTTATAAAGCTAAACAGCCTTATTGATTTTTACGCGAGGGAAAAAAAAAAAAAGATTAGCAAAAACAGACTTTACACATGCATTCACGTATATAGCCTACATATATATACATTTAAATAAATACAGGAAAATATGCGACAATATACGTAATGCATGGTTAATATAGGCCATCAGTAATAATCTAGTAGCCTACATGTTATAAGCGGTTTATAACCCCGACACGGTCTAAATGCCGATTTAATTCAATGTCCACTTACCGTACTGTTCCATGATAACTGGAAAAATGTCTCAAATGCTGCACTGTTCGTCCATGAGTGACCGACTCTCTCCCTCCGTTTTGGTCCTTCCTAAGATTTTCTTCCCTCTGACTCAACTGAGCCGAGCTCTCCTCTCCACCGCTATTATTTTCACTAAAATATATGAAAATTTATGCAAATGAAAATCAGCACTAACTGTTCCTCTCTTGTTATACTTGGGGATTTTTCCCTCTCTACTTGCACAGAAAACAAATGATCTCCCCAGCAGGGAGCACGGGGACCTTGTTGCATAAGCAAATAAACAATAAACAGCCTACTTTTCAGATTTAAAAATAAATAAATTAAAACTTCAAAAGTTGGAGGCTTGAACACTTAAAATTGCTTTGACTGCTCAAATGAGTGAATCCCTTTCCTTGCACATACTGGCTGTCACGTTTCTTGCACGGCCGACCGAGATGCTTGGAATGCGAGAAGTATGAAATGCATTGCAGTCATTTAGACCAAAATCCGCTGGAAAATAATGAATAGACAGCCCCATGGCGGCGGCCCTACTTTGCCATTCAATGTAAACAAACCCACGAGGTTCTCTGTGTTTTTGAGTCTGATCCAAGTTAAATCTTCAGGGAAGGGGAGTATAGTCCTCTCTTGGGTTTTCTGCACTGTTATTAGAGCCCAATGCACTGTTGCTGAAGAATTCTATAGGCAGTACCTTTTGGAGTAATTATGTGGCTGGAGTAAATGGTGGCTTTGGTTCACATGTATATTTTGGGTACTTTCGCACTATGCACATTACGTCTAGTTTCTAGCATTGCTCTCAGGTATAAGACACCCATCAGAGCCTGGCAGAGGAACGTTTGTCAGTCTCTCTTTTGATTTTGATATATATCTCTGGGTGAATCCAAATGCTGTCTAGGGGTCTGATAGTGATGTAAACAATCCAACGCCACATTTGAAACGGACTCTAGTTGGCCTATGGTTAGTTAAAATTGGTTGTTAAATAAGAGTCCCATCTTGAAAATCACCAAAGCTCTGCTCATTTGGCATTTGTTTCGGTTGCCACTTTCTCCCCATGCCTGTCTTGTGTGTGGTTGCCTTGGACTCATTTCGTTAACTCTTGAGAGGCCGAAAGGATCGTTAAACGTAGCAGCCGACGTGATGCGTTTACGAAAAAATGTTTAGTTGAGTTCAAAATTTGTTGCAGACATGCTGTAAAAAAAAAATCACTATTTCAGTCATTTTGGCATCCACACTAAAATCATTGCAAACACAGACATCCCTGACCATGTGCTTGTTGTGCTTTTCAAAAGAACTACTTCGACTTTGCAATTACAACCAGATCAATTGTGTTTGTTAGAGGTCCCTGTTCACAAGTCTAAATTCAAGGCTTAGTCATAGAACTAAAAAAGCACACTTTAACAGTCAAACTTGTCAGTAATACCCTAATATAATTCACCAAAACTATAAAAAAATTGTAGCATACTTATTTCGGGATAATAAGCATTAAAAATATATATATATTACATATTATTATGAAAAATATATACATATTATTATTATATTTATTTGTATTTTATTGTAATTTTTTTCAGTCGTTCATCTTGATTTATTTATTTAAATTCAAAAGCGACCAATTGGAATAGCCGGAAGGGACGTCTAAGTGCCTGAAGCGAGTTCTCCAGACCTGTCAATCTTGCCACTACTACCCAATCAACGAGAGCCATACACCGACTTCCCGCATTTGAGGGAAAGACGTGGACGATGTTCGTAGCACAAGGTAAACACTCGTGTGTCCTCCAGCTCTGAGGGAGGGACGGAGCTAAGCTAACTGTCAGAGAGAGAGAGAGAGAGAGAGAGAGAGAGAGAGAGAGAGAGAACAAGCGAATGAGAAAGAAGGCATGCAACACTGCTTTGCACTGTAATACTGGATTGTACTTCAACTGGAGCGGTTTGGCAGGTTTAAACACATCAAAACAGAACAAAGAGACAGACTTTACAGCACCATAAAAAGAATCTGGAATAGAAAAGAAATAAAGGATCGGAGCAAGTGAAAATCGCAGCGGCTTAATAACAAAAGAATCGAGGAAGAACCACGTTTAAAAAAAACAATTCACTGGGTAACGGAACACACGATTGGACTTAATATTTTTAAGGACAAATTACAACTTCTTCAAGCACCAGAACTTTCTGACGGACGCAAAGTTTTTTTCTAAAACATTTTTGAAGCTTTCATTTTCCCTCTTCTTTATTTCCAGCAATTTCTGAAAGGAAAAAGGTGGAAGGACTGCTTGACTTCCCTGGCTTTTCAACGCTGACATAAAACTGGAATTTACCGTTTTGAATCATTCATAGGCAACTGTATGTTCGAAATATATGAATACAAAAATTATTCAAAAGGCGGATTTTGTCCTCTTGACTATCCTGTTTTGTTTTGTTTTTTTTTCCTCTCTTTTGCTTTTTGTTGATGGTGTTTGCCAAACACAACCCAGACTTTTAAAGTTTGAATAATTCATGAGATATAATTTGCCTGCATTACAAAGTTTCTGCAAAAGGGAGGGGGTGAACAGTAAACATTTTTCTAAGGTTACCGGAATGGCCACAGCGGCTTCCAACCCTTATCTAGCCAGCAGCAGTTTACTGTCGTCCGGCTCGATCGTGCACTCGGACTCCGGAGGTGTGATGCAGCAGGGCAGTGCTGTGGTAACCTCGGTGTCCGGTGGGTACAGAGGAGACCCGACGGTTAAAATGGTTCAGAGTGATTTCATGCAGGGCGCAATGGCAGCGAGCAACGGGGGACATATGCTGAGCCACGCTCACCAGTGGGTGACGTCCTTGCCTCATGCTGCAGCGGCGGCTGCTGCTGCCGCAGTGGCCGCAGCTGAAGCCGGATCGCCTTGGTCCTCAAGTCCTGTTGGAATGACAGGCAGCCCACAACAGCAGCAGGACGTGAAAAATAATTCGGGGAGAGACGATTTGCACTCTGGGACTGCGCTGCATCACAGGCCCCCTCATTTAGGTCCCCACCAGACTCACGCGGGTGCCTGGGGTACCACAACCGCTGCCCATATCCCCTCCATAACCGGGAGCCAACAGCAACAGCAGTCCATCATATACTCGCAGCCCGGAGGCTTCACGGTCAACGGCATGCTCAGTCCACCGGGCAGCCAAAGCCTGGTACACCCGGGTCTGGTGCGTGGCGACACCCCAGAGCTTGATCACAGCAGCCATCACCACCACCATCACCACCAGCAGCATCAACATCACCAGCAAGCACACCATGGCGTGAACAGCCACGACCCGCACTCCGACGAGGACACGCCGACCTCGGACGACTTAGAGCACTTCGCCAAGCAGTTCAAACAACGCCGGATCAAGCTGGGCTTCACTCAAGCAGACGTGGGCTTGGCATTAGGCACTCTGTACGGGAACGTCTTCTCGCAGACCACAATCTGTCGTTTTGAAGCTCTCCAACTCAGCTTTAAGAACATGTGCAAGCTGAAGCCGCTGCTGAACAAATGGCTGGAGGAGGCAGACTCTTCCACGGGCAGTCCCACCAGCATCGACAAGATAGCGGCTCAAGGCAGGAAACGCAAGAAGCGCACCTCCATCGAAGTGAGCGTCAAGGGTGCGTTGGAGAGTCACTTTTTGAAATGTCCCAAGCCTTCGGCCCAAGAGATAACCAGTCTAGCGGACAACCTGCAGCTGGAAAAAGAAGTGGTGAGAGTTTGGTTTTGCAATCGGAGACAGAAAGAGAAAAGGATGACGCCCCCAGGAGTGCCGCAGACGCCGGAGGATGTATATTCTCAGGTCGGCAATGTGAGTGCAGATACACCGCCCCCTTCTATGGACTGCAAACGAATGTTCAGTGAGACATAGACCAAAAAATATTTTATATATAAGACTAATCTGATAAAAAGCAGACTATCATCAAGATAGCAAAACATTTTGATACTGTGATTGTGAGGGAATAAGAGTGAGACTGCAGATGTGTTATATATATTATTATTTTTTTCACAAGAAAAAAAAAAAATCACCCTCTTCCTTCTCAACCCTAAATCGCCCGATAATCATCTTCCAGGCCCTCAAATGTCTTAACCTAAAAGGTTGTGTCTGCTCTTTCTTTCAGGGACATTTTTTAGTAGATTACTTAAAAGATGCAAGTTTAACTGGGCCGAGTGAACCGGGCGACCAGAGGGTGACAACTACAAGTTCGTTCCACCAGGTAATTTTGGCGCATTAACTCCAACTGGACAAATAAAAGAAATTAAAAATGAACAGCAAAATATTTCCCCCTTTCCTGCTACCCCAATGTCTTGTTTGAGAGAGGCGAAAGACGCGGGCAATTGTGTATGTTGTTATGGGACATTAAACCCCAAACAAAGGGATGAAATTCAAAGGAAACAATGCGAAGAACAGTGGCATCCACGAAGCTTCCATCCAACTTGGCAGAGAAGACGGCATGGTTTGATATAATCCAAAAATATGGAAAGGATTTTTTTTCTGGCCTTCCAATCCCTTACAAAAAGAAAACAAAAAAAGACAAAAACAAAAAAAAAAACAACAACAAAAAAACAAAACAAAAAAAAAAAAAACAGAAAAGACTGCCCTCGGTTTCTGATCTCCAAGATCTCATCTTTTTAAATGTTATTATTATTATTTTTTTTAATGCAAAGAATTGATCTTCAGATTTGTTTTTTGTTTTTTTGGGGGGTGGGGGGGGGGGGGGGGGGGTACATAAATCAAAGATGACTTTTGAAAAGACTGAATATTCCGCAGCTACAGCTCTTCGAAAATCTTCTGCGAACATCCGTTGCCAAGTGGGCCAGAGCTGGTGCTGTGAATGTGTTCATGTGCTGCCATTTCCAAGCAGTATTCTTTGGTAGGTTTGAATAAACAAGACTATGTAAAGCCGGCAATATAGATTCATTAGATCAGATGCTGATCGGAATTATTTACTTAATATTTTTCATTAAAATGCTTTGTTTTTAATATTTTATTCGGGATACATATTCCAAACAGTTATTTATTTCCCCAAGACTTGTGTAAAATGTTTTCTCCCTGTTTTCCTTGTTGACCTTATTTGTTTTGTTTAATTTTGTATTCTCATTTTTAAAAGAGCACAATTCTTCACGAGCTGACATTGACAGTAGGTAATAAGGGTATATTTTGATGTGATGATTTGATTGTAATTTAATTTCAGTAGTGATTCCGTAAGAGATGATCGAGAACAATAAATTTGTTAGAATGAAACAGAATTGTGTGTTGTGACTATGCTCGCAGCTGTTTCTAATGTTTAAGATGCTCTCAAGGCAGTAAGGGAAATACATTTCAAAACGATGCTCAACATTAATGACCCAATTTAATGAAGAACAGAATATTTGAAAACAACCCTATATAAATATATATGCAGGAAATATACATATTTTTTAATTGTCATTTAAAGGTATTTGACACTATGCATTTGTGTATCAAAATCAAAAGCTAAGGAGAGAACAGAGAAACAAGCATCAGTGTGTATGGCAACGTTTAGGCCTGATTTGAATCACAGGGGTTTAAACTTTTTAAAAACGTCTTTTACTTGACCACATCGCATTCTCTTCTAAGACAAATATGATTGATTAATTCAGACACTGTTACTGCTGAAGATTCGTTCAGTGTACAACCATTTGCTAGTAGAAACCAGATGAATGTGTCTTTGTTACAAGTAGAGAGGGCGTTCAGTAACTCGCATGAGAGGAAGCTCAGTAAAGTTGATCGCTGTTGGAGGTGTTTACAGTGACATGCGCGTTTGTGCAGATTACCTGCTTAATTCAATTGATCTGTTCAATCCAGATACCTTCTATAGATACCCGACAGTCGCGTTTATTTATTGGACATATTTATTAAATGTTACTTGTATTTATCTTCTGTTAGAACACTTAGCGAAATCGCCACATAACACAATTAGGAAAATATAGGCCTATTAATTCAAATTAAAATATAGTATGGACTTTTTGGCGTTCTAAATGAGTTGTTAATTAACCATTTCGATAATACGTAAAATGTAGCAACGTGAAAACAGCAAGACAGAAACCTTGTGAAATTAGACTGATCTATCTATCTGTCTATCTATCTATCTATCTATCTATCTATCTATCTATCTATCTATCTATCTATCTATCTATCTATCTATCTATCTATCTATCTATCTATCTGTCTGTCTGTCTGAAGTAGCCCATCTCGACAATAGCAATTGTAACACTGGCTGTCACATATCCGTGAAAACTAAAACACGTGTTTTAAAACATTATTATTATTATTATTTTCTGATACAAATGATCTGCATGTTCGCTCGAGTCGTGCTGCATGAATCGTGTGATATTGACATACATGGTCTATTTTTTTAAATTGGTTTTATTTTGCCCGAGTGTGGGAAAGTTTACATCAATGATCTGGTTTGCAGGTTAAAATAAACCAAAAGGCCTGAGATCACAACGGATTGCACATGCCCTGCACTCACTGTAACACATTTACTATAGACCTATAATATTCAGTAATGCATGCCATCCGCTTTAGACATGTCATAAACTGGATTTTATGTTGTATAGCTAATATGAATCATATAAGTGACATATTGAGGGTGGAACTGTCCTGAGCTGGGCCTCGTGCAACGAACAATGTGTTTTATAAGTTGGCGAAAACGCAGTGTGGTCGCTTTTTCTTCAACTTTTTCTTGGGATGACTATTCAGCAAAACGCGCAACCCCTCTCTCTAAGATTTAAATTTCGCGGATGATTTCCCATACACTAGTTGCTTAGCAACTAAATTCAATCAATGTTATAGAAGTATGCATCCCCTCTCTTTGTCCCCAATAATAAGAATGGCAGCCTGACTGATTTTGTACAACGAGTGAAAGAATATCCGTATTGAGAAGTTAGCCAAAAATAATTCACTATTAAAAAATAATTAAAAAAAATAATAATATAATAATAATTGTGAGCTACTTGTTTTGAGCTCATGTGCGTGGTTGCTGTGTGAATATTTATTGCTTAAATTTCACATTGTGTTAGTAACTTTCAATAGCCCAGATTCTCAGTAGTAGCCAAATTATTTGACAGATTGTAGATTTCGCAATTAAATATATATGAGGGAAATCTTCCCTTTCTTGACAGCATTCTTGATGTCTAATGACCCCGATTTTCGTTTTATTTGTTAGAATGGCACAGAAAGTGAATATAATATTTAAATGTATAAAAAATGTAAAAAATTAAAAAGAATGTCGTTTTCTGTACTATGGATGGAGGCCGCGAATGGATCATCTTAAGCAGTTCAGCAAGCAGACAGATGACATAAACTGCACTAAACTGTCTGCTGTCACATGACTTTGTTTTGACCCACGGGCTCAGATGTAGCCTATCCACTGCCGGTATAACAATACAAAAATTGTGATATATTGTGAAAGATGTCCAACAAATTCCCAGGATCTGTAAATAATATAGCCAATAATATATGATAATCCATCTGTGCGCATGCACGTGCGATTTAGCACAAATTACATTTATTTCGTTCCACAACCGTTTTTTTTTTTTGCCAAAAGTGCATTACTAGAGAGTACAGACTATGGGTTGTGTAGCTCCCTGACAAATAGCCTACCCAAGCAGACAATTGCAAAGGGAAAGTATTGGACAATGTTAAAACCTAAAGTTTAGTAACACTGATAACTTTCCCCCCCCAAAAAAATAAAAAAATAAAAATTCCAACCATGATGATTTCACAGTGTACAACTGGAGGGACGTGCCATGCTTCAACTTGATCAATGACTTAAAACACGGCACGTCACTCCAAATCCAGCATAGCAGCCCACCTTGACTACCTTAAAGTGTTACAATAGGTCACACGCAATACACTTTATTTTCTTTCTTCTTTCTTTCTTTAATGAAGCACGAGTCCAATCGATTTCACCACCAATGATGAAATAAACAACGATAATTCAATTAATGATCATGTTTATTAACGGATAACGTCGCTCAGAGAATCCAGCAGGGTTTGCAGCATACTTCAGCTTTCTAAAAAACATTAAGGGCTATTCTTACATCTGTCAATGGATTTCACATGGATAAACACTCATAAAGACTTCATAGGCCCTGTGCAATAATAATAACATTCAAAAAGTTGAATGTGTGGTAACAAACATGTATTTAAGTCTCACAGAACAACCCAAACATCAAGCGGATATTTAATCCAGAGAGAACAAGGTGGCCCGTAACTGAACCCAACGAGCACAAGCATGTGTTATGATCAAACAATATGTCAAAAAGGTAATATTCATGTAATACCAAATGTTTTCAGCATTTGATTTGTTAAGATCTATTTTTATTAGAAGAATATAAGAATTAGACCCACTATACGACTCGCGTTTTAACCTGCATGTTTCTTTTCGTTGCTTAAACCCTCGTGCTGTGCACATGCATACTGATCTAACATGGGGCATTTCTCAGTGGGGAGGCGTCCTCGAGACCCCTTTTGTTAATCCATGTTCTATTGTCATTATGTTGGTGATAAGCAGTAAATAGAAATTATTTTATGCGAACCTTTAAACGTCGGTATTGCTCTGAAACAAAATCACAGCATTCGATACTCTGGGTGAAATCCTTCATTTGTCACTTAATGCGCATTTTAGGTAATAAAAAAAATGCTATTTACGTAATTAAAAAAAATAATAATTACTAAAAATAATGTATATATATAAATACGTTTTACAGATTTCTGTTTTACCATATGATGAAAATTATACTTTTCTGAAGTGAAATACTTTTGCTTGATGTTGGATATTTAATTTAAACTATATCCTACATTTGTTGGTCACTTCACAACTAAAGAAAAAGTTAGGTGCGCGCCAGTGTTGTTTCATGGATTTGGCCCACGGAAGCATAGATCCCAAGAAATTTAGCTCAGTAATATATTTGTAATTATACTGTCATTTTGCATTTATCCATTATGCATACTAACACGGATTGCATAAAAATGCAACATTATTATTATTATTATTAGCCTTTTATTGGTATACATATTATTATTATTATTAGCCTTTTATTAGTATACATATTATTATTATTATTATTATTATTAGCCTTTAATTATTATTATAATTCGTATTTTAATTGTTATTAATATTATTAGCCTTTAATTATTATTATAATTAGTATTTTAATTGTTATTAATATTATTAGCCTTTTATTATTAATAATATATTGGTTAGTACCAAATAATAACATATCTTTGAATCAAGGTTCCAGAATGGGAACATGCAGAACATAAACTGTCCCTTCAGCGTGGCATATGAAAAGGCCTTCCAACTCCATGGAGGTCCCCAGTTGGGCTGTCATGGACGACCCGCCACTCCCAGTCACTCTCTCCCTCTGGAGACAAACTGTAAACGCCGATCATGTTCAGCGGGCGCAGGTGCGACTCCCTTCTGCAAACCATAGATTACATTTCCATCACATGCCTCTTTAAAGTCATGTGAAACAAGAACCAGGCACATTTACGCAAGGCCTCGCCTGTACTGTATTTATTGTTGCAAGATTCAATATTTAGACCTGACATTAGATTTCACCATTGCAGCCTATTTTATTTTGGCAATGGTATTTTTCTGTGTAATAAATCAATAAAGTTGCCTGTTTTAAAGAAGTGTTTCCTGGCTGGTAATAATTTGCGTCTCGATGAGATCCCGGTCTGTTTCGACAGAGAACTGTACAGACTTCGCTGCTGTCACTCGTGTCCCTGGTGGTGTCTAATGAGTTCTTATGTGCGACTGCCATAAAGCGCACAAAAAGTAATGTATGGTTTCCTCAACAAAACTAGGCCAATAATACAATCAAAGTAGCTTATATTTAACTAGCACGGATGGCAAAATGAAAATAAATAAATAAATAAATAAATAAATAAATCGTAGTAAGAAACGTCTATACGGATCGGTGGTGAAACCGATCGCTCCGGATCATATGCCCATGCGGTCCTCAGCGCGCGCCGGGCACCGCGTGCCTTTCGCCGCTCTCGAGCGCGAGAATGGAGCCTAATGAAATATGTATGCAGACAGAGTGACGTGACGCGTGGGGTTTCCTTTCTATAGAATGAGAGGTTCAAGGCTCTGTGCTTTTGTGAGACATGAGGACGGACAGGTGAGGGAACGGGCCATTGAAAAAGGATTGAACATATTTGAATTGCGCAATAGCTTTAAGTTCATAGCCTAACTTTTGGTATCATCTATGGATGATGTGACATCATGTTATAGCCTGTAAGGCCTTTCCATAGCCTACATTACATATCTGCAGCTTTATTTTGTTGAATAAAAAAAAATATATATTTTTTTTTCACGTATTTATTTATTTTCTTACTTAATTTCAACATTGTGAAGTTTGGTTTACTGGTTCAAACGTCAAAAGTGTAGTGTCAGAGTTTAAAATACACTGGTGACTTCAAATCAGGGACTTAATAGTTGTTATAGGCCTATTTATTATTATTACTATTATTATTGTTAATAGTGAATATAATTATAATAATAACGATGATACACTAACACTGCTACTACTAATAATATACAGTATAGTAGCCTGTATTCCCAAAAAAACATATTGAAACATGAATCCATCACAAAGTATGACTGGTTATGCCTGAGGCGTTTTTGCTTTCTGTAGCCTATAGTCCAACTCTTAATTAGGCCTGTATCATTTTATTAGGCAATACTGAGTCAGTGTGGACAAATGAAGCACGCAAATCTCCACGATGTTGGGGAATTATTTTTATGGGATGACTGCTGACAAACACGAAGGCATTCCCCTCTTTTTCTTCACTTTTTGAAGTCGTTGCATTGCATCCGTGTAGTCTCAACAACACACACTCTTTCCATGGCCCAACAGCGCCATCTGCCGTTTCACATGGAGCCGTGACATCACACACATTTACAAAGATGCTGGTTTGAATAGTTTGCTGCTTCATATACTACTGTACGGTATATACATTAAATACCAACGCATAGCCTACACACGCTGTCCCGTATAAAAGTGGTTAATCGGAGAACACTTTACATAAAGCAGCAAGACAATTTGTATACATGTCTTCAAAGAACTAACGTCACATGCATTTGAATGTAATTTAATACGTGAACAACTGATTATGCTCATGTTTCCCGGTAACGTTATAAATGGTAGCTTACCTTGTATCACGACTGTCGGTGCAACGCCGGTTCAGCACGTTGATCGCTCGCGCATCTTTAGGGAGCTGTCACGCCCACAGGTGAACTAAGGTTCAAAAACTTTTAAGTAAAAACTTTTTTTTTTTTTTTTGTCCAGTTTGGCCACCCAGCACGAACTTCTAGCACATAAAACACTGCCAAACATGGAAATTGCATGTTTTCTTTTCTATGCGTAAAATAGCTATTAGACAATACGGAATATATTAAGATGAATAATTACTTTCAGAAATGAATGCATGCTCAATATATGTCAGCACTTTTGGTAGTAATTGTTTGGTTGGACATGCAATTAATCTTAATTTAAAAGTGCTGCATGGTGATTCTACAACGTCGCATAGCAAAAGCAACAGAAACAAAATAACCATCTCAAATGTAATGTGTATTGACAGTCGTCAAACTGACCGCGGCCAATTCCCCCCCACTGTTTACTGAGACTAGCGCTGTCACTGGGACAGGTGGAATATTTTATTGCACCA
Organism: Moxostoma hubbsi; assembly: GCA_032164185.1. Lineage (NCBI taxonomy): Eukaryota > Metazoa > Chordata > Actinopteri > Cypriniformes > Catostomidae > Moxostoma > Moxostoma hubbsi. The sequence goes on along the minus strand of JAVLUX010000017.1, from coordinate 1,680,213 downwards.
ATTATCTTGACATTTTTTGCAAATTGGGGCATTTTTTGCTTGCCATGTCATGGCAAAAAATATAGTTTAAAGCACCTTTAAGGTTCAGACATGTGTTAATATTATATTACATTATAATTAATTTAACTGTTTATTTATTTAGATTCAAGCAATGTTGCAGAGACGTATATTTATTGTGATAATTAATAATATTTTGAAGATTAGCCGAGGCCAAAGTATCCCTCTATTTCAGATAGTTAGTTATGCTAATCTATAAGCCTACTGTTATGTAAATTAAGCCTATATCACGTGGCTTGCAAAGACTGTTGAGTAGTGTAGTCTTTATTAATTCCAACATTGTTAATTCTAGAGGACAGTGTAGTAAACAATGGCTTTGCACAGGGGCGTAGCAGTCATTTTAAAAGTGGGGGGACATGCTCGCACAGACCCAAAAACTCTGCAGTGCAGTATTAATATATTATAATATATAGCAATATATACAATTATGATATATGTTTTATATTAATATATATGTATTGTATACATTTAATATGTGTTGTATTGTAAAGATTCAAGTAATGTAAATTAATTGCAAAATTTTGTAAAATTAGCTGCAAAAATAAAGGTCATCTTGTGGAGCGCTTGCTTCTGTTTCACACATGACCAGGGCTGGACTGGTAATCTGGCATACCGGGGATTTTCCCGGTGGGCCGACGGAATTTGGGGCCAAACAGGGGCGGATTGGCCATCGGGAGAACCGAACGGGCTGGTGGGTCGACCGCAAAACGGGCCAAATGGGCCGCAATAAGCTAAAATGAGCCGCAGCGTTATGGAGAATGGACCACAAAACGGCCTGTTGCTATGTGCAATCATGGGCCGATTTCTCTTCCCAGTCCAGCCCTGCACATGACAATAACAGACTGAGCACAAGCTGGTCCTTAATAAATGATATAATCAATTACAATAATGACAAGTGTGCACAAATTCCGATTTATATGCATTCAAGTGGCTTGTGTGTTTTATGTTCACCAAAAATCATTCAGATCCATTTAATGATTCAGTGGCCATTTCTGGTGATGCCAGAATGTGGTGACAAATGAGTTAGTCACTGAATCAACGATCAAAATAATAATAATAAAAAAAAAATACCCTTTAACATTTGCATGTCTGCAGACCTACAAAAGTTTTTAGAGGTTTTATGCATTACACGAACAAAGCAAATCTATCATTTCCCCACAGTTTGTGAGCTACTGAGCATGACTTTTATCAAAAATCAACAATATAATAATTATAATGAGTTTCATTAACATCTGTATGTTTTCATGCATAAAAAGTGTGTCTACAAATCTATTGACTTCATTAAAATGCATAAGTGTTTTAAGAACTTAGCAGATCAATCTTTTTTCCTACAGTTTGTCGACTGCACACCAACCAACATAGTTCAAAAACTGATATTAAAAATAGATTTACATATTTAACACAGATCTACTTAAATTGGCAAAAAAAAAAACAACCAGTCAAACTATTACCTCACAAACATAATGTAAAAAGCACATCTTAATGAAGACTCATGCACTGATATAAACTCTTAAAGTAGGACTGTCCTTTGTTTTTTCTGCAGTGCATTTCACGTAATGCTGCCAATCATGAACGGCATGCTGATAAATAACTCTGGTTTATCTGTTCCTCACCTCTAGATGATTCATTTAGAACAACATCAGTGGTCATACAAATATGGATAAATGAGCACTGTTGAAAGCAACTTTGTAGAAATGAACGGAGCCACGTTGTTTAGACTGTCTGACTGACGGACTATAACGTAAGGGTTGTTTCGGCTCTTGAAACTCAACTGTGATTGGCTGGACGGTCGCTGAATCAACCCAAAGTAACAATCCACCAATTGGACTTGATGTGGGTTTTGCTTGGAAATGTGCGGGGGACCAAATCACCTTTATAAAGAGTGACACGTCCCCCGTGGCTGCTACGCCCTTGGTACTGCAGTAGTCAAAACAGCCTACAAAGACAACAATGCTTTTGGGGTAGAGTGCTTCAGGAACCCAACACATTTCGGTTACTGCATGTAACTGATGTATTACGCTACATTTTATAAAGCCCATAAAACACATGTGAGACATCCAAACTAAGCGTGAAATTTTGTTAATTAATTTTGAAAGAGCTTTAGTGGTGATTAATGTCTTTTCATTATTTATGATATGATTAAACGTTCAATTGTGATGCATTGAAATGTAAAGACTAGATTCGCCACTACAACTGTGTGAATTCAGATTTGTTGAGACACTTTTTAGTAATCCTTCAGAACAATGTCTATGCACAAACTTCTCTTTTCTTCTTTTCTACTAGCGTTTAATGTTGAAAATATGTTATGTGTATGTATATATATATATATATAACATTACATTTTAATATTAAAAGCCCCCCAATCAATAAAACAACCGTAATTGTTTATATTAATTCTTTTTTTTTTTAACTTATAGCAGTTGTAAGAAAGTAGGCATGAGTGTGTGCAGTGTCTGTGTGTGTGTGTGTGTGTCCTGATTGTGCATTCATACAATACAAATATGACATCAGTCAAGTACTTTGGCAACTGCTTAAAATAGTTTGCAGTGATTGAATAATGAATATGAAACAAACATGGCACTCCAACCTTATCTGGCCCATTTCCCTTGACATCAGCCTATTCCAACAAGCAAATCTGAATAATCATTTTGCATCATCATTTCATATAAACATGTGATTGATTGCTTTGAGAATGTTGTAAAAGAATGTTGCCAAAATAAATTTGGCCTGTTGTTAGGCTATATTGTCTGCATGCACCAATCATATGAATTAATTGATGGCATAAAATGTTAAATCTGTTTGCTCTTTCAAGTTTTGTAAACAACAGTCATCCTAGATCCCTGGAATTGACCACAGGCCAATGCAGCATCCCAACATCGAGGACATATGATCACTGGACTCCTGAGTCAGATGAATTTGCTCTGTCTAACATACAAAGAGTATTTTGCTAATATTAGCAATCATTACAGAGGATGTGCAGTTGTTTGTGGACATATGTAACTCTGCATTTCTCCTTTGAATTGAGAATCTTCCGGTTGTGAAGCCTTCTCCCAGACTGTAGACTATTGGAGATCCATTAATCACTCAAATCCATGACTTCCACATGCCCTGATCACAGATGTTAAGTTGCCACGCTCTTGTTTGAGAGGAATACATTTAGCCAGGATCAGTATGGATCGTGGTGGAGATGTTGGGGGATCGATGGCCAGGGGGGCTGGTCCTCTGGGGTCTGGTGACATCTCAGCCACATGCCTGCCTCTGCTTCACGGCGGTCCGCCAACAGAGGTCAGCTAACCCAGTAGGCTATTCACTTCAGCAGCAGTTACCAAGGTTACAGCATGTCAGATCTTTGGGTGTTCGGAGCGGGCTTGTAGGGAGCTGATGCATCACCTCCCTGATGAATTTGTCAATAGTGCTTAGACCAGGAGGGGCAGCGGCCCGCATGACATGCACCATCCCAAAACACATGCACATGCAAGTGCCATCCTATCCAGAGATTATCCCTTAGTTTAGAAAGACTACATCGATTGATTATGCAAAGTATTTGCAGAGCTTTGAAAAGAGGGAAGATGAAATTACAGTATCCTCAGAGGCCCTAGAAGGGGGGCAGAGGTGCTGGTGAAGGGGCAGTTGGGTTCAATGTCTCATTAACCAGGTAGGGATTTAGAGCACAGAGCATCTTGGCTGTCTTTAGCTTGGAGGGTTGCAGTGTAACCTTTTATAGGTTGCAGGGTTTAATAGATTACTAATAACTGGACCCACAAATCCCAGGTTAGGTATTAATGCCTGAAGCCGATAAATAGATCACTGTAAAAAGGTGCCACAGCTCTTTTGCTCAAAGCGAGACCAGTAATTCTGCACTGGAAAATCTTAGTTGATGGATAGGCAAGAAGTTTAAGTGTGAGAGGGTGAAATCCACGTAGCACATTACCAATACATTTACATTTACATTTCTGCATTTGGCAGACGCTTTTATCCAAAGCGACTTACAGTGCACTTATTACAGGGACAATCCCCCCCGGAGCAACCTGGAGTTAAGTGTCTTACTCAACGACACAATGAGGGTGACTGTGGGGATCAAACCAGCAACCTTCTGATTAACAGTTATGTGCTTTAGACCACTACGCCGCCACCACTCACTATTACCAATAAAACAGAAGAAACTGCGATGTTCTTCGCTCAGCTGATACTATCTGTATCACTCGTGCTTTTTTTAGTTTCAAGACAAGTCAGTCTTGTTGTGAAAGAAAGATTTTCATGCATTAAATGGTTCCTTTGCAAAGGGGAGATGGGGTTAAAAGGCTCAAAGGTGCTCTACAGCAGCCCTCATTAGGACAACTCCAGGTGTGGGAGAGTTAACACCTGGTCACTCATTCACCACCAGACGGCAGACATTCAACGAATCCACTCACTGTTGGGCAGGCAGCCAGTGTACACTCACTCACCCAGCTTTTAATACGAGAGTGATTAACCTTAAACATCAAAAGTGACCTGTCAGAAACGCATCCTTTAGAAATATAAAAATAAGAAATGGAGAAAACTTGGTTAGACATCTGTAGTGCACTCACAACCATTGCATGCGTAGATTCTCAAGTCATTAAAGGCTTTACTACAAGAAATAATAGTAATTAATTGGTGTAATACACAAAGGACTCAATTATCTTTTTTTCTGCACTGGCACATATTTAATTACCCGTAATTGTTCCCCAAGCCTCATTCAAAAGGGGTGTAGACCAGACAATCATAATGCATTATGCTCTAATCCTATATTTGGTTTTCAAAGAGGATATCACTACAGCAAATACTTTACAATGCTACATTTAACTATATTACAAAAGCATCCCGAACTCAGTTTCAGGTCAGCAGTACATTGCCCTATGTGGACACCATTGTATATGTTAATAACTGCCAGATTTATCCCTTCCCCTCACAGACCAAAGAACAAAAGTACTGATTAACATGAATTCTTGTGAAGTGTGGTGCTATCTGAGAGTGTTGGGAGCTAAATTTGCCCCCTGTGCAGAGGGCTGAGGGCAGCCATGCAGCTCTTTGAACACAAGACGGAGTTTAATAAGTAAACAGAACAGTGAGAGGATAGAGACTCTGGTCACGGGCCCGTTCGCCTACCCCGGCCCCCTGCAAGCCAAGCGAGCTGA